>JAWDJD010000016.1:9027500-9470000 GCA_035047305.1 Bradypodion pumilum | reverse complement strand
CAGCTGAACAACAACAGCAAGAACAACAATCTTATCTTTGAGAAGACAATGGATTTAGGAAACCTCCCACAGAAGCACAGTAAGTGGCTTTAATCTTTCTTATGGTAGATTTCTGAGCGGGGGGGGGGGTGATAATCTCTTCCCCCCCCCCTTCATCTAAAACTAGGGCAGACTTATTCTCTCTTGGTTTGGTTGTGCTTGGTAGGAACGGTTCCGTATTTCCATTTGTTGAAAAGTATGCGTGCCTTCATTGCTTTCTCTGTTCCGTTGGGTGACTCGTGCCATCGACATGTGAGATGCTTTGCCCGAAAAATTATCCGAAATGGTTAGTTGCGTCCTAAGTTGATTCCCTCTCAGAAGACACAGTTTTCCGTTCCGTTGTTTTGACAAAATAGTCTCCGGAGTGTTTTATTAAATAAAAATCTGATCATTAACATAACATTCCTCAGTCGGAGGCAGGGAATAAAGTAAACTTGGAATATAAAACGTTGGAGAAACAAGGACCTAGACAGGTTGTTCAATTGCTAGACGGAGCATAATGCAGCATCTTTATAGCACATTTGGCAAACTTTACCTACAGAAGTGGCACTGGAGTTGCGAATAAGAACCACGCTGAAGGTTTAGATTCATGCTCGATTTTATAGCACCCTGGGTTTTGCTGTGTTTAAGGAGTCACTTTTGTGGGACATTAGCTCCCATAGGTTTTCTGGGACTTTGTTTGTACAAGCGATGATGATTCTATGCGATGGTTTGAATTGCATTTTTCCCACAGTACATGCCTCATTCAAGTAAATAGTAAATTGATGCCTTGATTGTTAGATCAGGTTTCTTTTCCAGTGAGACACAGACACACAGACACACAGACACACAGACACACACACAGACACACAGACACACACAGAATGAGAACATATGAAACATACAGAGATAGAGAGATAATACACATGTCACCTATCCATCTCCTATCACAAAAGTTGCCAGGGATAAATTTTTAGAACATTTTGGGGGTGATTTTTTAAAATACAGGTAGTGGTAATTAGCACCAGCGATAACCGACAAGTAGGTGCAATAGACACAGAACACATCAGGAAGAGACATGCTGCAGTCAGACAAGCCTGGCACAGCTTCAGCAAGGTAGAGATTGCTGGACCCCTGAGGGCGCATCTGCAGTGAGGTGCCAGATGAGTTCATAAGCATTTCTGTGCTTCTCGTGGTTGAACATGTGAATGCGCAAGGGACCCCTGGTATGATAGTGACCCCTATAAGCAGGTGCAATTTCCTGTATTTGACGGCATATAAGATGCATCGACACACCTCATTATTACCAAAATAGCTTACAATAGGCCACTATATACAGTACAAGACGCACTCAATTTTTGCAGTGTGTTTTAAGGGGGGGTGGATGGGTCTTATACACCAGAAAATATGGTAATTTTCCAGAGGTGCCAATAAAGTCCCATTGAAAGTAGACGCTCAAGATAAAGCTGGAGTTTTTATTTGCTCAGGGCTAAGGATCATTTAAGGGACTGTGGTGGCTTAGTAGTTAAGACACTGAACTTGATGACTGGAAGGTCAGCAGGTGAGCAGTTTGAGACCCGAGTGCTGCATAATGGAGTGAGCTCTCATCTCCATCCCAGCTCCTGTCAACCTAGCAGTTTGAAAGCAAGAAGTTGCAAGTAGATAAAGAGGTACCACTTTGATGGGAAACCTTTACCTAAGCTAAACCTTGGAGTACTGTGTTGGCAAAACAAGAGAACATATTTGGAGAGTAAGGAGAAGAAAATTGAACTCCCCTGGTTAATTTACCTTTTTCTCTAGTTAGTTCCTAATTAGATCTCACCGAGGAAGTCAGCCTGTGTCTGGAACCGAACCACTTTAGATAATGAAGATTTCCTACTATGATTGAATGGCTGTCAGGACAGTGGAGACTTCGTTGTTTCTCTTCTCCTTTTGTACCACTTGTTGGAAGCAAAGATATGTTGTCCAGGGTCTCAGTCTGTTACCTAGTTCCTAAACCCAAATTCCTTACTCAAGTAGACCCACTGAATCTTCGTAAATCTCAGTTGGTCTTCTCCAGTTGGAATTATGAAATGGGTTTAGGCCAAAATGTATTGCTCCTATCCTGAATTGAGCACTCAGTAATGGATGATCACACCACGTCATGCATGTCCCATATAATCAGCTCCAACATGTTAACTGAGTTATGTATGCATCTAAATCTGAACCAATCATGGAGGTGAGGGGCAGAGCAGAGCTGCAGTACATAGCCAGGAGGACTTACCTGGTCTAGTGTCCCTCCCAATGGGATGGGATGTATTCACTGGTGCTTAGTTTCCAGTTAGACACAGTCTTCCCCCCATGCTGCAGGTTAATAGATCAGCTGGATGGCTCTAAATGGCTTCATACACACATTTGGCTATAAATGCCAATGGCAAAGTAGCATTCTAGGTTACATATATATCTCATGTGCTTGTCTACCTATGGAGTAGAACTCTAATGGTCAAGCAGAAATAATGGTTAAGAACCTGATGCCTTAGTCAGAGCATCTTGCAGATTATAGGCTGTACTGGTATGAAGAAACACCCATATTTCCATAGATACTTTAGGCTCTTTTTCAGTGGTTATAGGCATGGCTAAATGGGTACATTTAACAACTAAGGTAAGCATGACTGGTGTGGATTTTTGCAATTTCTGTTGCAGAGGTAACAAAAAAGGCTTGCAATTAAACATTGCAGCCATATCACTCCCGCTAGGGACTGTGGTGGTTCAGTGGTTAAGAAGCTCACCTTGTTAGCTGGAAGGCTGGCAAGTCAGCAGTTTGAGACCTAGGTACTGCATGATGGAATGAGTGCCTGTCTCTGTCCCAGCTCCTGCCAACCTAGCAGTTCAAAAGCAAGAATTTCCAAGTAGATAAATAGGGGCCACTTCAGTGGGAAAAGATCTTGGGGATGTGAAAGGAGCCCCATTTGGACATCGCCTGGACAGAGTATCTCAAGCAAAAATCCTTTCAACCAACAACAACAACAACAACAACAACAACAACAACAACAACAACAACAACAACAACAACAACAACAACAACAACAACAACAACAACAACAACAACAACAACAACAACAACAACAACAACAACAACAACAACAACAACAACAACAACAACAACAACAACAACAACAACAACAACAACAACAATAATAATAATAATAATAATAATAATAATAATAATAATAATAATAATAATAATAATCAATTATCATCATCATCATCGCCACCACCACCGCCACCACTGCCACTTAGGGGTCCTTCTGCCTCCAACCATATCCCATATCCCATCCTTCACCCTAACAACTACTAATCATTTGATGACCGCTTTGTTTACAGAATCCTCTGTTGGTCATTTTGCTCATAATTTTGTTAACAACAAAATGCTCTTAGACATTTTTGTTTTGTTCACAAATATGAGTTTTCAAGCAACTTAACCCCGATTTATGTGGAAAGAAGGGCACAAAATCATCCCACTCACACAAGTGTTACCATTCACAAGTAGAGGACAGGTTTTCTTCATACAGATCACCACATTTGTGTCACATTTCCATGCCACTGTACAGCCAGGACTTTGCGCATTAGCATGCTGGCCAATCCATGTACATTAAAGAATATGATGATAATCCTCCCGGAGACCAGTCTAATGACTCCCTTTTATGGAAGTTAAATTGGAAATTAAAAAAAAGTTGCTAAAACAATTTTCACATTTTTTTTAAGACTGCACTTTACCTTTGGAACTTTTCATGTACCTTTATTTTAAGGTTTGTTTTTAGTTCCAGAGAAAAACAACTTTGTTTTGGGGTTCAGTCTTTTGTTGACTGAAATTCTGTTACTTGGCATTGTGTGTTGACACCAGAGAAGATCAACTGAGTCAGTGGAGCGTGTGGAGGAGAAAACTCACTCTAGTTGTGACTTACTATACTAAGCAATAGAATTTCAGCCACATTTATCCTATTGAGGAGGAGCAAAGGAAAATATAAATTTTATTTATTTATTTATTTATTCTTTAAATTTCTATTGCCATCCATCTCGACAATGACTCTGGGCGGCTATCAACAATTAAACTAACTAAAAGCCCTTTAAAACCCAATTAAAAATTCAAAATAATTTACCCACTCAGCCCATCCATTAAAAGAGAGAGAGAGAAACCTTAATTATATAAGCCATAAGGCGGGGGTCACCCGCCCCACCCCTCCATCGGTGCTCTGCTGCTAATGATGCAACTAGATTACAGCTGAAAGGATGTCTATTGGCTAACAATAGAAGTCAAAGGAAAGTCCAATGCTTCACAACACAAACAATTGGGACATGCAATGTGGGATGATTGAATCAAGGTAAACTAAAAGCTGAGAAACGGGGCATAAACATTGTCGTGATGATTGTTGACTGGAATAGTTTCAGTCAGACAACTTGCCAAGTGTTCTGCTCTGGAAATTGAGAATCCCAGGAGAAATGTTATGGCTTTAATACTGGGGCAAGATGTAGCACAAAGAGTTAGAGGATATAATGCAAGGTCTGACTAATAATACTAATCAGACTCGATTAAAGACCTATCAACATAACAATTTCCCCCCAAGTCTGTGCTCCAATTACCAATGTTGAAGAAGGTGAAATTGAAAGCTCTTATGCAGCTTTTATCCCCTAGCTTTCTTCTCAAGAGGACGCAATAACAATAGTATCTGGAGAGCAACTATGCCATGGCCCTTTATTAATATTTGGGAGATCTCTCTAATCAGCATTTTTGTGCCTTTCAATCAAGTTAGATGCTAAGAGGCATACCTATTCCATAGGTTTAATTCATTTACTCCGCCCAAGATTTCCTCAATGATATGTAACTAATTTTAATACAATTAAATTACTTGTATGCCACTAAATCAGGAAACCTGACTCAGGGCGGCTCACACAATAATTATACAGTAAACACAATAATACAATATAGACAATTATACCATATTCAACCTACAAAAGCACATATCGTAATATATAACGATACGATACAATACTACAACGACCTCACCACTCGGGCTGCAGGCAAAGTCTGGGGGCGACGGCGGCGAAGTCCATCAAACATTACAAGGGGAAACACTTATTTAAAGTCCCCAACATTCAACCAGCACGTCCACACAAAGACTAAACAGCGGACTTGCTAATGAATGTTTTTCTACGGCCAGTTACAAAACAGGTCAAATCTAAATACTGTAAGGTAAAGGTAAAGGTTTCCTTTGCTTGAAAGCCAGTCGTATCTGACTCTAGGGTGCAGTGCTCATCTCTGTTTCTAAGCCGAAGAGCCAGCGCTGTCTGCTGCTGCAGACATTTCCGTGGTCATGTGGCAGGCATGACTAGACACCAGAGTGCACGGAGCGCTGTTTACCTTCCCATCGAAGTGGTCCCTATTTATCTACTTGCAATTTCTTGCTTTCGAACTGCTAGGTTGGCAGGAGCTGGGACAAAGACGGGAGCTCATTCCATCCTGCAGTACTCGGGAATTGAACTGCTGACCTTCCGCCTCTCAGTCAGTGTCTTAGGCACTTGAGCCACTACAGTCCATACTGTACTAGATACAAAAATAAGGTACTAGTCCAATTCAGCACTAGTTAGGCCACATCTAGAGCACTTTAAGAAAGATGCAAACAAACTAGAGCAGGTATGGAGAAGGGCAGCAAGGATGATCAGAGAAATGGAAACTACGCCCTAGGAGGAAAGACAGAAGGAACTGGGCATGTTTAAAGGTAAAGGTAAAGGTTTCCCTTGCTCGAAAGCCAGTTGTATCCATCTCTAGGGTGCAGTGCTCATCTCTGTTTCAAAGCCCAAGAGCCAGCGCTGTCTGCTGCTGCAGATGTTTCCGTGGTCATGTGGCAGGCATGACTAGACACCGAAGTGCACAGAACGCTGTTACCTTCCCACCAAAGTGGTCCCTATTTATCTCCTTGCAATTTCTTGCTTTCGAACTGCTAGGTTGGCAGGAGCTGGGACAAAGACGGGATCTCATTCCATCCTGCAGTACTCGGCAATCGAACTGCTGACCTTCCGCCTCCCAGTCAGCGTCTTGGGCATACCTGTCAGCTATCACGATTTGGCCGGGAAAACCCCGTAATTTGACGTCCATTGACGTCATAACCCGCCCTGCGCTGCCAAAACCCCGTAATTTGGCAGCGGGGGAAAACGATTTCCGTGCATGCATGGAAGGGGTAAAAACCTTCCACGCATTAATGGAAAGCGACCTGCACACAAGCGATGTGCGCAGGTCCCATTTTTCCAGAGCCACGGGTTGACAGGTATGGTCTTGGACACTGTTTAGCCTTGAGAAAAAGAGACTGAGAAGGGGATATGATGATCACACTCTTCAAAGACCTGAAAAATAATCATAAAGAGAAAGGGGAAGATCTGTTTTCCGTCATCCCAGAGTTCAGGTCATGTAACGGGCATAAACTACAGGAAGTCAGATATAGGCTGAATATTAGGAAACACTTCTTAACTGTTAGAGCAGTACGACAGTGGAACCGACTGCTTTGAGAGGTAGGTGAGCGCTCGAACACTGGACGCATTCAAGAGAGAATTGGGCCACTATCTGTCACACCTGCTTTAATTCAGATCCTTGCATTGAGCAGGGGGTTTGGACTCGATGGCCTAAAAGGCTCCTTCCGACTCAGTTATTTTATAATCCTATAACAGAAACCCTCCATGGGCAGGCAAATGTCTTCCACCCCTAGCCTAGTCTTCCACCCTCTGTAAAAACCAACCCGTGTCTAGTTCCTCAGGACTAGGTGGTAAGATTCCCATTATAAGCCATAACTCCATAAGATTTATGTCCCTGGATGTTTTCCACGCTAACGCTGAATACATCATTTCTACTCATCAATAAGAGTGACTGGCAGTAAGTCTGGGATTAAAACACTTTTTCAGACAAAGCATGATTCATGTAAAGATATGGGGAGGGTGTTGTGGTCGCTGGATGATTGTCTAAGTGACTGAATGATTGATTGGCTGCACTCATAAACTGCCTACTAACTGGAGTTCTGGGGGTGATGTATCGTCTATTAAAAAAATCATGTTCAACAAAAATTATGGTCAAACAATGATTAAGACAGCGGAATATGAAACCAAAGTAGCAGAAAAAAAATATAGTATAGTGGAAGGAAATAGGGAAAAGATGTAGATATACTAAAGCCCTTCTTAAACTGCCCAAGGAAATAGTAAACTCTTCAACTAGTGCTTCCACTACTACAATTTGTGCAACAGGGCAATCTTCTTGATGAAGGCATTCTGTGGGTGGATGCCACCACTCAAAATAATAATAATAATCTATTTCTCTTGTACCTTTCAAACCTCCTCCACAAATCTGTCTAATACGCTAAACCCAATTCAAAGATAGCTTGCAATGACACTACCCCCTCATAATCCAGACTAGTGACTCCACTTTTGGGGTCTAGTGAATTTACTTGGGATTTTATAAATTTTACCAGAGCTGAAATTTTTTAAAATTGTGTCATAAGCACCCAAAGGTGCTTTCTAGGTTGAAAGGATTTTTGCTGGAGGAACTCCACTCAGGGGATGCCCGAACGAGGCTCCTTTTATGTCCCCAAGATCTTATTCCCACTGAAGTGGTCCCTATTAATCTACTTGTCACTTCTTGATTTCAAACTGCTAGGTTGGCAGGAGCTGGGGGAGAGACGGGCGCTCAATCCATCAAGCAGTACTTGGGTTTTGAACTGCCGACTTGCCGGCCTTCCAGCTAACAAGAAGAGCTTCTTAACTACTGAGCCACTGCAGTCCCACAGGAGCCGATGGGGACGCAGAACCTTATTCCCCCAAAGGGGTTCAGCACCTTGGGTAAAGGTAAAGGTAAAGGTTTCCCTTGCTCAAATGCCAGTCGTATCTGACTCTAGGGTGCAGTGCTCATCTTTGTTTCTAAGCTGAAGAGCCAGCGCTGTCTGCTTCTGCAGATGTTTCCGTGGTCATGTGACAGGCATGACTAGACACCGGAGCACACGGAACGCTGTTACCTTCTCACCGAAGTGGTCCCTATTTATCTACTTGCAATTTCTTGCTTTCGAACTGCTAGGTTGGCAGGAGCTGGGATGAAGACAGGAGCTCATTTCCGTCCTGCAGCACCTTGGATAGCTCCTTGGAAATTTAGATTGAAAATCAAGCACAAAATCATAACCATGATAAAGTGAAGTCTCCAGCTGTCAGGAAACAAGTGACCCACGAGTAGGACTTCTTGCCCAGGAAGAGCACAGGAATAAAATGGAGGAAGAAGGAGATAATAGAGGTTATAAATAAATTAAGACTAGGGAAAACCTTGGGAGAAGATGGCTTACCTGCCGAGTTTTAGAAGGAATTTGAAGAAAGTATTGCCCCCAAACTTAAAATGTTATATAATCACATATTGGAAGGGGGAGTCAATAATAGTATTAATACCAAAACCAGGGAAAAACGTGGAATTTGTGGATTCATACAGTGGCTCAAATGGTTAAGACACTGACTGGGAGGTGGGAGGTCAGCAGTTCGATTCCCGAGTACTGCAGGATGGAATGAGCTCCCGTCTTTGTCCAAGCTCCTGCCAACTGAGCAGTTCGAAAGCAAGAAATTGCAAGTAGATAAATAGGGACCACTTTGGTGGGAAGGTAAACAGCGTCCCATGTGCTCCGGTGTCTAGTCATGCCTGCCACATGACCATGGAAACGTCTGCAGCAGCAGACAGTGCTGGCTCTTTGGCTTTGAAACTGAGATGAGCACTGAACCCTAGAGTCGGATACGAGTGGCTTTCGAGCAAGGGAAACCTTTACCTTTACCTACCGTCCAAGAGCCTTGATTAATCAAGATGCAAAGATTTTCACAGCAATCATGGCAAATAGGTTAAATAGTTTTATGGGTGATTATATATGCAGAGGCCAAGTAGGTTTCCTAAAGGGTAGACATATGGCCGACCTTACAAGGAAGGTGTTAGATTTATTTCTTTAATCATAGCCCATTGTAAAGAATCAAAAGCTTCGAAAATAACTAGTGATATATTTTCAAAACTTTCGATTCTTTACAATGGGATACGATTAAAGAAATTATTACAGGAAGCGGATTTGGGGGGAAATTCAAAAATGTAGTAAGTCAACTTTATAAACTTTGGGTAAAACTAAATGACATCATAACAGAAGACATTGAACTTAGAGCAGGTATGAGACAAGGGTTCCTCTTTCCCCCATTGTGTTTATTATGGCCAAGGGTCCCCCCTTTCTGGCTTAAGCACCTACATGTTGTCTAATTTCAGAGCTCACCCTCAGAGAGAAGCATCCAATCAAGAGAGCATCTTGGCCCCATCTTCTGGGTTTTATCTCCTCACACACGGTCCACCCCCTTTCCATTCTCCTAAGGGAATCCGTGCGCTCCGGTGTCTAGTCACTGCCACATGACCATGGAAACGTCTGCAGAAGCAGACAGCACTGGCTCTTCGGCTTAGAAACAGAGATGAGCACTGCACCCTAGAGTCGGATACGACTGGCTTTCGAGCAAGGGAAACCTTTACCTTTACCTAAGGGAATCCAGCCAATGATCATACAGTATGACATGTCCATCACACATTAGGTTTCATGTCTCCCAACCCATGATGCTAGTATGGTGTCACATTCCAATCCCTCTATGGTATGTGCTACAGGTTCTCCCATGCATGGAAATCTCCATCTCGGGTGAGGCTGAACCCAGGGCACAAATCCTGTCCTGACACCATCATTTGTATTAATCTTATCCATGCTGTTGGTAATAATAATTTCATGTCAGAGATTACTCTGGGTTGAAAGGAATTTTTTTCTGGAGAAACTCTGCTCAGGTGATGCCTGAATGAGGCTCCTTTCATGTCCCCGTGCAGTCCCCGGGTATCAAAACCCAACCTTCCAGTCTCCAAGCTCAATGTCTTAACCACTAAGCCACTAGGCATGCTGTTGGTAAAACAGGGCTTAGCCTCAATTTCCCGTCTTGGATTTTTATCTAGGGCAATTTAAACATGGAGATGGATCTCTGTGTTGCTACCTTTACCCTTCCTGAATGCTACTTTCCTTGCAGATCTCTGCTCATGTGGTGTGCATGAATATGTATATAATGAGCGTTCCCCATTGTTGTACTCTTCAGATCTTTCATACACTCACCCACATGTATGAACACATGACTTGAGGGAAGCTTGCTGGTTGCTATCTTTTTAATTTTAGAAAAGCAAGAGGGAGCTTCTCTTTCTTTGCAGTTGTGCAAATTACATAATGCACAATGAAGCTAAATATAATCTTCAGCCCTCTTTGTCATTTCTGACTGTGGCATGCGCATTTGCACACACACACACACACACAGATCTCTACAACTCTATGTACTGTTTTTTTTCTTCCCTTGTACATCCTTTATGTGTATGTTTATCCTCCAAGCTGATGGGAGTTAAAGGAAGTTAAAGCTAAAGGTTCAAAATGCTTACAGTCATCTACACAGAAAGCGCATAGTCCCTGGGGAACGAACAAATCATCAGGTCTTCTCATTTAGTCAGTCTAATTTGCCTTGATGGTTGTGCACAGAAAGCTCTTTTCCCAAAACACACACACACATGCACACAGATTGAAGCAATATTTGAGGCTACGTTTGGCATTCCTAAATATAAGCAGCACAAAGTAGACAGAAAAGCAATCAATTGTGCCCTAATTATCTGGTGCACAAATTTGTAGCCTCCCCAACCTTGCAAAAATAAAATAAGAAATTGGCTCTCGACAGGGAAGGCGGCCACTGGGCAGCTGTGTTCAGCCTCTCGTGAGGGTTACATCTGTCACAAGAAGAGGCCATCACTGGTAGACAGTTTATCTTTAGGGGGATAATAATCCTCCATTTCTTCTCCCCTCTTGCCCACCCAGTTCCTTCAGAATTAATATAGATTTTCTTATAGTATGGGCAAAGCCAGTAACATATATTGGAAGTTTGTGAACCAGTTTTTCATTATTTGTGTCACTTAATGCAACTCTCATTCTGGAATTTCATTAGTGGCTTCCCACCCTTAAAGCACGAAGTAAAAAAGATAACCTATTACCATGGCTAGCTGATGATAATAATTTCGTTTCAGAAATTATTCTGGCTTGAAAGGATTTTTGCTGGAGAAACTCTGCTCAGGGGACACTTGAATGAGGCTCCTTTCATATCCCCAAGAGCTGGGACAGAGATGGCCACTCAATCTGTCATGCAGTGCCTGGGTCTCAAACTGCCAACTTGCTGGCCTTCCAGCTAACAAGGCAAGCTTCTTAGCCACTGAGCCACCACAGCCCCAGATAGCTGATGATGTTCAAAGATTCTGTAATGGCTGAAACACTGGCTACGTCTTGAACATCATCAAAATGAACATTTGTTTGGGCAAAATGGCTGAAGCTTAAGGCTGTGGCATATACCATATTTTTTGGACCATAAGACGCACTTCCCCCCCCCAAAAAAAGGGGGGAATGAAGGTGTATCTTATAGTACAAATGCTGTCCTGCAAGGCTGTTGTAAAAGGATATTTTACAAGAGCCACGGCTGGCCAAAGACCTACACTGCCACCACCACAGCTGTTCCGGGACGGGGGATGAAGGGCCAGGGAAAGAAAAACATATGTTCGGCTGGCCATTACCACAGGTGGCCACAAGAGGGCACATATTGCAATTTCCCATTTAAATGCATTGGAAATCACTTTCTTGTACAGTATTCTAAAGCTTTTCTGTTTGTATGTTCCCAATGCATTTCAGTGGGAAACTAAACCTGTGCATAAAAAGAAAGGGTTTAATTTACCTTTCTTGCCTTTGTCCCTCCTCCATGTGGGCAAAATGGAGGGGGAAGCCATGCTTTCTGGTTGCAGGGAGAGCAAGAGGCTAAGCTAGAGCATCACTTCCTGTCTCATTGCAATTGGCTTGCCCACCCATTTCCTGTGCAGCGCCACCACTGGTTGGTGGTGCAAATACAGTACTATTTGGTTCAGAATATTATTTTTCTTGTTTCCCTGCTATAAAAACTGGTTGCGTCTTATGGTCCGAAAAATATGGTACTTTGCAGAGGCTGGGAACTTTTGTTTTCTCACTATAAAAAAAATTCCAAACAGTAATCCATTGCAGGGAACAACTCCTGAACATGTCCATGTAGGATTCTAGTCAAAATCTGGAAGAGATTTTATCACTTAATGATCTTATTTTGTATAGGACATCTTGCTTTACTATAACTGATTGGTGGGATGTATTACTTTGCATTGAAAACACCCCAGGTTCAGTTTGTGGAAGCTGTAGGTTATAGTGCCATGATGGTGAACCTTGGCACTCCAGGTGTTCTTGGACTTCAACTACCAAAAGCCCAAGTCAGCACTCCTGCTGATCAGGGCTTCTGGGAATTGAAGTCCAAGAACACCTGGAGTGCCAAGGTTCATCATCACTGTTATAGTGGAAGCATCCTGCTTGAACCTTGGAGAGATACTGCACAAGATGGACCAATGGGCTCATTGGGTGGAAGGAGATTCCTAGGACTTGGATTATTGTGCAGAAGAGGTTGCGATGGCTCAGTGGTTTAGAAGCTTGCCTTGTTAGCTGGAAGGCTAGAAAGTCGGCAGTTTGAGACCTGGGTACTGCATGATGGATTGAATGCCTCTCTCTGTCCCAGCTGCTGCCAACCTAGCAGTTCAAAACAGGGGTGTGCTGGACACCTTGGGAGGGTGGTGGACAGGAAGTGATGAGGTGCCTATTGGGGGGGTTGGGGGAGAAATCCCATACATTCCTGTTACCTTTGCCTGCCTCTGGGGGGCGCCATTCACTGGGGCACACCAGGATGAGTCCATGTATCCCTGTGGGCCAGCACACCACTGGTTCAAAGGCAAAACATCGCAAGTTGATAAATAGGGACCACTTCGGTGAGAAAAGATCTGGGGGACATGAAATGAGCCTTATTCGGCCAGCAAAAATCCTCTCAACCCAGAATAATTTCTGACACTAAATTTTATTATGAATATTGTGCAGAGATGTGCCTTCCAATATTTCACAGATGATCGTAGGAATGTGCATATTAACTTGTAAGTGGTGTGGCTAAACAAACATGAGTGTTTGATCAAGAAAGGTGTGACCAAGCTATTAGAATGAGGAATTGGTGGCCTGGCAAACCAAGGGCTGAGTAAAAAGAAAAAGTTGTAAATGAAGAAGAACATACAAAATTGCATTGTTTTAAACACAGAAAGCTTTGTGTTTGTGAATTGCATTTTGGAAAAATAAAAGCAAGGGGAATGACACAGGAAGTCTGATGAAAGACTCATTGTCATCTCATTTGCTGGGGAAAGTAGGAACAAACAGCAGAAACAGTGGAGAGAGAAGCAAAGTGTTTTTTTTAAGACTAAAGACTGAGCATTTTATTAAATGAGAAAATATGCCAGTTTAACTTTCTTTGTCCTATTTAATTTTTCATCACTGTATCTACGCTCATCCATGCTTGTACTACCACCTACTGTTTGCTAATGACTACAATTGAGTTAAAGACCAAAGTTCTTACATTTTGCATTTAAATTCCCTCTGATTCTGTTGTTTGCACCCTTCCACCCAGCAGCGCATATAATAACCGAGACAACATTCCATATATCTCGCAAAATAGGCTTCAGTCTGTGAAAACTTATGTGAAACAAAACTTTTGTCTTTTTAAAGTGCTAAAAGGCACTTTGATTGGCTGCTTTTTTTGCTGCAACAGACTGGTGCAACTACCTCTCTGAACTCGCTGGAAGTGTTTTTGTATGTATATATACAGGTATAAGCACTGTGGATTTAATAGGAAGACTTATTTCCACTTTTAATTACCCTCCTGTAATTTGTTTCTATTTTCCATCATGTCTTTTCTATACCTCCGCCCAAAGCACATTAATTTGTTTCATTAATATGGACTGCACTGCAGTCCATATTAATGGACTTGGATTTATACTAGTTACATGGTTACTAGTCATGTTCTTAGATAGGACATTTTAGAGTTTTAGAGTTTTTAAAGTTTTAGACTTTTAGAGCTTTTTAGGGGTTAAATGTGTATCTGTGGGGTGGGAGTATGTTGATAATTTTATATAGTTGTATTTTGTTTATGTTTTGTTGGGTTGATAAGTGTCCCCCCCCCAATTTCATTGTTCCGTGCAGGACAATGACAATAAAGATCTATCTATCTATCTATCTATCTATCTATCTATCTATCTATCTATCTATCTATCTATCTATCTATCTATCTATCTATCTATCTATCTATCTATCTATCTATCTATCTATCTAAAACCCCTACTTACGAAAAAAAAGTCCGTTCCGTAGGCTTTTGCTTAAATCATTTTTTTATGTAACTCGACACAAACCCATAGGAAAAATTATTTTTTTACATACTTCGAAGCAGACCCATAGGAAAAATGAAATTTCTATGTAAATCGAAGCAAACCCATAGGAAATGAATTTTTATGTAACTTGAAGCAAACCCATAGGAAAAAGAATCTTTATGTAACTCAAAACAAACCCATAGGAAATTGTGTAAATCGGGAATGGTTTTAGCACAAAATCAGTATGTAAGTCCAATTTTATGTAACTCGAGGCATATGTAAGTCAGGGTTTTACTGTATGCCCCAGTAAGCATTTCAAAGGGCCATTAAGACAAGTAAATGTTGAGTTAGTTCTTTCAAAAGAGCATTATGACTTCTTTATAATTAAATCTTCTTTCCAAAATTCACACCAAGCACCTACCTTAATAAGCTTTTGCCTAACTTTTCTAAGTTCCTCCCCTTTCTCTGCCTAGCATCTATCTTAGCTCAAAAAAGCCTTCTTGAAGATGGAAGTGAAGTTGACAAGTTGCAACGGCTACTGAATGGATGAGAAAAGATTGCTCTACTTCTGAACTGGAAGACTGTATAATAACGGAGAAAGTGACCGTGTGAGGCTAAGCTTTGTTGGCACTGTACAATATTAGGGGTAACACACTCTACCTCCGTGATGGCGTACACGCAGTAAACCCATTTGTGTGGAACTTTATAGAGACTTGGGCTGCTGGGGATTGAAGTTCAAGAACAGCTGAAGTGCCAAGGTTTGCCATCATGGCTCTACCTGCTCATAATGTTTCATCTAGGATGCCTAATAGAAAGCTACAATAACTCTTGAGTGCTCCCAGAACATAGCCCGGCATAGCAAATTCTTCCATCATCAACTAGAAACTCATAATTGGAGTGATATTTTCAGCAGATATTGTAAGTTATTTGAAATTCTCAAGAGGCATTCTTGGGGAGCTAAAGCCCCCAGAATACTGGTTGGAACAATTATGGTGCTCTGGTCCAAAATTGTCTGTCTGGCAAGGTTATGCTGCTATGGTCATAGAGTAGACCAGTAATGGCGAACCTTGGTGCTCCAGCTGTTCTTGGACTTCAATTCACAGAAGACCAAGTGCTGTGAAGTCCAAGAAAAGGGACTTAGGCTTCTGGAAATGGAAGTTCAAAAAACAGCTGGAGTGCCAAGGTTTACCATCATGGGAGTAGACCATACTGCCAGTGACTCAACAGTCAGTGTCAGGTGGTGGTTAACTAACCTGACCACTCTGAGGACTAATGGCCTTGGGTGGCAAAGTCCACAGGGAAGGCTGATGGTGGTCCCCAAGTGGATTAAATCCCACTTGGATCCCTTTTGATGGAAGACAGCAGCTTCATCAATCTTGGCCTGGGACTGTTGAGGACTTTATGTGCCGAAAGGGCTCAGGACCAGAAAGTGACTCACAGAACTAGATCAGTGGTACGGGTGTCATGCTGCAATGCAGAAGGCAGATGAAGGGCCATGATGATTGCCTATCTTCAGAAGAAGTCCAAAATTATGAAAGTCCCATTCCTATTTGATACCATGGGCCATGCTCCCTACTGCACATTTACAAGCACATGGCTTGGTCTCTAAGGTCTAGGCCTAAATGTGCAATATGTTCGACATATCACAACATTTGTTCTTGGTGAACCCTATGCTTAGCAGCTGGTTGCTTTTAGTATCTAATCGTCATATTCCCTTCAGCACACAGCTCTTAAATAGTTTCTTAGGCACCCAATGCTGTTGGGAATCAATAACAGAATACTTTGGGGGAAATCCTGTTACCAAGTGGGATATACCAGAGTCAAGTGGCGATGATGAATTTGCTGTTGGGAAAATAAAGGATTTACTGTAGGCTTTGATGGATTAATAGGAGGATAGACTTAAATGGGGAAGGATATACGGAAATGATTAGCTAAGGTCAGTTTGAATCTGCCTGAACTAAATGCTTTGAAGAAAACGTTCCTTTAGACACCTCTCTTGGGGCCATCAATCTATCGAGTCCTCCAGGTTTTTCTATTAAACCTGTACGAGCTCTTCAAGGCTTTTCTTTTCAGAAATAATTTTAGAGGCCATGTAAGTGATGATAAAGGGCTTGCCTAAATCTCTCCTATAGATAGTCTGGATGGGCAAGCTATTTCCATAGGCTGGGTGCAATTTCAGATAAACTCTTAAGGCTATGAGTGCTGGTAGCTGAGACTTAGGAAAGATGTTTCCACCTTTTGTTTCATGTAAGGGCGTGGGGGACCTTTTCCTGTTGGAAGGCCACATTAGATTAGAAGGGACTGTTGTGGCTCAAGTGGTTAAGACTCTGAACGTGATGACTGGAAGGTCGGAAGGTCAGCAGTTCGAGACCCGAATACTGCATGACAGAGTGAGCTCCCATCTCTGTCCAAGCTCCTGCCAACCTAGCAGTTAGAAAGCAAGAAGTTGCAAGTAGATAAATAAGTATCACTTCGGTGGGAAGGTAAACAGTGCACTCTGGTGTTGAGGTATGTCTGCCATGTGTCCATGGAAATGTCTGCAGATGCAAACACCACTGGATCTTTGGCTGTAAGCAGAGATGAGCACTGAACCGTAGAGTTGGATACGACTGGATTTTGAGCAATGGCAACCTTTACCTATACCTAATCAGATAAGTCCACATTCAAGGAACTTTAGTTAGATATACTAAAATGTACATTATTTTTTTTAAAAAATCTAACTACTATGTAGTTAATAATTTACAAAAAAATCAAAACCATGGCTGCACTTAAGGACCCAGAAGGCCACATATGGACTTAAGGCTGCAGTTTCCTCACCCCTACTTTTCAGTAACAGGTAGTGTAATTAGCAATTACAAAAGTTACCTTTTATCCATGTGTAACATCTGTGTTAGTTGAGTTTTAATGAATAACATGTAGTTACTTTCACAACAAGTTGCTCATATGGTCAGAACAATGATAATGATAATTGCAACCTGAGTAATGCAACAAGTTCCTTCCAGAATGTATCATAGCTCTGGGAAGAATACACCATAGTGGGGAAACAACTGAATGATGATTTTATGGGGACCCCCTGGTGTACAATCATGTACAGAGGTCCAGATGGCTGCATTTCACTTTAGGATTTCTGAATGGCAGTACAGTCTACTCCATTGAACTGGATGGGCTGTGGCCTGTTCCAGCAAGGCTGTTCTTATGTTCTTATGAATCTGCCTCAAGGCAACTGTAACATTAAGTTTAAACCTCTTAATGCCTGCTGGAGTGCAGGACCATTGAACTGATGAAGACAGGGGGATGTAAAAATAAGAATTTGGGCTTCAATTGTGCAGATTGAGAATCAGTGTCAAATGTGTCTAGACCAGGAAGGAACAGTACAGCTTGGGGAGCTGCCCAAAATTCACAAATTGCTAGTTGACTCCAGAGGGATTTCATACAAATAATGTACCAACAAGATGGGAGGTGGACAAGAATTCCTGTCTGTGAGTTATAAGTGGTGGTGAATTAAATTAAATCAAATCTTTATTACGGTCCAAGACCAGCATAGAAAAGCGAAGGGAACAGAATTTAAAATGGGAGTCAAGAGACAAAAGTTAAAATGAGGGTGCTTAAAGAGGAGCGTTTCTGCTCAGAGTTAAGGAGTAGTAAAACGAGTACATGAATCAATAGTGTTACAGCTACTGTATTACTAAGCCTATGCTATTTGGCTGAAGGTCTTGCCAGGATTGTTCTTCTGATCTTACATGCTACAGCACAGAACCTGGCCGAGATGTTGGTGAAGGTGGGTCTTTCATCATATAGCAGCCAGTGGGTATATGCGCTCTTTGTCTGGCCAGGATACTTGTAGAGCAGCGGAGATATGACTTGTTCCAGATGTCTCTATTAAAAGGGCAGCTGCAGAAGACGCGTTTTGTCTTTTCAATTTCTCCATTGTCACTGGGCCCATTGTCTCTCTGTCATTGGTGTCCTTTGGAACTTTCCCTCGAGAACCACAGAAGGGAGGGCCTGGCAGCGGGGTAGCGTAAATGCTCTCCGATGACTTGGTGTATCAAATTGGTACGGGGCAGGGACAACAATGTGTCTCCAAGACTCTGGAGCCAAGAAGGTAGGGGCCCTGGCTTGGTCTTCTTGCCTTTCCATGTCTCGTGTTCTCTGTTTAATGACCTGTTTTGCCTGGTTGGGACTCATGGCCTGTATGAGAGGTTGGGAGGGGCCAAGGTATTGCAGTCTGGATTGGATTGATCTTTTCCATGCAGATTGGAAGCTGCCCTGGAGAGTTAGACGTGCCAGGCCATTGGGATTAAACAGAGTTTTAAGCAAAGGTTGAGAGTATTGAATTGAATTGAATTGAAATTGTAATTTATATACCGCAATTCTCCACCCGAGGACCGACTCAATGCGGTTTACAAGTTAGAAGTACAGCATAATAATATCACAATAATCACACACACACACACAAAGTAACTATGCGCAATCTCACCTCAACCGTTATCATGCCCGTCTCCAGGCGAAGGGTGGCGTTGGACATACAGGGGGTTGAATTAGTTGTGGTGAGATTCAAGCTAAGCAGCTTCCTCAGTCCTTCCTCACCCTGCTACAGTAATGGAGTAGACCGTACTGCCAGCGACTCAATGCCGAGTGTTGGGCGGCAGTAAATAACCTGACTCCCTACAGGGGCCAATGGCTATGGGCAGATGAGCCCCTTTAGATGGGAACCATTCTATTGGGCCGGACGGCAAAATGAGTAGAGGAAGAACCACTTCATTATTCTGATCCCCAATGGTCATGGAGGGAGAAGAGACCATGCCAGATTGCCTGGCTGTGAAGGTACACCTTGATAATATCCTCAAGGCTGTGGCAGTCCATTGTAGTCCCGGTGTTAAATCCTGCATGTCTCCTTTCATGTGTGCCGCAGTGATCATACTGTGTGGGTCACTTCATGGCAAGCTGGGATCTACCTTAAACAAATTTACACCAATGGTATTTTTACTGAATGATTCCAAGGAAAAAAATGTATGCTCAGATATGAGTAGTAGCCGCCACCGCTGACTCACCCTGCCTTTTCTTCAGTTGTCTCCAGTTTGAGAGGCAAAATGACAACATCAAAGCTTTCTAAATCTGCAGACCTGAAGATTAGCTCTTCATGATGGCTTGTCATCTCTGCAGAAGATGAGAATCCATGCCATGTTTATGTTCCAGGACTATGTTGTACATCTTCAACAGTGCCTTTGCTTAAAGTTGACCCCTCATCTTTAATAAGAAGCAAATAATTTGTTGGTGTCTCTTCTTGGTACATCAAAAATAACTCTAAAGCCTTGTTTACAATCAAATATATCGTTTGTCTCCCTGGACAGTTGGGTTAAAAATAAATTTGTGTGTTTGTGTATGTGTGTATGTGCTGAGAGAGAGAGAGGGAGAGAACTTAAGTATATCAATGAAGAGCTGTTGCTCCAACATCTTTGCTTCTCATAGCAAGAAATAAATTCAAAGTTTCTCAGTGTGTATAAAAGCAGTGCTTGAGAAGCGAGGCAAGGTGAGAGAAGATCATACAAATTTAATTAACCCCATGACACCACTGAAAAAACATGACTTTTTAAATAGACTGGTTAAGTACAGCTTTGGGACTTTGTTTTGTGGAGGTAGCATTGCTTCCTGCTATAAACCATGGTCAGTCTAATGGGATTGCTGCATGCATCTGCATAAACATTCATCTTTTTTGGAATGTATGTATTGTTAGAGTATATTAAAGTCTAACTTTTAAGTGCTAGCTCTGGAATTCTGGGCACTGCTGTCAGGACAGAACAGAACAAAAATACTTTCCTGTCTCAATAATAATAATAATAATAATAATAATAATAATAATAATAATAATAATAATAATAATAATAATAATAATAATAATAATAATAATAATAATAATAATAATAATTATTATTATTATTATTATTATTATTATTATTATTATTATTATTATTATTATTATTATTATTATTATTATTTCATGTCAGAAATTATTCTGGGTTGCAAGGTTTTTCCCTGGAGAAACTCTGCTCAAGGGACACCCGGATGAGGCTCTTTTCATGTCCCCAAGAACTGTTCCCACCGAAGTGGTCCCTATTTATCTACAATGGACCCCCACTTAATGGATGGTCCACCTACCAGAAAACTCGTGTCAAGGCAAGAAATCCATAGGAAATGACAGTCTGCTTCAAGTGAAAAAAACATGATAAAATAGCTATACAGAACAGGTTTCCCCCATGGTTTTCAATGCATTCCTATGGGAAACCGCAGTTCTCTTTAAGGAAAATATCGCTATAAGGGAAACCCTAAAGAATTTATTAATTCCTTAAAACAGAGGTCCACTGTACTTGCAACTTATTGCTTTCAAACTCCTAGGTTGGCAGGAGCTGGGACAGAGATGGGCGCTCAACCGACGTGCAGCACCTGGGTCTCAAACGAACAGCCTTCAAGCTAACAAGGCAAGCTTCTTAACCACTGAGCCACCATAGCCCTTCTTCCACAATAATAAGATGCACAGATACAATCACAAGGACCAAACCCTGCTACAAACCCTCATGAATCCATCTTTATCTACTGTTGCAACCCCAAAACAGGATTTAACAATATCATGTATAAAATCAGTGGTTTATACTCCTCCTCATCTTCCAGTGTGAATTATGCAGTCAGAAATGCCTTTTCAGAGTTCTACGTAGGAAAAACACACCAATCTCAATGCATTAACATCAATGAACATAGATTTAACATCAGAAATGGCATTGCCCACCCACCCCCAAGGGAAGAGATGGACACATGTCATGGGTTCAAACATGGGCCACTTAATCCAAAATAAGTTGTAGCAAACTATTGCACTGGGGACTACGTAGTGCAGGTGCATGATAATAACTCAGGTCAATACCAGAGAATTTGGATCCCAAATAGGGACAGGCCATTATCTGGATTCAGTCAGCTTATTATCCCAGTCAAATATAGGTGTCCTAAGTAAAAGCCCC
The DNA here is from genome assembly GCA_035047305.1 of Bradypodion pumilum. Classification (NCBI taxonomy): domain Eukaryota; kingdom Metazoa; phylum Chordata; class Lepidosauria; order Squamata; family Chamaeleonidae; genus Bradypodion; species Bradypodion pumilum. The sequence continues at coordinate 9,448,652 of JAWDJD010000016.1, read as the reverse complement.
AGACACTCCACCCTAGTTATGGTTAGGACGTAAGTTGTTATTTTGCATCTGTCTGGCCAGACAACCCGCTACAGAAATGGAGTAGACCATACAGCCAGCGACTCAACGCCGAATGTTGGGTGGTGGTAAATAACCCGACTTCCTAAAGGAGCCAATGGCTAAGGGCAGATGAGCCCCTTTAGGTGGGGTGATGGCCCCCCTCAGTGGAGGAGGTGCCACTGGAAATCATCATACTGGGCCCAACGGCAAAATGAGCAGAGGAGGAACTGCTTCTGATTCCCAACGGTCATAGAGGCAGAAGAGGCCATGCTAGATGGATTGGCTGTGAAGGTGGACCTTGATAATATTCTCAAGGCTGCGGCAGTCCATTGCAGTCCTGGTGTTAAATGGTGCATGTCTCATTTCATATGTGCCGCAGGAGATGGCTCCGTGATCACAGCGTATGGGTCACTTCATGGCAAGCTGAGATCCACCTTAAACAAATTCACACCAATGGCATTTTTCCTGCTTCAGGGGAAAAAATGCATTCTCAGATACGAGTTGCAGCTGACGAGTTATTTTGTACACATGCTATTATTATACCAGCATGTGTGAGGATGTGGAAACTTTATGGAAAAATAATGGTTGATTTCTGTGACTACTTCCATGAACTCTCGGCCTGTCAGGTCTTTACATGTGTTTTCTAGTAAGTCAATTACACGTTTTCAGTGCTATCTAGTGAACTGGAGTGTTGTCACAGCTTTAAGGATAGAAGAGCGGTTTGATGAAGTGAGAAATGATTTATTTAAAGCTTTAGCCATAACCAAGTCTGCTAGAGCTGAACTCCAGTGACAAACACTCCTGTTCACTGGCTAGTATTGCAAATGTGCCATGGACTTACTAGGAAAAAATATATAATAGGTAAAATGTGGCATCTTTTGCATGTGAACCATGTGTAACATACTGAGCAACCACTTTCATTTCATGGAGAAGTCTGCACCAGTATATTCACGATATTTAATATTATGAATAATTTGAATCGAAACCATAACACAACGGAAATGTAGTGAGCTATATATTCAAATGCTGTAGATGTTTCCCAAGGTAAAGATAAAGGTCGCCCTTGCTCAAAAGCCAGTCATATCTGACTCTAGGCTTCAATGCTCTTTACAGAAAGTTTACAGAAACTTTATTACTATATTACAATATATTTTCAAGTATCATACCTACTATTTGAAGAATACAATTTATATATCTCTATCTCTATCTATCTCTATCTCTATCTCTATCTATATCTATATCAATATCTATATATCTATCTATATCTATATCTATATATCTATATATCTATCTATATCTATCTATATCTATCTATATCTATCTATATCTATATCTATCTATCTATCTATCTATCTATCTATCTATCTATCTATCTATCTATCTATCTATCTATCTATCTATCTATCTATCTATCTATCTATCTATATCTCTATCTGTCTCTATCTGTCTCTATCTATCTATCTATTCGTACTTATTTATCTACTTGCAATTTCTTGCTTTCGAACTGCTAGATTGGCAGGAGCTTGGACAGATATGGGAGCTCACTCTGCCATGCAGTACTGGGATCTCAAACTCTGACCTTCCAGTCATCGAGTTCAGCGTCTTAACCACTTGAGCCACCGCAGTCCCTCCTGCTGAATTAGACAACACCAATTAGTCACAGAAACCAACCATTAATTTTCCATAATGTTCCCATGTCCTCATGCATGCTGGTGTAATAAACAGCATGTGTACAAAATAACACTTTGTGACACTTCTGCCTGAATCTTCCTTTATGTGGCACCTTAAAAAGAGATGGGCTTTTTTAAAAAAAGTTTCATCCACATTTTCAGGCTCAAACAGATAGAGAAAAATGAATGTGAGGATGAAAGCTGAAACCATTTGGAATAGATTGAATCTTGCTTTTTTTGAGACTTTCTTCTCAGCATGGGTGGTGACTTAGGGAGTTGATTTGTGAAAATATATTGATCTTTCTTTTCTTTCCTTTTCCTTTGCTTGTCTGTTGAACCACAATGATTGGAAACTCATGCGATCTTTTGTATCAAAGTTTTCTGTGCTCCTTGCTTTGGGTGAAGTCCTGGTCCTGTCTTGGTTGGATTCAATTTTTTTTACTATCATCCTGTGGGTATGGCCTACTTTGTGAGTGGGGCCAATCTTTGGGCAGGGCCATGTGACTCGGTGGTTGATCTACTCATGCCTGCCACATGACTATGAAAACGTCTGCAAACACTGTTTGTAGCCAAAGAGCCAGTGCTGTTTTCTGTGGTGGGTGGGTAGATAGCAGGGAGGTGGGTGGGTCCAGCCAGTTTTACTACCGGTTCTCCCGAACCTGCCCGAACCGGCTGGTGCCCACTACTGCCTGTCTTTTTCTTTAAGCGTGTACAATCTCGCCTTGGCTTGAGGGTGGCTAGTGTTTCTTTCTTGGCCAGATATTGTTACCAAAGACTAAGAGATGGACTATTTTCATCAGTTTGGCCATCCTAACACCTGGGAAATGTACTGCTTTTTGGCTGTAGGATTCTAAGAATTATGGGGGGGGGGAGCAGCTTTCCCAAGGTCTGAATCATTCCTAGATAATTGATTTTACTTCAGTTTAAGCCTTCCTATGCCTTTGAACTGTGGTGCTGGGGGAGACTCTTGAGAGTCCCCTAGACTGCAAGGAGATGAAATCACTCCATCCTGAAGGAAATCAAGCCTTGACTGCTCCTCGGAAGGACAAATACTGAAGCTGAAGATCAAGTACTTTGGACAGCAAAGGAGAAGTGAGGACTCACTGGAGAAGACCCTGATGTTGGGAAAGATTGAAGGCAAAAGGAGAAGGGGACGGCAGAAGATGAGATGGCTAGATGGCATCATTGACATAGTGGGTGTAGATCTGGGCAGGCTACGGAGGATGGCAGATCACAGAGGAGCCTGGCGTGTGGTGGTCCATGGGGTCACAAAGTGTCGGACTCAATTGTGTGACTCAACAACAACAGCAACAGCAACTACTACTACTACAATTCCCAGAAGCCCAAGTCAACACACCTGCTGATCAGGGCTTCTGGGAATTGGTCCAAGAACACCTGGAGTGCCAAGATTGGCCATCTCTGATCTAGGCCAGTGTTTCCCAACCTTCGATTATTGGAGTTCGATTCCCCAGAAGCCTAAGCCAATTCCCCAAAGCACTGATCAGCCAATGTACTTACTGAGACATCTGGGAATTAAAGTCCCTCTGTGGGGCATAGGCCCCACATTGGGAACCACTGGTCTAAGCTAAAGCACGGCCAATTCACAACCTCATGGACATTGGAACGACCTCCTTCTACTGGAAAAGATCTTTTCTCCTCAACCTGCTTGAGATAATGCAAGGGAAAGAAGGGACTCCTCTTCTTCCTCAGCTACTTCCAGTTCATAGTGCTCAATCTTAGACTGATTGAATAGTTTTAATGAATGTATAACTCAGTTCTATGCTGAGTATCAAGCGGCGGCAAATAACCTGGCTTCCTAAAGGGGCCAATGACTACAGGGGATGAACCCCTTTAGTTGGGGTGTTGGTCTCCTCAGCGGAGGAAATGCCACTGGAAACCATCCTATTGGGCCCAAGGAAAAAATAAGCAGAGGAGGGACTCTGATTCCCAATGGTCATGGAGGCAGAAGAGGCCATGCCAGGTAGACTGGCTGTGAAGGCACACCTTGTCCATATCCTCAAGGCTGCGACAGTCCATTGCAGTCCTGGTGTCAAATCCTGCATGTCTCATTTCATATGTGCCACAGGAGATTGCTCCGTGATCATAGTGTGTGGGTCACTTAATGGCAAGATGGGGTCCACCTTAAACAAAATCACGCCAATGGCATTTTTCCTGCTTCAGGAGACAAAATGCATTCTCGGATATGAGTTGCAGCTGACGACGACAATAACTCAGCTCTAATTTCTTCATTTATTTATAGTACATGTCTTCCTTTGTACTTAATTTTCTTTGTTGTATCTTGAGGTGTCTTCCCATCATTAATACAAATTTATTAGGAATTAAGTAAGATACATGTGAATGCACTGGACTATGGCATTGACATGCCCTTTGGGGCATGTTTTGTGAGGTATGCTGATGTTCCCCCTGTCCTCTTCTATACAGCATAAGAAACATTTTGTTAATTAAGAAACACCATGTCATTGCTTGGCATTACCAAGAAATGTTAGTTGGCTCATACAGTCTCTATGATTCCCCCAGGACTATGCAGGGAGAGGCAACATTTTTATTGCACTTGGTTCATCTCATTTCAGTGTATTCTGTTTCTTTTGGTAAAGGAAAAACAGCCAAGAACTTACTTGTTAATTCCTCATCACTTGGTCTTTTAGAATAACATCTGTGCTCATTGTCCCAATCACCGAAGTAGAATCCTTTAATTTGACCAAGCTCTCATGCTGCGATAGTGGTACTGTACCCCTCCAGTGGCTCAAGTGGCTAAGATGCTGACTGGAAGGCGGGAGGTCAGCAGTTCGATTCCTGAGTACTGCAGGACGGAATGAGCTCCCATCTTTGTCCCAGCTCCTGCTGACCTAGCAGTTTGAAAGTGAGAAATTGCAAGTAGATAAATGGGTACCACTTCAGTGGGAAGGTAAACAGCGCTCCATGCACTCAGGTGTCTAGTATGCCTGCCACATGACCACAGAAATGTCTGCAGAAGTAGACAGCGCTGGCTCTTTGGCTTTGAAACATAGATGAGCACTAAACCCTAGAGTTGGATACAACTGGCTTTTGAGCAAGGGAAACCTTTACCTCTATCTTACCCCTCCATGTTGCTTGATATAATTATTTGTAACAAGTTACTTTTTGGAAAGTATTGCATGGTACAAGTAGTTACAAAACCACTTCTGAGATGCAAAGAGAAACAACTGAATTACTTAAAAGTGCTTAAAAGCAGTCAAGGGACAGCGGTGGCTCAAGTGGTTAAGACACTGACCACGCTGACTGGAAGGTCGGAGTTCAATTCATGGGTACTGCATGACGGAGTGAGTACCCATCTCTGTCCAAGCTCCTGCCAACCTAACAGTTAGATAGCAAGAAATTTCAAGTAGATAAATAGGGACCGATTTGGTGGGAAGGTAAACAGTCTGGCATGCACAGCAACATGTAATGTCTGCAGACACAGACAATGCTGGCTCTTTGGCTATAAACAGAGATGAGCACTGAACCCTAGAGTCAGATGCAACTGGCTTTCAAGCAAGGGCGACCTTTACCTAATCAATAACACCTAGCTACTTTCAAAGTTCACCTTTAAAAATAACCTTTGTTTTAGAGGCATTTGAATGGAAATGCTCACTTACTGGTCTTAACCAACAAAGAAAGTAACATTTCATTTTGCCTTATATAAATGTTCACAACGGTGCAATGTCAGAATTAGCCATGACAGCATTTATCTCTATTTCACCTTCTCTTTGTTTTCAGGCTTGCTGGTATTGAAAATCAAACACACTAACAACAAAAAATAAATAAATAAAAATAGTTTATTTATTGCTTCTTAAGAAGTAATAAGTAGCACAACAAAGTCCTGTATAATACAGCAAAACCCCGACTTACAAATGCCTCGAGTTACATAAAATTCGACTTACATAATGATTTTGTGCTAAAACCATGTCCCGATTTACATGATTTCCTATGGGTTTGCTTCGAGTTACATAAAGATTCTTCTTCCTATGGGTTTGCCTTGAGTTACATAAAGATTCTTTTTCCTATGGGTTTGCTTCGAGTTACATAAAAAATCCATTTCCTTATGGGTTTGCTTCAATTTGCAGTAAATAAAAAAATCATTTTTCTTATGGGTTTGCTTTGAGTTACATAAAAATAATTTTTCTTATGGGTTTGCTACGAGTTACATAAAGATTTCATTTTTCCTATGGGTTTGTTTTGAGTTACGTTAAAAATAATAATATTTCCTATGGGTTTGCTTTGAGTTACAAAATAATTCGATTTAAGCAAAAGCCTACGGAACGGACTTTTTTTTTCTTTTTGTAAGTAGGGGTTTTACTGTATTTGCCCTCCTCCCAATATTGGTATGCATTAAACAGAGAAAGGGAAGCTAAACTTTGTTTTGACCAGGAGTTCTCAACCTTTTAAAGCCGGGGGGCCAGGTCACGCTCTCTCAGACAGCTTCAGGGGCCGGATGGCCATTTTGCCTTTCCTCCACCACATGGCACTTCCTGGTGTGGTGGAAGTGGTGGTGGTGGGGACATGAAATAGTGCCCCAGGCTGCATCTGGCCCACAGGCCACAGGTTGAGAATCCCTGGTTTTGACCTTACTACATCTGGACCCACACAGCTGATGCCTTTTGTATTGATTCAGAATCTGTCACCAGGTCTCTTTTAGGAGTGCAGAAAACTGAACCTGGCACATCCGATAGATTGCCAACATCTCATTGTAATTCTGAATAATTCAGTAAAGTCTTTACAGTTTATGGGCGGAGGTGCACAATGTACTCTAAACACACTTCTTCCCCCTAGGTGAGGAGCTATGAGGCATCTCACACTCTTTCCTATACATAATTTACACTGCCTCCTAAATATGTGAATATGTAAGCATGCTTGAGTTTTCATGTCATCTTCCCAGCACTGAATTGATTTCTCTTAGCACTCTTTCCTGTTTCATTCTACATACTTTGCCTTTACACAGCGACTTCAGCATATCATTATTTCTTCCAGCTTGGGGGGATTCTGAGTGGGGACCTTTGAAAGAAAGAAAGATAGAAAGAAAGAAGGATTGTTACAAGCTGTGAAAAAAAGAGAGAAGGCAGATTTATATATAGAAATTGTTCCTTAAACCTCATGCATCAATTTTTGTTTTAAAAAAAGAGTACAATGAGTTGTATAATATTTTCTGATCCCACTGGAAGTCCATTGCAGCATGAGTCAAACCCATACTTATGAAAAATGTCCATTCCAAAGGGTTTTGCTTAAATTGGTTTTTTATGAAACTCAAAGCAAACCTATAGGAAAAATTATTTTTTTACATAATTCGAAGCAAACCCATAGGAAAAATGAAATTTTAATGTAAATCGAAGGAAACCCATAGGAAAAAGAATCTTTATGTAACTCGAAGCAAACCCATAGGAAATCGTGTACATCGGGACATGGTTTTAGCACAAAATCATTATGTAAGTCTATTTTTTTGTAACTCGAGGCATTTGTAACTTCGGGTTTTACTGTAGTTCTCGGCCACAGTAATAGGTCACAGGCTTCATTCAGACTGCAGACATTGTCCCCACACAAATAGGCTCAACCCACTGATGACCAAGGCAAATCAAACTTTAAAAAGCACATTTTTGTTGAACACTTTCTATCTAACAGCATATGCAATGATGTGGACAAAGACTATATGGCTAAGTAACCAATCATATTTTATCTAATGTGTTTTATCACATTTTAGCCTGATACGGTCAGATGACTAATCAGTTAATAAAGGATAGGTAAAGGTAAAGGTCTCCCTTGCTCGAAATCCAATCGAATGTGACTCTAGGGTTGAGTGCTCACCTCTGTTTATAGCCAAAGAGTCAGCACTGTCTGCATTTGCAGACATTTCTGTGAACATGTGGCAGGCATGACTAGAAACTGGAGTGCATGGAACACTGTTTACCTTCCCACCAAAGTGGTCCCTATTACCTACTTGCAATTTCTTGCTTTCTAACTGCTAAGTTGACAGGAGCTGAGACAGAGATGGGAGCTCACAGCGTCATGCAGCACTCGGGTCTCAAACTGCTGACCAAGTTCAGTGTCTTAACCACTAAGCCGCTGCAGTCCCTAATAAAGGATACTGACTAAGTAATTGTAGTAAATCCTAAGTGAAAGCAGTAGTTATTAAAATATCCACCCACACCTCAGGCAAAGTGGTTCTTTTCATAGTTTTCTCTTCTATTTCATTTACACATTTCTGGGTCTGGCTTGACTCCGTCCTCGTTTGTCAAGGCATATGTAACTTATGGATTGCAAATTTCCCCAAATCCTCTTTTCCTGGTTGTACCTTTTTTTACATTAACTTCCATTGTTAGCTTTTCATTTAATGCTAGTTGCCAAACTCTAGGGTTTTACTTAGTTTTACTTCTCACAAATTCTTTTCCCCACTCTTTGGCTATCAACTGTCTAGCAACTGATAATAAGGTAAGTAATAATCCTTTATTATTTCTGTCCATTTTAAGTTCTTCTATCTCTCTCCCCATAACACAATTTTTGGATTCAATTTAATTTTGGTATTCATAATACTTTCCAATTTCTTTTCTATTAATTCCCAAAATGTTTCTGCGTAGCGGCAACATTCAGGTGACTGCTGTAGAAAGTCTGCATCGTAGGCCTAGTTGTGAATTTTTGCATCAAATATATGACTCTAGGGGACTAAAATGTCAATTCTGAAACATAATCAGCATCTGAGTAATGTTTGAGATAATGGCTAACTGGTAAAAAGGAATGGATGCATAAAATATTATGACAGAAACAAATCCTATAATCTCTATGGTATCGTGTGTGTTGTTTAGATGATGAGACAGCTTGTAGTATGTCTTGTGTGTTGTTTAGGAGCATGGCAAAACCATTGTCTTATCAACTCCATGTTTAGTTTTTAAAAAAAGAAATATGCTTTGAAAATGGATTCTGTTTTGATTCCTATGGCTAAGGCACAGCATTGTGAGTTTTGGTTTATTAATTTTGGAGGGTGGAGTGGGTGTCACAACCAAGGATCCTTAATATGAATCCTCTCCTGCTGATAGTTTCTAGTCTTTAACATGGTGTTGAGAAATTTATTTATTTATCGTATGATGAACTTCAGTCGTCTACATTAATGTTGATATATACAGGAAGCACAAATTGTCCATCTCAAGATCCTTGCTAGAGTTCCACGTCCAGGTTTGAAAGCCATTGAAGGGCTTCATCTGTGGCGCTACTAGGCAAGTCCTCCAATGTGCCTCCAAACGCACGTCAAGGACATCTAAATATAATGTGGTCCCATGGTTTGGTCTTCTTCTTGACAGTCACATTGGGGAGAGGACTTCCATCCCCATGTGAACAGAGTGGCTTCGCATCTACCACAGCCACTCCTCACTCTGTTCAGCATCCTCCACTGTCGTCTTGGAATGGAAAAATCCAGTTGGCCATTCACAGGGATTTTTGAGCAATGTGACAAAAATGCCCTATGGAGTTCAGTTCTCTCTCTCCTAGGCTGAATAATTGCCTCAACTGAGCTTCGTCCCTATACAAGTGAAACTCGGAAAATTAGAATATCGTGCAAATGTTCATTCAGTCCCATAATGCAACTTAAAAGGTGAAACAAATATATGAGATAAGACTCATTACACGCAAAGTGAGATAGTCCAAGCCTTACTTTGTTATAATATTGATGCTTATGGCTTACAGCTTATGAAAATCCCAACCCCCCCAATCTCATGTACCCCATAATCATCACATAATGTCTTGTACGCTGTACGACATGATCATCATAACGAATTAAGGCATGACATCTCTCGCTTTGCATGTGAGTCTATCTCATATATTTGTTTTACCTTTTAAATGAAATGAATGAACATTTGCACAAATTCCAATTTTCCGAGTTTCACTTGTATCTGGAGGCAGTAGATTATCTGTTTTGTATTGTCAGAGAATGAGCAGATATGTATCTTTCCCAGATAGGGGGGGAAATAGTTTATTTGTGAAAGGGTCTTAGTGATAGCAGAAGCTTAGCAATCAGCTTACTATTTTCCTCTCCCTTCGCGCTATGTGGTCCCTACACTTTTATCCCCAGGGGTTTGAAACAGCTTCAAGTAGGAGTCTCAGCCAGTGTTTTATCTAGGCACTGACAGAAGTCTGCTTCGCTTTAATGATGTGACTGTCAAAACATTTGGTACATGGGATGGCAGAGTGTAGCAGGCTGGTCTTGTCCTGGATCCGTGATGGCGAACCTCAGCACTCCTGGTGTTCTTGGACTTCAATTCCCAGAAGCCCAAGTCAACACTCCTGCTGATCAGGGTTTGTGGGAATGGAAGTTCAAGAATAGCTGGAGTGCCAAGCTTGGCCGTCACTGTTCTAGATGAAATCCACCATTAGGAAAATGTATGTATTGCTTCAGGAAACCCATTCAGGGAGAGTCCTTCTAAGAGCTGCCGGACCTGGGCTGGTAGCATTTCTGTGTGGCCCCTTCGCCCATTCCTCACCTACTCACTACTCCCAGCATCAAGGAGGACATAAACATAGCTTCTTCTGCAGTCTAAGTGACTCATTGCAGTGGAAACAAACATTTCCCTTGCAAAGGGGTGCCAAAACAATAAACAGTGCACATTTGCTGCAGTGGCTTAAGTGGCTAAGACTCTGACTGGAAGGTGGGTGGTCAGCAGTTTGATTCCTGAGTACTGCAGGACGGAATGAGCTCCCGTCTTTGTCCCAGCTCCTGCAAACCTAGCAGTTTGAAAGCAAGAAATTGCAAGTAGATAAATGGGGACCACTTTGGTGGGAAAGGTAAACAGCGTTCTGTGCGCTCCGGTGTCTGGTCATGCCTGCCACATGACCACGGAAACCTCTGCAGAAGCAGACAGCGCTGGCTCTTCGGTTTTGAAACAGAGATGAGCACTGCACCCTAGAGTCGGATACGACTGGCTTTCAAGCAAGGGAAACCTTTACCTTTACCTTACCCTCACTTCACCACTGTCTAATAGAATGTGTATCTCCATTCAACCTAGCGTACCTTGGCAACATGTTGCATCATTCTTATACCATTTCCATCACCCTCTTCTGTCAATCACAGGTTCTGTCGAATCCTGGCCTTCATAGCAATGGCCTGAGGATTTTTTTTTCATATGTTGCCCTCTCTGGGGTAACATTCGGCCATAGCTCCTTTCTGCTCTTTCCCTTTGAAGGCCATTCCTCCCCCGCTTTCTGGAAACTGCTTTAGAGAAACTGGCTGGCTAGAACAAAAAATCGTTCCCCTTTCTACGCACCTGTGTGTCTGTTTGCAAGTTTGTCTGGCTCCTTTTAGCTAAACTGGAGTCACACCACTTCTTACAGTCCTAGAGGTAAGAGCCTTAAACTTGGTTACAGATACAGTACTCCTAAATGCTGGCTTCAAGGCATAGAGAGGGGTATGATGATAGCCATCATGAAGGAGGTTCCATGTACAACCTCTCTAAGAAAGATGAATAAGAACTTGCATGTATTCCAAGGAGGTGAACATAAAGGCTGAGTATAGAAATGTGCATACCTAAAATAGTCAATCAATCAATCAATCAATCAATCAATCAATCAATCAATCAATCAATCAATCAATCAACCAACCAACCAACGAACCGACCAACCAACAAACCGACCGACCAACGAACCGACCGACCAACGAACTGACCGACGAACGGACCAAACGAACAAACGAACAAACGAACAAACACTTTATTACAGTCTACAACCAGCACAGTAAGATGAGAGGTATTTTAGTACCTAAATTAGTAGCGTAGAAAAGACAAGAGTGAAGAAGATGCTTGGGCATCTCCTTGTCTTTTGCCCTTCATGCAACAATTTAGGCTACTTGTTCCAACATTGTAGTGCGACACATACTTACCTTGGATACCTTGGAGTTATTGTTCAGCGAGGAGGCCGTACATTGGTAGACATCTCCGCAACGACATTCCACACAATGCAAATAGACTTGATAAACCAAGTCCATCTGCATGTGGGTTTTTTAGCCATTTGGATGTCACCCACTGGCTAGGCGGACCATGACGTGTGCCCTCCACTTTCACCTTGCCCAAGGGATCTGACGGAGGTCTCTTTGGTGAATTTTAGTCCCAGCCTAACATCATTGACAAGAGTTGGGAAACTCTGCCTAGATAGACCTCCCAAATCCTCATGCTTAATATACATATGCTTAATATATCACAATTCCAATATGAGTTTTGCAAATTTTGCTCCTAAACAGTTCTGACTTCGTTCTGGCTGGGAGTCATCGGTACAAATTTCTGCCCAGGTTCCTCCTTTTCCATTAGACCAAACAAAGGGATAGATTTGTCAGTGGCTTTAGCGCAGGGACGGATTGTGCTCATGCAAAAGCTCTCTGTGGTGCCCCTAGACCAAGGGTTCCCAACCTAAGGCTCGCAAGCCAGAGCCAGCCTGCAGCGCCATTTCATGTGCCCCCCTCTAAGGGCATTCGAGAAACAAAATGGCTGCCTCTTTGAAGCTATTGGGGCAAAATGGCCAACCCCATCGTGCAGGCAGGGCAAAATGGCCATCTGGCCCTCGAAGCTGACTGAGATAGTGTGACCTGGCCCCCGGCTTGAAAAGGTTGGGAACCCCTGCTCTGAACTGAGAAAGCAGCAGGCAATGCTGGGACCTGTGGCAATGTGAATTAGTACTTCCACTTCTCTGGCTTAATTGTAACAGCATCAACGCTGCCTCAACATCTCTCATCCTATTGAAAACATTTTTTTTTGTTCAAGGATCTGTTTTTTATCCCAGTGCCATCGTTTCAGGAGAGCCGCCTGCTGCTTAAGCAACTGTCAGTGACATGGAGATGTATTTGTTGCCGTCTTCCATTCCTGGGCAGAGGAACTGGATTATGGTTTTTTGCTGTGCCTGTTTTTATATGTACTCAGTCAGCTGCCCCTGCAGAGATCTGTCTGCTGGCGCTTCTGCTCAGTGGGAAATTGGCTTGGGGAGGGAGATGGCTTTGGAGTTGTTTTGCAAGAAAGGTCAAAAAAAGAATTGTACTTTATTATAGATTTGATGACCTGGCCAATGGCCGGACTTGAATCAGGAGCTGAAGTGTTTGTTCTCTAGCTTGGCAGTGAATGGTTTTTGGCTAGAGCAGGGGTTCCCAACCTCAGGCCCATGGGCCAAATCGAGCTTATGATGCCATTTCATGTGGTCACCCACCCCTCCAAGGGCATTTGAGAAACAAAATGCCCCCTCTTTGAAGCTGTTGGGACAAAATGGCCACCCCATTGTGCAGGCAGGGCAAAATGGCCATCTGGCCCTAGAAGCTGACTGAGAAAGCATGATTCAACCCCTGGCTTGAAAAGGTTGGGAACCCCTGGGCTAGAGTCTAGCAAGAGTTTAAGAAAGGATGTCTTTAAGACTACATCTTCTTTATAAAGAAGACTACATCTTTTTTAGGTGGCTGAGTGGTTAAGACACTGAACTTGACAACTGGAAGGTTGCCAGGTCAGCAGTTCAAGACCCGAGTGCTGCATGACAGAGTGAGCTTCCATCTCTGTCCCAGCTCCTGCCAACCTAGCAGTTCAAAGGCAACAAATATCAAGTAGATAAATAGGTACCACTTTGTGGGAAGGTAAACAGCATTCCGTGCCTGCCACATGTCCACGGAAATGTCTGCAAATGCAGACAGCCCTGGCTCTTTGGCTATAAACAGAGATGAGCACTGAATTCTAGAGTTGGATACAACTGGCTTTTGGCCAAGAGCGACCTTTACCTTTACCTGTGCCTCTTCTTTTAGTTCTGTTCTCCTGAAAGAAAGAAAACTTTTCCAAGCCCTGAAGTCAGCAGTGAGAACAAATGTTAGGGATGGACTTTCTGATTCTCTGCACTACATCTATAAAACAGAGTTGTGGGTGAGGTGTCCGGTATAGAAATCCACACCGCTGCAACAATCACGCTGTAACTTCATACATGCGTACCTCTGGGAGTTCTACCCACCTTGCACAAGCCTTTTATGTGTTGTCAATTCTGATTTATGGTGACCCTTTCCAGGGTATTCTAAGTAGACCATTCTTTTCTTCTGGCTGCACAGGCTCGTTCTTTTCCCTGCAAGCACAGTGGGGAATCGACCTCTCAAACTCTGGCTCTGCAGCTAAACCACAGAGGTATCCAGTCAGTGTAGACACATTATAAAAAGAGTGCTGGCTCTTTGGCTATAAAAAAAGATGATCACCGAACCCTAGAGTCAGATACGAGTGGCTTTCAAGCAAGGGTGACCTTTCCCTTCCCCTTTACCGTAGGCTTTTGATCACTGTGTGACTTTACCAACTCTATCCCTTCCTCAGGTACCATTCCTCTTTCTGTCTATTTTTGTCGGGTCTCTCTCCTACTGAGCACCCGCTGCCTTGCCACGAGACTCCATGAAAGGTTAACCCCACCTCCTGCCTTTTCCTTGCAATTCTCTCCTTCCCCTCCGCTTTTGCCATCTACCACCCAAAGGAAACCAGCTGGGGTCGAACCTGGTGGAAGAGCATTGATCTCCGCTCCTGTGTCAACAGCACAAAGTCCAGTCCTTCACAGATACTGGAGCCTTCGTTTATTCATATATTATTTAGACTGGGATTCGAGTACCGCACGGAGAGAGAGAGAGAAACACAACATTCATAATTTATCCCAGAGGATGAGTGTGCAGGATTCTGTAAAGCATGAGACATGACAGAACTCACTCTGGCCATTTGGCTATGGCTTCTTTAGTTACTGGTGCTATTTTGCTGGTTCTTCTGAAGGCATCACTGCCCAGCAAGGGTTAGAGATATTATTGGAAGTAAGAAAGTGAATTGGACTGACCTATATTCTAAAGGTCTGAAATAATCTTGGTTTTACTACTGTTAGGTTAATGAAGCTTTGTTGTTGTTCAGTCGCACAGTCGATTCCAACCCTTTCCATAAGAACACAAGAACAGCCTTGCTGGAAGAGGCCACAGGAGCCCATCATCCAGTCCAGCATTCGGTCTCACACAGTGGCTCTCCATATGCTTCAGGGTATTATTTCCAAGCAGATGCCTTCACCTACTTAGGATTCCCTGGAAATGGCATTTATTGAGAGATATCCTGCCTATCTCTCCAACCCGGAGGTCGTCCTTAAGTATCCATAATTATAGCCATTGACACCCTAGTCCTCCATATATTCTGACCCTTTGCGACCCTATGGACCATTGCCCACCAGGCACCTCTGTCCTCCACCATCCTCCTCAGCCCGCCCAGCTTTGTGCCCATTGCATCTACGATCCCATCTAGCCATCTCATTTTTGGCCACCCCCTTCCTCTTTTGCTGTTGTGTACTGAATGTAGTGTGTTGAATGTATTTGTAACCACACGAATGGGTACAGGTAACACTGTAACCTTCTGTATGAGGACGCGAGCTAGTGGCCACCGGGGGCAATAGCGAGCGCCCAGCTCACATGGTTCACATTACTCAAATTACTCAAATGCCTTCAGCCGCGCGGGAAAGATTCCCGCGCTCACCTCACCTGGACAAGAAAGGCGTGACCAAGGATGACGTCACTTGGACAGCAGCCAATGCCTGTCGAAGAGCCAGATTCAATTAGATAGCCACCGTATAAAAAGAGCTGTTTGTCCGCCATTACCACATGTTCGTACTGTACTCTATGCAATAAAGATGTGTTAGGCTAGCTTACAGCCGTTTCCATTGTCTTGATTCCCAAACACTAAATTGGCGACGAGGATGGGATAATGGATTCCCACGGGGACAAGACAATATCACAGAAGCCAGTTTTCGACGTGACCCATCCCGAGCGATGGGACTGGTTTGAAATGCATTTCAAGAGTACGGTGGCGTATGCGGGCATCACCGACGCTGGGAAGAAGAAGGGTCTTCTCATCACGATGCTCGGGTTCCACGCCGTGCAAGCACTGATGGATCTGGTGGCACCACGAGAGGTGGACCAGGTTTCGGTGACGGAAATTCTGGGGGTTCTGCGGAATCATTTCAAGCCCAAAGTATCCTTCTTCTCTGCCAGGGCCATTTTCGCAAGGAGGGACCAAAAGCCGGGTGAGTCAATATCCGAGTATGCAGCGGCCCTCCGCGTTTTGGCGACCCCATGCGAATGGCGGGAAATTCTAGACGTGGCCCTAAGGGATAGGATGCTCTGCGGGATGAGAGACGGGGAGACCCAGAGGAAACTCATGAACCGAGGCCACGACCTCACTTTTAAAGAGGTACTACAAGAGGCTCTAGCAGCTGAATCCACGTGGGCCGGGTACAAGCTTCTCAAGGCAAAGCCCCCACCAGTCGAGGCAGCTGCATCCGCCGTCCAGGCGGCCTGGAGGGCGACCCCTGCCCCACGCTCACCCACATCTTCAGAGGCTTCTGCCACCCCAGACTCCAGCGAAGATGAGGGGGTCCGGAAGGTCAGGAAAGGGCTGAGCGAGAAGAAGGGGAAGGGGGAGCGGCGCTGCGATGGGTGCGGAGCGTCCCACGAGAGGAGCAAATGTCCATTCCGGAAAGCTGAGTGCCACAACTGTGGGTGGAAGGGCCACATCGCCAGGGTCTGCAAGCAACGCCGGGAAGAGAGTAAGCGTGCCTCGAGCAGCCGGGATGGCGTCGGCAGAGTCGGTGATGGCGGCGACGACCCAGAGGGGAACCACGTGTGCCTGCGAGTGCACGCGGAAGACGACGTGGCCGTCCACAGCGTGCCTCTAGGGCAACCACGTTTTTATGCTGAGGTACTGTTGCAAGGGGTCCCTGTTAAGATGGAGATAGACTCGGGGTCTGTTTACTCCCTCATTTCCCATAAGGAATTTTTGCGGATTCCCCCCAAGGAGCGACCCAATCTCAAGGAGATGGGGGCGAACTTAAAAGATGTGCAGGGAAATGCGATTCCAGTATTGGGGATTGGGGACTTTGAGACACGGTACAAGGGACTCCGAAGGAAACTCCCCCTGGTAGTTCTAAAAAATGGGGGGTGTAATCTCTTGGGGACACAATGGTTCAAACCCCTGGACATCTTCATAGGCGGCGTCCATGCCATCGGGGGGAATGAGATTCAGGCAGTGTGTGACGCACACGCAGAGGTATTCAAGAAGGGACTCGGAAAGTACAAGGGGCCCCCAGTTTCCTTCGACCTGGACCCGGAGGTCCGCCCAATGAGACTAAAACCACGTCGGGTTCCATTCGCCCTCAAGGACAAAATTGAGGCGGAACTGGACAAAATAGTGGGGCAAGGGATTTTAGTGCCGGTGGACTCTGCAGAGTGGGAGACTCCTATTGTTACAGTATTGAAAGCAAATGGGGAAGTGCGAATTTGCGCTGACTACAAGTGTACAATTAACAAGGCGATCCGCCCTAATGCCTATCCGGTGCCGGTAGTTAGCCATCTACTGGCCACTTTACATGGGGGAAAAGTTTTTGCTAAACTAGATCTGGCGCAGGCGTACCAGCAGCTTCCAGTAACCCCAGCCACAGCTGTTGCACAGACCATTGTAACTCACAAGGGGGCATTCAAGGTGACGCGCCTACAGTTTGGCATGAACTCGGTGCCGGGGTTGTTTCAGTCTCTTGTGGAACGTTTGTTAAAGAAATTACCGGGGGTCTTGCCATTTTTCGATGATATATTGATATCTGGGGAGAGCGAAGCAGAACTGGCCCAGAGACTAGATAAGGTCCTCACAGCCTTCGAATCCGCGGGGTTGAGGTTGCGGAGGGACAAATGTGTGTTTCTGGCCAGGGAGGTGGAGTTTCTGGGGTTCCGCATAACTTCTGAGGGGGTGAAACCCGCTGAGTCCAAAGTCTCAGCCATTCAAAACGCCCCTCGCCCCACCGCGAAACCGGAGCTGCAGTCTTTCCTGGGGCTGCTGGATTTTTACCATTCCTTCCTGCCCAGGAAAGCGACGATTGCAGAGCCCCTGCATGGGCTGCTGAAGAAGGATGCGGTTTGGCGGTGGGGGGAGAAGCAGGAGCGGGCTTTCAGGGAACTCAAGCAACTCCTCTCCTCGGAGGCTATTCTAACCCATTTCGACCCAAAGAAGCCGGTAGTCTTGGTCTGCGACGCCTCGCCAGTGGGGGTGGGGGCGGTCCTGTGCCACGTGCTAGAGGGGGGCCGAGAAGCCCCAGTTGCATTCTACTCGAGATCATTGTCCAAGGCAGAACGAAATTACGCCCAAACAGATAGGGAGGCTCTTGCCATTGTTGCGGGCACAAAGAAGTTCCATGATTTTCTGTATGGTCGCCCATTCACCATTGTCACCGATCACAAGCCGCTGTTGGGTATCTTCACCTCAGACAAGCCCACTCCACAGATCCTCTCCCCCAGGATGCTTAGGTGGGCGATTTTTCTGAATGCATACAGGGGGGCGTTAGAGTACCGTCCCGGGAAAGAGATAAGCCACGCGGACGCCCTCTCAAGGTCTCCTCTTCCCCACCTGGGGGACCCAAAGTGTGAGGTAGAACAGGATAGCCAAGTCCTCCTCATTGAAGCCCTAGATGCACCCCCCATTTTGCCCAAGGAAATTGCTGCCGAAACGGCCAAGGATAAAACGTTAGCCCTTGTGAGATCCTGGGTACAGAAGGGGTGGCCCGCAGCTCCCCCCGCAGACGAGTTTGCGGCATTTTTCAGGAAGAGGGTTGAGTTGTCCGCAGAAAGGGGGTGTCTGTTGTGGGGGGAGAGGGTGGTGGTCCCACAGGCATTAAGAGCAAGGGTGCTACGGCTTTTACATGTCAGCCACCCAGGGATTGTGCGCTCTAAGGCGCTGGCCAGAAGCTACTTCTGGTGGCCTCAGCTAGACGCAGACATTGAACACATGGTGAACACCTGCGAAAGTTGCCAGAGCTCTCGGCCTGAGGAGTCCCGCCTTCCACACAGAGAATGGGACACGGCTAGGGGACCGTGGTCCCGCCTCCACATAGACTTCGCAGGGCCATTCAGGGGTTCATTTTTTCTACTTGTGGTGGACGCATACTCCAAGTGGTTGGAGGTAATTCCAATGCGCAACACCTCATCAGCGGGGACTAGAAAACAGCTGCGCAAACTGATATGCACGTTCGGGATACCTGACGTCATAATTAGTGACAATGCGAGTTGTTTCACGTCAGCCGAGTTCCAGGTGTTCTTAGAATCCAACGCCATTCGGCACATTACCTCAGCCCCATTTCACCCTGCAACAAATGGCCAGGCGGAACGTCTGGTGCGCACAATGAAGGAAGGGCTGCGGCGCATGGGTCCCGGGGATCTGGACCGGCAGCTCTGCCAGTTTCTGTTGGCATATCGAGTGACGCCATTGGCGTCGGGATACTCTCCCGCGGAACTCCTTATGAAGAGGAAGTTACACTCATTATTAACTAGATTGGATCCCACCCGGGTCGAGGATAGAGGAAGAAATATTGAGCACAGCCCCACCAAAAATTTCCAGATAGGAGAGCCTGTTCATTGCAGAAACTACGCCACCACTGGGCCAGCATGGGTGCCGGGGGTAGTCATTAATCAAACAGGACCAGTCTCATTCTGTGTCGAGACCAACACGGGTCTCCTCTGGAGAAGGCACACTGACCAACTTAGGCACCGAGTGATTGGGGGGCCGGACAGAGGGGATCATCAGCAACGCTCAGCATTAGGGTTCTCCTCCACCCGTTTAGACCAAGGGTGAGAAAACGTAGGGCAACAGTCCCAAACAGGGGGGGGAAGCTTAGGGTCAAACTCATATCCTTTTCATACGCCAGCTCTATCCAGTCCCTTGAAAGAGAGGAACGAGTTTGCCCCTGTAGTTCTACCCAGCCCCTCGAAGGAGGGAAATGAGTTTGCCACTGTTGCCCCTGAATTAGATTTTGAGTTATCAAACCGGGGGGGGGGGGTTCGGAGTGTTCCCCCACCCGTCCAAGCGAAGAGCGGGGTTTTTCTTTAGCCCCTAGTGCCCCCGGTTTGTCCACATCCACGTCGGGAACCCTTCCTCCCCCCTCTCCTGGCCATCCCAAGGCGGCAAGCCCGCGGCGAGTCACTAACGAGTCATCCTCTCCAATTGCAGGACAAGAACCAGGAGGACACAGACGAGGGGGCATGGCCGAGTCAAGCATAACGGCCGCACGGCCAAAACGCACATGCAGGAAACCAGTTTGGTTAAGGGACTTTGTCCCATCTTAGGGGGGAGGGATGTTGTGTACTGAATGTAGTGTGTTGAATGTATTTGTAACCACACGAATGGGTACAGGTAACACTGTAACCTCCTGTATGAGGACGCGAGCTAGTGGTCACCGGGGGCAATAGCGAGCGCCCAGCTCACATGGTTCACATTACTCAAATGCCTTCAGCCGCGCGGGAAAGATTCCCACGCTCACCTCACCTGGACAAGAAAGGCGTGACCAAGGATGACGTCACTTGGACAGCAGCCAATGCCTGTCGAAGAGCCAGATTCAATTAGATAGCCACCGTATAAAAAGAGCTGTTTGTCCGCCATTACCACATGTTCGTACTGTACTCTATGCAATAAAGATGTGTTAGGCTAGCTTACAGCCGTTTCCATTGTCTTGATTCCCAAACACTAAATTTGCCCTCCACCTTTCCCAGCATCAAGGCTCCCTCAAGTGAATCCTCTCTTCTCATTTGATGTCCAAAGTACTATAGCTTCACCTTCACTATTTGACCTTCTAAGGAGCAGTCAGTGTTGATTTCTTTTAGGATCGACTTATTTGTTCTCGCTGTCCAGAGGACTCTCAAGACTCTCCTCCAACGCCACATTTCATACATACATGCATATCTTTATTCGACCGTCAGTCAGCACAACACCACATTTCAAAGGCATCTATTCTTCTGCGCTCAGCTTTCCTAATGGTCCAGCTCTCATAACCCTCCATTACCACCGGGAATACCATTGCTTTGAGACTATGCAAATTTTTGTTTGCAAGGTGATGTCTCTACTTTTGACTATGTTCCCCAGGTTTCTCATAGCTTGTCTCCCAAGCATCGTTCGCCTTTTTATTTCATGGCTGCAATCCTCATCTGCAGTGATCTTGGATCCTAAGAAACTAAAATCTGTCACTGCTTCTACTTCTTCCCCATCTATTTTCCAGGGACTGATGGGACCTGTTGCCATTATCTTGGTTTTCTTGATATTGAGTCTCAAGCCAGCTTTTGCACTCTCCTCCTTCAGCCCAATCAAGAGATTCTTTAGGTCTTCCTCACTTTCTGCCATTAGGGTGGTACCGTCTGCTAATACCTGACAACGTAGCTTTTTAGTGGGTGGTATAAAAATATAGGTAAAGATCGCTCTTGCTCGAAAGCCAATTGCATTTGACTCTAGGGTTCAGTACTTATCTGTTCATAGCCAAAGAGTCAGCACTGTCTCCATTTGCAGGCGTTTCCACGAACATGTGGCTGACATGACTAGAAACTGGAGTGCACGGAACACTGTTTACCTTCCCACCAAAGTGGTACCTATTGATCTACTTACAATTTCTTGCTTTCAAACTGCTAGGTTGGCAGGAGCTGAGACAGAGAGATGGGAGCTCACTCTGTCGTGCAGCACTCGGGTCTCTAACTGCTGACCTTCCAGCTGCGGTTTCCCCATGCCCCGCAGGGCATGGAACGGCCCGCCAGAGGCCACCGCGGTGAGAGACGCTCCCAGCCCGTGGGCTCTGCGGCCGCCAAATTAAGGGGGGTGAATAAAATATAGGGTTTGATTCACCCAATTACCGTGACCTGACCTGCGACTCGGCCAAGTAAGCAGATAGCTGACTCCTGTCAAACATTAAGTGCCTAGCTCATCTCCCGGCTCGGGAAATCCCTGGCGCAAATAAGCCATGTTTGTCCCTGCCTAATCCCCAAGACAATGAGGTCCCTGAACCCATGTTTGCCCCAGCTGATTAAACTCCCCTTTGAAGAATTCCCCATTAACCCGTGTACGTGGGTGAGGTAATTTTCCTGTCAGGTGACAGCTTGCCACCGTTGCGCTTTTTTCCCTATAAATGATGTTGCCTTTTTCCAATAAAGTACTGATCTGATCTCGCTCCTGTTGCCTCGTGTTGTCATTGATCAGTCTCCTCCGGGCTCTAACGCCGCCCTAGCAGCCAGATATCGCTACAGCTGGTGACCCCGACGTGATTTACTCGTGAGTAAGAGACCCCGGAGAGGTCTACTCGTGAGCAGCGATCCACGCGGTCCGGTTCTGCGCTTGAACCGCGACCCGCCAGCCCGGAGGATAGCGCGGCGCTCTGGTCGGCAGCCAGCCGGGCAGAGAGCGGCCCGCCGCGAGGCATTCCAGAGAGACATTCCTACCGCTCCCTCCCCGCTTTCGAGAGGTTTGCCATAGAGGGAAACACGTTCCGCTCAGGGCAGGCTGTGAGCCCCTGACATCGCAGAGGCCGTTAGAAGGGCCCGTGGCAGAAGGTCCACGCTCCGAGGTCTACCCCAGACACTCGTCGCCCGAACCTGTTGCCTGCAAAGACGCGTCGATCTTCGTCCCGAGAAGAAAACTTCGGAGGACCATCGCAGGTAATATGGGGACTTGTTCTCCTCGACCAAGTCCGTCCTCTAGCCAAAGAACTCGGGAGCAAGAGTTCATAATCCTGGCCAGGGTTTTTCAGTTACGACTTCACAGCAGGGAGCTAGCGAGACTTCTGGCGTACCTCAGGGAACACTGCCTACTTTACCCAGAAGTAGGTACGTTAACCCTGAAGCTCTGGGATCAGATAGGAGACTGCATTCAGCAAACCCCGAAAGCTCCAGGAGGGATAGTCCGCACATGGAGGAAATGTAGGAGACTCTTAGAGCAGATCGAGCCAGTCCGGGTAGAAGCGGAAGAACCCCCGTTAGAGAAGCCATCAGGCACGCCAGTCGAGCCGACTGCGCCAGCCGCACTCTACCCGACATTCAAGTATCAGCAGAGTAGCGCAGGGAGCCTTCCCGCAGTGACAGCTGCAGACGTCACCGAGGGAACGCAAGGAATGAGAGGCGCTGGCGCTTCTCTGACAACCCCAGGTTCCCTAGTCGTGAAGAGTGCCCTTCAGCGCACAGCTGAGATAGAACTCAAGAAGGGGGAATTGCCAGTTGAACAGCTAGCAGAACTTCGACAGATTTGTCCCATCCGCTTGGAGATGGACGCGCTCACGGGCGCACAGCAGGTAGTACACTCCCCAGTCCCGTACAAGCTTCTCATGGCTTTACGGAAAGCCATTTCAGAGACAGGGCTCCAAAGTCATTTTACGAGGGGCACGCTCCAGCAAGTGTGCGAAACCACCATGTGGATTCCTCATGATTGGAAAGCCGTCATGAGGATGATGCTTACCCCCAGCCAGTACATGATTTGGGACAGCGAGTTCCGCCTAGAGGCGCAAGCTCGGGCTGCCAGGATGGGAGGCGCGGTAATCCCTGACCAGTTGTATGGTTCAGGTGCCTTTGAGTCCATCAACGCTCAAATCAACTTGCCTCTCGCCACCCTAGAGATGTCAGCCGAGGCTGCCTATAGGGCATACTTCAAGGTCCCAGCGTCTGGCAAAACGGCCAAAAATTACACCGCCATTAAGCAGGGAGCCCAAGAGCCCTACATGGACTTCATCAATCGCCTGGAAGAAGCAATCAGCAGGCAGATTGACAATGAGCAAGCCCAGGAAGAGCTCATGATTAAGCTAGCCAAAGACAACGCCAACTTGGACTGCCGTAAAGTCTTGCAGTCCCTGGGCAACCGCCCCGACATAACCTTAACGGACATGATTCGAGCATGCTCCGACGTTGGCACAGACTCCTACAAGATGGGTCTGCTAGCGGCAGCGGTGCAGGGGGGAAGAAGACCTAATGGCAAGAACAAGGGGGCATGTCACACTTGTGGCAAGGTCGGTCACTTCGCTAGGGAGTGCCGATCCAAGGGAAGCGGACAAAAGTCCGGCCGTCCCAAGGCTCCGAACACCCTCTGCCCGAAGTGCAAGAAAGGCTACCATTGGGCCAGGTTTTGTCCGAATTCGGGAAACCGGAATCCGGGCACGTCTCTGGCCCCAGTCCAAACAGAGGCTTCCTTCACCCAGATCCAGAACTCCCCAGACCGAGACTAGATTCTAGGCTCATCCCAGGCACTGCGAGGGCACAGGCCAGCCCCAAGGGCAGCACGGGGCTAGAATTGACTTGCCAGGCAGACGTTACATGCGACCTGCCAGGCACAGTCTATCTAGTCGACACCCAGTACATGGGACCCCTGCCCAGAGGCTTTATAGGTTTAGTTTTGCCCCGTAGTGTAGCAGGAGCACGCGGAATTTTTATAATTCCAGGAGTCATTGACTCGAATTTTTCAGGCATTCTCCAGGTCCAGCTTTGGGCGCACCTGCCCCAAACAATCCACAAGGGAGACACGTTGGCGCAACTGATCATGGTTCCTTGTCACTCGCCAGCAGGCAGCCAGGGAAGGCTCAGGGACAGCTCAGAGTCCGGTTCAGCAGACCGCTCGAGCGCGAGTGAGGCAGTGCAAGGATACCAGGTCTTAGCGACAGTGGAGACCAACATTGAGTGGAAACAGCGCCCCGTTATCGAGGTATTTTTGAACAAAAGGGTGTTCTCAGGGTTACTCGATACCGGAGCGGATGTGTCAGTGATAAGCAGGAGCCAGTGGCCAAGAGAGTGGGCCATTGAGCCGGTCTCCGATGTGTGGGGGGTAGGAGGCGTCCAGGAAGCGTTCAGGAGCCGAGAGTGGGTAGAAGTCACAATCCCAAAGGCTGACGGCACAGCGGTAATTCGGCCACACATTCTTGACGTGCACATCAACCTTTGGGGGCGAGACATTCTCCAGCAGTACGGTGCTACGCTTACCTTCGGGTAATGGCGTTGCCACTTAAATGGCTCACCGACACTCCGGTATGGGTAGAACAATGGCCGGTAGTGGGAGAGAAATTAGTTGCCCTCAAGCAGCTAGTTAAGGAACAGCTAGACGCAGGACACATAGAACAGTCCACAAGCCCCTGGAATTCGCCAATTTTTGTGATTAAGAAGAAGTCGGGGAAGTGGCGACTCCTCCACGATCTCAGGGAGATCAATAAATGCATTCAGCCGATGGGTCCGCTTCAATGCGGCATCCCAAATCCTAACATGATTCCCGAGGGGTGGGAGATCCTAGTTGTAGATCTCAAGGATTGCTTTTATACAATCCCCCTAGACCCCAGGGACCGGGAAAGGTTCGCCTTTACAGTGCCGGTCGTGAACCACGGTGAGCCCACGCAGCGTTACGCGTGGAAATTTTTGCCACAGGGCATGCTCAATTCGCCCACCCTGTGTCAAATTTATGTTCATGGCGCACTGGCAAAGTTCCGAAGCCTTTACCCTAAAGCTATTGTTTGTCACTTCATGGACGACATCTTAGTAGCGTTGCCGCAGCTCGGCAGCGAAATGTTTTCTGACCTCCAGGCCAGCCTGGGGGACAAAGGCTTACTTATTGCCCCTGAGAAAGTGCAGAGAACCGAGCCCTTCTCATACTTGGGCCATCGGCTTCTCCGCTCTTTCGCAGCACCAGTCCTGCCTCAGATAAATTTACAAGACTCAGTCACCCTTGTAGAATTGCAGCAAGTTTTGGGGAACATCAATTGGGCCAGACCGTATTTTCGTTTAGATACGGATCTTCTAAAACCGCTCTTCTCGCTGCTAACCTTAGGCAAGCAGCCGGCAGACCGGATAAAAATCTCTCGAGACGCGCGCTTGGCGCTCGAGAAGGTGAACCAAGCTCTCAGCCAGAGGTGGGTGGATAGGATCGCCCCGGGGCCATATGCCCCGATCCTGAATCTGTACATCGTACGGTCAGGGTCCATGTTCACTGGGGCGCTAGGAGTAGACTCAGAGAAGGGAGCGAAAATTGTGGAGTGGGTCTACTTGCCTAACACCTCTTCTCGGAATATTGTTCCGCCCCAAGAACTGGTCTCCGCGGTGATCTACCGCGGCAGGCTGAGAGCAAGGGACATTTCTGGGCACGATTTAGCTAAGATCACAGTCCCATTCACCAAGGAACAAATCCATCAGTTGATGCAGCTAGGTGACTCGCTTCCGATAGCTTTGGAAGGATTCACTGGAAGCTTGGCATACCACTTGCCCAAAGACCCTAGGCTTGTCTCACTTCAGACAGGAACAGTCAATTTGTTCGAATTGCTCTCGCTGGTCCCGCTTCAGGGGGCCAAGACAGTTTTTACCGATGGGGGACGCACATATGGTGTCCTGACTTGGCAGGAGGGCGAAGCTTGGCGCACGCTGCTAACTCTTCCACAGAAGTCCGCGCAGCGGGCAGAGTTGGCAGCCGTGAACCTTGCCTTGCGCACCTTCGCCAAGGAACGTTTAAACATCATTACTGACAGTCTGTATGTAAGGAATTTGCTTCACAGTCTACCGGGAGCTTACATTACTCCCGCGATAGACAAGAACTTGCTCAGTCTGTTTCTCACTGCTCAATTTCATTTGCGGAACCGCACAGAGCCGCTCTATATTGCCCACATCCGAAGTCACCAAGACCTACCGGGTCCGATTTCCGCGGGCAATAGCAGAGCGGACGCGGCCGCAAAGGAAATTCAGCAACGTTCAGTTTTGGGAGTTTTCACTACTCCAATCCAAAGCCATGCATTTTTTCACCAAAATGCCAAGGCACTCGCCAGACAGTTCAATCTGCCACTCTCTCAGGCCCAGGGTATAGTCCGCTCTTGCCAGCATTGCGCAGGAGCGCCGGGGGGGCCCTCGTGGGGGGTCAACCCACGAGGGACAGAGGCTAATCAGGTATGGCAGATGGACGTCACGCATGTGCCGCAGTTCGGCAGATGGCAATACATGCACGTCTGCATTGACACCTTTTCTCAGTTCGTTTGGGCAACGGCGCAGAAAGGGGAGGCTGCCACCCACGTGGAGCAGCACCTCCTTTCCTGCATTGCGGCGATGGGCAAGCCGCGGCACGTGAAGACGGACAACGCGCCGGCCTACAGTTCCAGGCAGTTGGCCGCCTTCATGGCTACTTGGGACATCAAGCACACATTTGGAATTCCCTACAATCCGCAAGGGCAAGTGATTGTAGAGCGGGTCAATCGGACGCTAAAGTCCTATATTGACAAACAAACAGAAAGGGGGGAGCCACCAGCCCTCCCCAAGTCACAGGGAGAAGCACAGATGTGTCTCAACAAGGTATTGTTCACTTACAATCACCTTAATGTTTTTTCGGATTGCACGCCGCAGGAGAAGCATTTCCGCCGTTCGGAAGCTCTCCCGCGACCTATGGTCCGGTACCGAGTGCCACCAGACCCTTCTTGGAGGGGCCCGGTGCCGCTCATAACCTGGGGAAGAGGGTATGCTGCAGTTATGTCTCCTACAGGTGTCGTTTGGATTCCAGCCCGGTGTGTCAAGCCCTACGTGGAACCGCATGGCGTGGAACCAGGCCGGCCCGAGTCCGATCCCGGAAATGGAGGACCTCACCCTGACCGAGAGGACCCGTCGGAGGAAACGGCCGCCGATGCCCAAGATCACCTGGGGGATGGTCAAGGCTCTTTGCAGTGACGCCCAGGACGCCGTTCAGCGCGAGGAGAAAGAGCCGACACCGGAGAACCTCACAGCTGCAGTTTTTGCCCTGATTCACGCCAACACAGCGGCGATCACCATCATCCTGGCCCTTTCCCTGCTCTTGGGGGGAGGCGTTCAGGCTACTCCGATCCAGGCCGACGGTTTGCCGCCTGGGGAAGATATTTCCGCACGAATGCGGTACAACTTGTGGGAAAGGTTGGCGGGTCTCGTCAACCAGTCCGATTTTTGTCTACAGCAGGACATTGGTTCTGCATCTATCCTCAGCACCTGTCTCATCCCCGTGTGCCACACTCTGGACGGCGACTGGTTGTTGAAGGCGTTCTTTGGCCCGCACACTCCTACCACCTTCTCAGCATACGCACGCTGGGGGGGACGGCGACTTGCATCAACCTTGCCGGCTGACGCAGCCACTCTTCATACCCCTCGAGTGGCGGTCAGCCCGGACGCTGCTTGCACCCGTATGACCGGCTGCACCTCAGGCGGTCCGACTCGGCGCCGCTGCCTGGACCCCGGCAGCGGCAACTGGACTTGCAATAAACCAGAAACCCTCATTTCGCTGTACGCTCATGTCACCCTACCTTCAGGGTGGTTTTTCACCTGCAACCAGTTCACATGGAACTATATTCCTGCGAATTTGTCGGACTCAATGTGTTGTATCAGTCGTTTGACACTGTTACTCCCCACTAAGGACATGATTGCCCCAAGCACAAATGTTTCTAATGTTTCACATGTCTCCAATGTTTCAAATGTCTCCCCACTCACGCACAACCCAGTTAGACAGCTCTTGTGACAGCAGCTTCAGAGTAATGAGTCCCGCTGAGTATGTATCCCTAGCAGTCAGCCTTGTCGGCGTGCCAGGCTTGGCCGTCGGCAACGCACGGAGGATTGGCCGCTTGGCTTGCGGTTTGGCAAAAGCCATTAACCATACCTCCACAGCGATAGCGCTCCTCAATCAGGAACAGGCAGAACTTCGCCAGGCCGTTCTTGACAATCGAGCAGCTATCGACTACCTCCTCTTGCTGCACCACCTGGGTTGCGAATCCTTTCATGGAATGTGCTGCTTCAATCTTACTGACAACTCCCGTAAGATCCAAAGCCAGATCACGAACCTCCACACCATAGTCCAGGGTATTACTGAGGGTTCCGCATGGGGGGCTTGGTGGAGTTCCCTGTGGAATTGGATGTGGTCATGGATTCCCTGGGGGTGGCTGCAAACGGTGCTTAAGGTAGTGGTGGGGATAGCCATACTAGGCATTACGCTTTGTTGTTTTGCTCAGTGCATTCCCTCGCTGATCTCCAAGTGCCGCCCCAGAGAGAAACTCCGTGACGTCATACCCGCTCAACAGCTGATGCCGCTCTTGCGCAAGGTCGCCAGTCAGGTCCTTAAATAGAAAATAAAGGGGAGATGCGGTTTCCCCATGCCCCGCAGGGCATGGAACGGCCCGCCAGAGGCCACCGCGGTGAGAGACGCTCCCAGCCCGTGGGCTCTGCGGCCGCCAAATTAAGGGGGGTGAATAAAATATAGGGTTTGATTCACCCAATTACCGTGACCTGACCTGCGACTCGGCCAAGTAAGCAGATAGCTGACTCCTGTCAAACATTAAGTGCCTAGCTCATCTCCCGGCTCGGGAAATCCCTGGCGCAAATAAGCCATGTTTGTCCCTGCCTAATCCCCAAGACAATGAGGTCCCTGAACCCATGTTTGCCCCAGCTGATTAAACTCCCCTTTGAAGAATTCCCCATTAACCCGTGTACGTGGGTGAGGTAATTTTCCTGTCAGGTGACAGCTTGCCACCGTTGCGCTTTTTTCCCTATAAATGATGTTGCCTTTTTCCAATAAAGTACTGATCTGATCTCGCTCCTGTTGCCTCGTGTTGTCATTGATCAGTCTCCTCCGGGCTCTAACGCCGCCCTAGCGGCCAGATATCGCTACATCCAGCCATCAAGTTCAGTGTCTTAACCACTAAGCCACCACAGTCCCTAGAAATAAATACAATGTGAAGTCTTATTAAAGTTCCAAATACATTACATCTGAGTTCATAAGGGATTCAGCGGCCTGGCCTCCTCCTCTTAGCTTGACTGATGTTCTAGTTGGTTGCTTTGTTAATTAATCTCCGAGTGTCTGGTTTTGCGTAAAGGCTGTGCCAGAAAGTTGTCTTGTTTACTCAGCATGTCTTCTTGTTAGGGTGGAGAAGAGTTTTGTGTACTATGGGGAGGAAGTTGCTGCTGGAAGCCCAAAAAAGTTTTGCTTTGTTGTTTTTGACACTACTGAGATTCTACATTATGAAAATCTCTCCAGAAGAAAGAGAACTTTGCTTAAGTTTTCAAGGCAAAGCTCCCGGGAGAGATATCCGAATACAGGTATCTTTGTTATTGTTAATGTTGTTCTCCCAGAGACTGAAAAAACCAAACCACCTCTTGAAGAAGAAAAAGAATTTACCATTTCATTACAGTTTTCTTATTAGTTTATGCATTTTTATTTTATTTTACTTTGCTAAGTGGATCTTTCATTTGCTCTGAAGGAAGTCAGGTGAAGTGGTATACATGCCCGATATCATATTTTTCTTTCCTATGGCTCAATTTGCAGGAGCTCACTCCATCGTGCAGTACTCAGGTCTCAAACTACTGACCTGCTGACCTTCCAGTCATCAGGCTCAGCAGCTTAACCGCTATGCCACCACAGTCCTTTTAATACCATTGCAATAAAGCTCCTTTACACTGAACACTAAGTGAGCTAAAGAGTAAAATATTAGTTCAATAATAATAATTTCATGTCAGAAATTATTCTAGGTTGAAAGGATTTTTGCTGGAGGAGAAACTCTGCTCAAGGGACGCCTGAATGAGGCTCCTTTCATGTCCCCAAGATCTTTTTCCCACCAAAGTGGTCCCTATTTACCTACTTGCAATTTCTTGCTTTCGAACTGTTAGGTTGACAGAGAGATGGACACTCAATCCATCATGCAGTACCTGGGTCTCAAACTGCCAGCTTGCCGGCCTTCCACCTAACAAGGTGAGCCTCTTAACCATGAAGCCACCGCAGCCCCCATTAATGCAATAGACTTCTATAGTATCATACATGAGCATCTCCTCAAAGCTCTATTGTATTACTATGTATTTACTGTGTATATTGTTTATTTATCATGTGAGCCGCCCTGAGTCGGGTTCCCTGATTGGGCGGCATACAAGTGTGAAAATTAAATTAAATTAAATTAAAGTGTGGTTTCTATCAACCTTTCTGACCCCAAAGTAAGGGGCAGCCCCCCACTTTCCCTAATACAGTGGAACCTCATAAACAATTGTCCCATATAGCAAAGAAGGTAAAGGTAAAGGTTTCCCTTGCTCGAAAGCCAGTCCTATCCGACTCTAGGGTGCAGTGCTCATCTCTGTTTCAAAGCCAAAGAGCCAGCGCTGTCTGCTTCTGCAGACATTTCCATGGTCATGTGGCAGGCATTACTAGACACCGAGGCGCACGGAACGCTGTTTCCTTCCCACTGAAGTGGTCCCTATTTATCTACTTGCAATTTCTTGCTTTTTGTACTGCTAGGTTGGCAGGAGCTGGGACAATGACGGGAGCTCATTCCGTCCTGCAGTACTTGGGAATCGAACTGCTGACCTTCCGCTTCCCAGTAAGCATCTTAGCTACTTGAGCCACTGCAGTCGTTTATAGCAAAGAAATTGCATAACACTTAGGGGTTTTTTTTTTTGGGGGGGGGGGGATGGTGTCCCGCACAACAATTTTCCCTATGGAAAAAAACCATACAACAATTTTTCAATGGGAAAAACCACTTAGCAAAAAAATAAAAAATAAAAATTGTTAACTTCCATAGTTAGCTTTTCATTTAATGCTAGTTGCCAAACTTCTATATGCCACCTAGTTTTACTTCTCACAAGTATACAATGCATGTATCGTATAGCAATTGTTTCGTACAACAACGAGCCCCGTGGAACGGATTAAAATCGTTGTACGAGGTGCCACCGTAGTTCAGTTTCAAAGGGATAATCAACTTCTTGAATTGAACCTAGAAATGGGTTGGCTTCCTATATATAATGCTGGAGGTGTTGTGCTCTCTCCTAAATAATTAGCTTGTAAAGAGCAGGATTACCGCACATTTTGGATTCAAAATCAAGGGAGCCACAGACTATCTGTTCAAGTGAAAGTGTCCCGCATGTCAACTGCACAGAGGAAATGGTATAAATAATTGGATAATGTTTGTTTGCATTTATCCCGCACAGCCCAAAGCTTGAGTTTGCCTGTCAAGTTGCAAGTAATTCAGCTGCCTTGAAGTCTCCATATGTGCCGCGTGTGCGTCTTCAGCTTTTGACTCCATCTGTGGCTTGCCGCCCCAACCTTCCCTGACTGGAATGTAAGAGAGAAATTAGATTATGATTATGCATTTAGAAGACAGAAAGCGGTGCCGCAGATATCGTACCTTGCTTGACTTAATCACCTTGGCAAGGCAGACTCCGTCCGTTGATAGAGCGCTCTGTCACTCAGTTTGTCGAGCTCCCTGCCTTTCCCCTGAATTAGTCTTTTA
Source organism: Bradypodion pumilum (assembly GCA_035047305.1). Lineage (NCBI taxonomy): Eukaryota > Metazoa > Chordata > Lepidosauria > Squamata > Chamaeleonidae > Bradypodion > Bradypodion pumilum. The sequence goes on along the minus strand of JAWDJD010000016.1, from coordinate 9,416,898 downwards.
AAAATTAAAATGAATGTGCCATTCCATTAGTACAAATCTCTCCACAAACAACGGCGGATAATAGCACCAGGGTTATCGCACTTTAAAGCAGATTAGTATAATTTCTAAGTGCTTCAGCTGAGCCAGTCTCTGCTGAACAATGCATCACCTGTTTAAAACCTGGATGCCTGCCTCCCCCCCACCCCCTCGCCGTTAATTGAAAGAGTAATTTGGGCTATCAAATTTATTATGTGCAAAAAAAAAAGGGAACAATGCTGCCTTATTTTTGGAAATATGTGGGCACTGGGGCATGCAGCTGAATTGCCTGAGTGCGTCTCAGCAGACAGGGCGCAGCGGCCGTGATTGGATTAAAAGAGACAGCACAATTACATGTTCATACTGCAGTATTTAAATCGTGCCCTCCGATGCGCGGAAAGGAAGGGAGGTGAGACAAGATGTAAAATTCCACGGGAAGTTCCTTACAGTTTGGGATCTCGAGGGAATTGGCTCCAGAATGGAGATACCTTGCAGATGAATATAATCTCAGCCAAGGAAAATAGACGGCTGGGTGGGCACTTATGGAATAGAGAAGAGCAATGATTTCCCCCCCACTTATCTGTAGCAATTTTCAGTGTCGTTCACCCAAACGCATCTTGTGAGAGAGGTTATTCAACCTTTATTGACATAAGAGGAGGCAAAGAAATGAGAGAAGTGTGAATTTTCTTCTTCTTATTCAACCTTTATTGGCATAAGAGGAGGCAAAGAAATGAGAGAAGTGTGCATTTCCTTCTATTGGTTTTTCTTTGAACATACAGTTCATTTCCTTCCTAGTTTTGAACCTCTTGCAAATAAGGCAATTGTTTATTTTCCAACTCAAGAGAAAATGCAAGCTAATTTGTAACATGGGGAGTGGCAAGTTTATATTAGGTTCCTCTTCCTCCTCCTCCTCGTTGCTATATTGTTGCTGAATATTGGTTATCTGCATGGCAGTTTGGTGTCTGGCCAGGTTATCCTGCTCATACCTGTCAAGCGCGGCTCCAGAAAATACGGGACCTGCGTAGAACCCTTCTGTGCAAGTGTAGAACCATTCTGCGCATGCACAGAAGGGTTCTGCACAGTCATCTGTGCAGAACAATTCTGTGCATGTGCAGAAGGGTTCTATGTATGCACATAAGGGTTCTACGCATGCGCATAAGGGTTCTGTGCAGAAGGGCATACACAGAAACTACTTTCCCCTGCCGGTCAAATTATGGGATGCTGGTGGCCAGCGGCAGGTGAGTGGCTGAAGAGGGGCAGAAATACGGGAAATCCTGGCCAATATGGGATACTTGACAGGTATGATCCTGCTATGGTAATAGAGTAGACCCTACTGCCAGTGATTCAACGCTGAGTGTCAGGCGGTGGTTAACTAACCTGACCACCATGAGGACTAAAAATCTTGGGTAGCAAAGTCCACAGGGAAGGGTGATGGTCCCCAAGTGGATGAAATCCCACTTGAGGGAGGGCAGAAACTTCATCATTACTGGCCTGGGGCTGATGAGGACTTTGTGTGCCAATTCAGGACCAGAAAGTGACTCATTGAAATGGATAAGTGGTACGGGGGTCATGCTGCTATGTAGAAGGCAGATGAAAGGCCACTGCATTATATTCTCTGGACAGTCTTCATGGCTGATTGCCATGAGGATTGCCAATATTTGGATTCAGATATGGCAGAACAACAACAAGAAGAAGTGTGTGTGTTGTTCTATGTTTATGTTTATGTTTATTGGATTTATACCCCGCTCTACTCAGCACAGGCCGACTCAGAGCGGCTCTGTGTGTGTGTGTGTGTGTATTAAAGTAATAAATAGATTTAAGATTCCTTGGAGGGTGTTTGGCTTTCATTGACTCACTATCGCATACCTGTCAACCCGTGGCTCCAGAAAAATGGGACCTGCGCACAAGCAATGTGCGCAGGTCACTTTCCACGCATGCGTGGAAGAGTTTTACCCCTTCCACGTGTGCGTGGAAGTGCTACGCCACTTGCGCGGCCCCTACGCATGCACGGAAAGCAATACGCCGCTTGCGTAGGGGCTGCACAAGTGGCGTAGCGCTTCCATGCATGCGCGGAAAGCGTTCCCCCCGCTGCCAAATTACGGGTTTTTGGCAGCGGGGGCGGGTTATGACGTCAATCGACGTCGAATTACGGGGTTTTTCCGGCCAAATCGGGATGGTTAACAGGTATGCTATCGATACCTATAGATATGGTTCAATCAATCAGTCAGTCACTTTATTATGGTCTATGATCATCACAGTAAAATGAGAGGTAATTCTTTTGGAAATTTAAACGCTTAAAATGTATTTAAAATATATTATTTAAAAAACACATCCAGGTAAAAAAAAATTAAATTTAAATGCTTACATTGTTGTTATTCAGATTTGGATTTGGCAGAAGAAGAAGAAGCATGGCAATTAGCTCCATTTACCTTCTGCGTTGTGGCATGACACCCATACTACCTTCTTCCCAGCATACCTGTCAAGTTTTGGATTTGGAAATAAGGGAAATTTCCCAGCAAATAAGGGATACTTGACAGCTATGCTTATCCTGTGCTGCCCTCCAATGGCGGCAATAGGGCATTGCAGTCTAATTAATAAGGGATGACGGTGGGAAAGAGGGTAAAATAAGGGGTTTTCCCAGCAAATAAGGGATACTTGACAGCTATGCTCATTCTTTGCTGCCCTCCAATGGTGGCAATAGGGCATTGCAGTCTAATTAATAAGGGATGATGGCAGGAAAGAGGGCAAAATAAGGGGTTTTCCCGGCCAATAAGGGATACTTGACAGCTATGCCTATCCTGTGCTGCCCTCCAATGGCGGCAATGGGGCATTGCAGTCTAATTAATAAGGGATGACGGCGGGAAAGAGGGTAAAATAGGGAGTTTTCCCGGCCAATAAGGGATATTTGACAGCTATGCTTCCCAGGCCTTTCAAATTTTTCTAAAACCCATCTTGTCCCACTTAGTTTCCGATGATCTATTGGGGTTTGGGCAGATGGCGTGGGCTCGATATGCTTATGTATCTGGACTGTATCCTAATTGCCGCCCAGAGTCTTTGTGAGTTGGGCGGCTATATAAATATGAATAAAAATAAAAATAAAATAAAATAAATAAATAATTGTTTTTGTCAATGACATTATTGTTAGTTCAGTCCTTTTTGTACAAAATGTACACTGCCTGGAGAGAATATGCACCTAACAGACTCGTGCTTTGTACTACTCTATGCCTGGCACGTATTCAAAACTATGTGTTAGATGGGTTGCTTTCAGCCTCTTCTCCCCAGAGGTGCATACATTTCGGTTCCCAGAACTGCCTATCAGCCTGGCCAAGTATAGTCTGTAACCTCTGCAAGGGCCAGAAACTGGGAAGCGCCGGCCTGTCCTTCAGCTTAGGCTAGGAAAAGCTGGTAGGCAAAGAGAATCCCTAATCTGCCTTTATTCCTTTGCATCATATGTTACATAGGCTCAAATCCCTTCTTCCTACTTTCCTTAACTCGAGCAAAATTAGGTTACAAAATCTAAAAGATTTTATAATTTAATGAGGAAACGATGCTTGCAATGTGACTTGAGCATTTTTTTAAAAAAATATTGTGATCACCGGCAGGCCTCCCTCTAAGCAAACATCATAAATGGGTAAGATTATTGAATTTATCTTACATAAGTAATTATATGCAATTTATTACTATTTATCTGCTGGCATTGCTCTAGCCTGTGGCTAAAGCAATTAATAAAACCCAGTGACTTTGATTAAGCTGCTGCCACTTTTCCTGATGTTGAACACAGCCTGTGCCTAACATACCAAACTTAATTTATTACGGAAAACAACCAAACGGTACTTGGGTAATATGCATAATTTGAACCGTATATTTTGTTCACAAGAAACATCCAGTTTTCATCTCCTGGTAATAATCTCAAATCGTGACACATTGGCCGGAATTGAACTGGGATTCTGGGAGTAAGTGTCATTATGCAAATCACATGTTACTAATTCATAGTCTGTCTTGCGCATAACCAGGAATGGGAGGAACAATTCTCTAATAGGTAACAACTCACCACCATAATCTATCTGTCTAGTTCCACTGCAGTGGCTCAAGTGGCTAAGACGCTGACTGGGAGGCGGAAGGTCAGCAGTTCGATTCCCGAGTACTGCAGGATGGAATGAGCTCCCGTCTTCGTCCCAGCTCCTGCCAACCGAGCAGTTCGAAAGCAAGAAATTGCAAGTAGATAAATAGGGGGACCACTTCGGTGGGAAGGTAACAGCGTTCCATGCACTCCGATGTCTAGTCATGGAAACATCTGCAGCAGCAGACAGCGCTGGCTCTTCGGCTTTGAAACAGAGATGAGCACTGCACCCTAGAGTCAGATACAACTGGCTTTCGAGCAAGGGAAACCTTTACCTTTACCTTTAGTTCCACTTAAAGGCAAAGGTCCCTTGCTTGAAAGCCAGTCGTATCCAACTCTAGGTGATAGTTCTTGCCTGTTTACAGCCAAAGAGCCAGCGTTGTATTTGCAGACGTTTCTATGGTCAGATGGCAGGCGTGAGTAGATGCTGAAGGACACCAAATACTGTTACCTTTCCCACTGAAATAGTACCTATTTATCTACTTGCAATGTCTTGCTTTTGAACTACAAGGTTGGCAGGAGCTGGGACAGACAGTGTGAGTTCTCTCTGTTGTGCAGCACTTGGGTCTTGAACTGCTGACCTACTGAACGTCCGGTTGTCAAGCTCAACGTCTTAGCTACTAAACCACCATGGCCTTGAATTTCAATTACACTAGTGTAAATCACAGACAGGATTACACCATTATAAGCAGAGACTCTCCTCCTCCTCCTCCTCCTGTATCCAAATATTGGCAATCATCATGGCGATCAGCCATGGAGATTGTCCTGAGAATATAATATAGTGGACTTTCATCTGCCTTCCACATCGCAGCATGACCAGCATGATCCTGTTCTGTGAGTCACTTTCTGGTCCTGAGCCCTTTTGGTACGGAAGGTTCTCCTCCGCCCAAGGCCAGGATGGATGAAGCTGCTGCCCTCCATCAAGAGGGATTCAAGTGGGGTTTAATCCACTTGGGGACCATCACCCTTCCCTGTGGACTTTGGCACCCATGGCCATTAGTCATCAGGGTGGTCAGGTTAGTATAGCGCCACATGACACTTGGCATTGAGTATAAAGGATTACACCATTATAAGCAGAGACAGGACTAGTGTGATCAAAGTTGCATGTGAAATCAATTTAAGAGAGAATCGAAAATAATCTCTACCTGTTTATCTATCTCTACTAGAGGTGATACAGAGAAGCTGGAGCAAAGGGCAGGGACTGAGAATATCCTGTGGCTCACCTTTGTGTTGCTGTGCTGCGGTGGGTCAGTGGTTAGGAAGCTCACCTTGTCAGCTGGAAGACTGGCAAGTTGGCAGTGGGAAATTTCATTCAAGGCCATTCCTATGGGGAAATCGAGTTAGGAACTTTTCGTAGCACGGAAAATCCCGAGGAATGCATAAAGTGTGTAACTTGAAGTTCCACTGTAGTTAGCACAACATTACAAACAGAGCTTCCTTAAATGGTAGGTGGCTCGGTGGTTAAGAAGCTCGCCTTGTTGGCTGGAAGCCCAGCAAATTGGCAGTTCGAAACCTGGGTACTGCATGACGGATTGAGCGCCCGTCTCTGTCCCAGCTCTTGGGGACATGAAAGGAGTCTCATTCAGGCATCCCCTGAGTGGAGTTTCTCCAGCAAAAATTCTTTCAACCCAGAATAATTTCTGATACGAAATTATTATCAGTTTAGCTTTATTTTGGCAGTATAACATCTGACCTAGACATAGAGGAAGAGGCAGGGGCAGCACCAGCAGCTGATCAGATGTAGTGTGAGGATATATATCATAATCTTCAAACCTAGCACTTAATAAGGCTAAGAATAAAAGGGTTGACACCCAAGGAGGTAAAAGAAGAAGTACAGAAGAAGAAGAAGAGGAGGAGGAGGAAGAAGAAAGAAACAGCAGCAGATAACTGTTCAAATTAAAATACAACTCTTAAAAAATTCACATGGATGCACAGTAAAAAAAAAAGGATAAATTAAGGGATAAAAATGCATTCAAAAGTATGTGCATTGAGGAAAATGCACAAAAAATTCAATGTGGAAAAATATATACCACAATTAGGATTTAAAAAAGGGAGAAAATGCACATAGGATTCAAAGAAAGACAGGCTTAGATTATCACATTTCCAGCGTTGATGCATTCCCCTTGCCTTCAGTCTGCATGGCTCAGGTGTGGCAAAACACTGCTCTAGACCAGTGATGGCCAACCTTGGCACTCCAGCTGTTCTTGGACTTCAATTCCCAGAAGCCCTGATCAGCAGGAGTGCTGACTTGGGCTTCTGGGAATTGAAGTCCAGGGACACCTGGAGTGCCAAGGTTGGCCATCACAGCTCTAGGCAATTGGCATGAAATAAAAAGGCGCTTACTTCTTGGGAGGCAAGCTATGACAAACCTAGGCAGCATAATGAAAAAATAGCGACATCACCTGGTCAACAAAAGTCTGCATAGTCAAAACAATGGTGCAGTATTCCCAGTAGCAATGTATGGCTGTGAGAGCTGGACCATAAGGAAGGCTGAGCACAGAAGACACCTATGAAATGTGGTGCTGGAGACTTCTGGACTGCAAGGAGATCAAATCAGCCAATTCTGATGGAAAATCAAACCCTGGCTGCTCCTTGGAAGGACAAATACTGAAGCTGACGCTCAAGTACTTTGGCCACCAAATGAGAAGAGAGGACACTCAGTTAGCAGTCCTGTCGCAGCTTCTTGTGTCTGGCAGTGCAAGAGAAAGGAGCATGTTGAGAGTCATGCCTCACTAGCTCTGTCCATCATACCAAACCCCTATAAGCGCATGAGGCTTGCTTGTCCCGCCTATCAACACCTGATTGGGCATCGTGTTGTGGTTTATTTCTGCCCTTTAATTGACTTTCAGTCAAAACAGACACTTCTTGATGCTGATGTGATGGATGAACATGTCATGCACATGGTTAAAAATGCATAGGGTCTCACTGGCACTTGTGTCTAAAGGACAGGGTGTCACTTTTGGAGAGAGAGAGAGAGAGAATGAGGTAGCAACGTACCAGAGAAGGAGCTCAAATCTTTTCTTCCTACTTTCCTTAAACCAGAACAAACTTAGGTTACAAGTCAACCAAAGTAAGGTAAATTTCCTAACACAGTCGGGAGAATCTGCAAACTTGCATTACTCAAATGTCACTACTGCCACATCGTACATTAGACTGAGAGAGGATGGTGAAAGGTTGGCTACAGTTTCATACCTGAGTAGGAACTGAAACCTAGTTTCTTTAGTCCTCATCCAGCACTCTTAAGGTAAAGGTTTCCCTTGCTCAAAAGCCAGTTGTATCTGACTCTAAGTTGCAGTGCTCATCTCTTTAGAGCCAAACAGCCAGTGCTATCTAAGTCTGCAGATGTTCCCATGGTCATCTGGCAGACATGACTAGACATTGGAGTGCGCAGAATGCTGTTACCTTTTTATCTACTTCCATTTTGTTGTTTTTGAACTGCTAGGTTGGCAGGAGCTGGGGCAGACGACAGGAGCTCACTCAGTCATGCCGTACTCAGGTCTTGACCTGCTGACCTGCCAACCTTCCGGTTGTCAATCTCAGCGTCTAAGCCACTGCAGTCTCCTTTCCAACACTCTTACTAGTACACAAATCAGTTTCCATCCTATAAAATGCTGATTATTTTTTGCTTTGTAATCCCAAGGGTTTGCTTAATCCTAGAATAAACCATTTTCTTTCGTCTTCTTCTCTACACTGCTGTGCTTCTTGTCAATAGAGATACACACCCCATAGGGAAATGCTGCCTATGACATGTTAACATAGGGCACATAGTGATGTAAGTGATGTAAGTGAATTAATATGTTTTAGCCTGGAGTCATGCTTAGATTAAACCGATAGACATCCATGGTATGTAGGTTTGCATGGCCAGATCCTGATCAAATCCATGACCATCGGAGGGTGAAGTCTTGTAATTATAAAACCTTGAACCTAAAACTACCTCTCTTCACCCTAGTACAGTGGTGATGAACCCATGACACATGTGCATAGCTGTCAAGTATCCTGTATTGGCCAGGAAAACCCCTTATTTTACCCTCTTCCCTGCCGTCACCCCGTATTAATTAGACTGCAATGCTCTATTGCTGCCATTGGAGGGCAGCAAAGGATAAGCATAGCTGTCAAGTATCCCTTATTTGCTGGGAAATTTCCCTTATTTCCAAATCCAAAACTTGACAGGTATGCACATGTGCTAGAGAGGGAACTCAGAGCCCTCTCTGTGGGCACGCACCCCGTCAGCCCATCACAGAGTTTCCCCACCCCTCTGCCCAACAGCCCAATGAGCCCAAGGCTTGTCCAAATGAGGACAGCAGGCAGAAACATAAATTCTGGCAGAACAAATGCAAGGCAACAATCAGGAAAGCAAAGCAAGACTTTGAGGAGCGTATAGCTAAAAATACTCAGAGGAATAACAAAGACTTCTTTAAGTACATTAGAAGTAAGAACCCAACTAGGAAGGCCATTGGACCATTAGATGACAATGGAAGGCAAGGGGTTATTAAAGAGGAAACAGAGATTGCAGAGAGACTCAATGAATTCTTTGCTTCAGTATTCACTGAAGAAGATAGAGACCACATGCCCAAAACAGAACCTATCTTCGTAGGGAGGGAAACCGAAGAATTAAGCAAGATAGAAATAACCAGGGAGGAGGTCCTTGCATGTCTTGTTAAACTAAACACTAACAAATCACCAGGACCAGATGGCATCCATCCACGAGTTCTCAGGGAACTTAAAGATGAAATTGCTGATATCCTAGCCAAAATATATAATCTTTCCCTCAAATCAGGCTTTGTGCCTGATGACTGGAAGGTAGCGAATGTAACACCAATTTTCAAAAAAGGATCCAGGGGTGATCCAGGAAATTACCGGCCTGTCAGTTTGACATGTGTCCCAGGTAAAGTGATGGAAAATATCCTAAAAGATAGAATTAATAGGTACATAGAAGAGGAGGCGCTGCTAAAGGAGAGCCAACATGGCTTTTGCAAGGGCAAATCCTGCCTCACTAATCTGTTGGAATTTTTTGAGAGTGTCAACAAGCATGTGGATAAGGGGGATCCAGTTGACATTGTTTATCTGGACTTTCAGAAGGCTTTTGACAAGGTCCCACACCAAAGGCTCTTGAATAAACTTACCAGTCATGGAATAAAGGGACAGGTCTTGTCCTGGATCAGCAACTGGCTAAGGGACAGGAAACAGAGGGTAGCACTAAATGGACACTTCTCCAAGTGGAGGGAAGTAAAGAGTGGGGTCCCCCAAGGTTCAGTACTGGGACCCCTGCTTTTCAACCTCTTCATAAATGATCTAGAGGTAGGAGTAAAAAGCAAGGTAGCCAAATTTGCTGACGACACTAAATTATACAGGGTAGTGAAAACTGTGAGAGATTGTGAAGAGCTCCAGAGGGATCTCTTGACACTGGGGGAGTGGGCAAAACAGTGGCAAATGAGCTTCAACATCAGTAAGTGCAGAGTGATGCATGTTGGGGCAAAAAACCCCAATTACATTTATAAACTGATGGGGTCTGAACTCTCTGCGACAAACCAGGAAAGGGACCTTGGTGTCCTGGTGGACAGCTCAATGAAGGTGTCAACCCAGTGTGCCTCAGCAGTGAAAAAAGCAAACTCAATGTTAGGGATCATTAGGAAGGGTATAGAAAATAAGTCAGCGAGTGTCATTTTGCCTCTTTATAAATCTATGGTGAGGCCCCATCTGGAATACTGTGTACAGTTCTGGTCGCCATAACTATCTCCAGAAGGATATTATGGAGCTGGAAAAAGTGCAGAGGAGGGCAACCAGAATGATTAGGGGACTGGAACACCTTCCTTACCATCTGAGGCTGCAACGGTTGGGCCTCTTCACTCTTGAACGATGGACGGCGTCTAAGAGGTGACCTGATTGAAGTTTATAAAATCATGCACGGTGTGGACAAAGTAGATAAGGAAAAACTGTTTTCCCTATCGCACAACACTAGAACTAGGGGACACTCCATGAAACTTTTGGGTACTAGTTCTCAAACAAATAAGAGAAAGTACTTTTTCACCCAGAGGATTACTGGTCTATGGAACTCCCTGCCAGAAGAAGTGGTGACAGCTGTCAGTCTTGACAGCTTTAAGAAAGGATTAGACAAGTTCATGGAGGACAAGGCTATCAATGGCTATAATTATGGCTACCTAAGGACAACCTCCGGGTTGGAGAGATAGGCAGGATATCTCTCAATGCCATTTCCAGGGAATCCTAAGCAGGTGAAGGCATCTCCTTGGGAATACCCTGAAGGAAATGGTGAGCCACTGTGTGAGACAGAATGCTGGACTGGATGGGCTGTGGCCTGTTCCAGCAAGGCTGTTCTTATGTTCTTATGTTCTTATGAGAGCGCTTCTTCCCTCCCCCAGCACAGAGTTCGCTCTGCCCAGCAGCCCAATGGGAGCATTTCCTCTTCCTGAGGACAGAGTTTGCTTGGCCCCTCTGCCCAGCTGCCCAATGGGAGCACTTCCTCCCTCCCCTGTTGCCGTGTTGGCACTTTGCAATAAATAATGGGCTTTGGGTTGCAGTTTGGGCACTCAGTCTCTAAAAGGTTCGCCATCACTGCCCTAGAGTGCTTTGAGAGCTTGCAATGAAGGGCATGTGGCACTTCAGCGATGAGTGCCCCTGAAAATCATTTGATTTCTCCTCTGCCAACAGAGTTGTCAAACAACATGCGGACCTTCTGTGTTAATATTAACAGTCAGCAGATTTAATGAAACTTCCAGTAATCCTTTATAATCTGCTGTGCTGTACATTTCTTAAACCATCTTTTAAAAGGTCTAAATTCTGCTGAAGGATATTTCTGGCAAGTGAAAACTAAGAAGTCATTTTAGTGTGTAAAGCATTGCTTGTAAAAACAGTTGATAAGCACACAAGGGCAAGCGCAAGGAGATTATAAACCCAATGCATGTTGTAACCAAGAAAGTTTCCAGTTTTAGGAATGCTGCGTTTGTGTTTTTAAGCTCTTGTTTTGCTCTCCTTTCCTGTGTCAGGTTAAAACCTCGAGTGAGAGTTTTTCTACGCTCAAGGCCATGAAACTGTCGCAGCAGATCTCACCTTCAGTTCACTTTTGGTCAAATGTTTATTCAGTGAAACTTCTAGACATCTTCTTGGCCACAGGCAGCTTTAGAAACCAGTGTTTGAAAAACAACAACAAGAAGAGTGTTAGTTTGAGCCCAGTGGAATTGAGAATTTATTTCTCAATTCGTAACCGAGTTCCAATGGCTGAGTGATAAACCGAGCCAGATATTGTGGAAACGTTATTATTATCAGCATTAAACTGAAGCCGCGGGAGGTGCGCATGTTAATAAGTGTCAGATGTGGTAGTTTTATTGAAATATTCTAATTGCTCCCTGAAGCAGAGCTCCGGTGTCTTATCACAAAACAGATTTCATACTGCCTTGTAATGCCTTCGGGGAGGTCTAATTTGTGCGCGAAATGAAAACCCCAGACATTTCAAATCTTGTAATTCACATGTATATTCTGGGCAGTCTGTGGTGCTTGTTGGGGGTAATAAAAGAAGGGAGAAACAGAAACTCTATTCTGGAAAGAGAAGCTTAATCATGATAAGGAAATCACATTTACATACGTGTGGGAGAACAATTGTTAGTGTGGGGGGGGGATGCTTAATCACTAATCAGAGAGCAAATGAAGATAATGTTGGCTTTCCTCTCACCTTTCCCCCATGTTAGTGAAATTTTCAGTTTCATCTGATGTGCGATGCAGACATGTACATTAGGTCATTATGAATAGCTGGTTTTTTACATCTTCTTTTATCTTGACGATGACAATGATGATGATGATTATTTATATTTCTATACCGCTTTCCTTCCCCTAAGGGAACTCAAAGCAGTTTACATAGTGTAAAATACATAATACAAATTCATACAATAAAACACATATCAATCAAAAGTATCAGTAAATGCAATACAGAATAAGAATAATGATGAGGAGTCCTGGTGGTGCAGTGGTTAAACCATACCTGTCAACCGCGGCTCCGACGAATCCGGGACCTGCGCAAACCGGGTCTGCGCAGGTCGCGTTGTACGCATGCACGTGGAGGGCTACGCCACTTGCGTAGCCTTCTACGCAGGCGGTGTAGCCTTCTGCGCATGCGTGGAAGGGAGCTACGGAAGTGTAGAGCCCTTCCACGCATGCGTGCAACGCGACCGTCGCAGACCTGGTTTGCGCAGGTCCCGGATTCGTCGTAGCCGTGGTTGTCAGGTATGGTTTAAGGGCTGCGCAGTGCCTCCTTTCCCCCGCTGCCAAATTATGGGGTTTTGGCAGCGCAGGTCGGGAAATGGCGCAAATCAGTGCCGAATTACGGGGTAATCCCGGCCAAATCGGGATGATTGACAGGTATGGGTTAAACTGCTGTGCTACAACTAAAATGTTGTGACTTTGATCCTGACCGGCTCAAGGTTGACTCAGCCTTCTATCCTTCCAAGGTCAGGAAAATGAGTACCCAGCATGTTGGGGGCAGTGGTGGGCTCCAAAGTTTTTTACTACCTCATTGTGGGCATAGCCTACTTTGTGGGAGTGGCCTACTCTATGGGCATGTGACTGGGTGGGTGATCTAATCATGCCTATGACTTACTCTGTGGGTGTGGTATGGTGGGCATGGCCAGGGGGAAAGCCCTGAATTTGGACTACTTTATTTCAAAACTTAGATGGGTGGGGCCAGCCAGAACTTCTGCTACCAGTTCTGGTGAACTGGTGTGAACCTGCTGATGCCCATCACTGGTTGGGGCCCAAAAATGCTAATTAACTTGTAAACCACCCAGAGAGTGTGCTAAGCATAGCTGTCAAGTATCCCTTATTGGCCAGGAAAACCCCTTATTTTACCCTCTTTCCCGCCGTCATCCTTATTAATTAGACTGCAATGCCCTATTGGCGCCATTGGAGGGCATAAGCATAGCTGTCAAGTATCCCGTATTTGCCAGGAAATTTCCCTTATTTCCAAATCCAAACCTTGGCAGGTATGGTGCTAAGTGGTGTAATTGCTATTGCAATGATGCTGCTGGTGATGTGCCATATCGAGTCAATTCTGATTTACAATGATCCTTTCCATGATTTTCTTGGTAGCATACACAGAAGTGGTTCACCTCTCCATTCTTCTAGGGGCTACCTAAGCCTGGCAGCTTGCTAAATACTTTGGTTCTTGGGCTTCAATTCCCAGAAGCCTCAGTCCATTCCCCAAAGCACTGATCAGTCCATGGACTGACTGAGGCTTCTGGGATTTGAAGTCCACCGGGAACATAGTTTGGGGAAAACGCTCTTGCCCTAAGAGGCACAGTGAGGAATCAAACTCCCTGCCAGGTCTGGCAACATCCCTTTGCCTAAAAAACCCAATTTAGCCTGGAATTAGCTCCCTCTTGCCGCTGGACTTTTCCCCGCACAAACTACAGAACAGCTGGCTTTAGGCAGGAAATCCAGATTGTATCTATCTAACAGAGAAAAACACAAATTGTATAATTCATTTTGTGTGTCCTTCCATTATGTGACAAACTAAATATTTTGTTTGGGGATGTGTGGAAAAAAAAATCTGAATGTAAAAGCTGGTTGTGCAAAGATGTTAAAAGGAGGGAGGCTGACAAAAAGCCTTGAGTTGCATTTAGTTTAGTCAGGACCATACCTGTCAAGTTTTGGATTTAGAAATAAGGGAAATTTCCTGGCAAATAAGGGATACTTGACAGCAATGCTTATCCTGTGCTGCCCTCCAATGGCGGCAATAGGGCATTGCAGTCTAATCAATAAGGGATGACGGCAGGAAAGAGGGTAAAATAAGGGGTTTTCCCGGCCAATAAGGGATACTTGACAGCTATGCTTATCCTGTGCTGCCCTCCAATGGTGGCAATAGGGCATTGCAGTCTAATTAATAAGGGATGATGGCGGAAAAGAGGGTAAAATAAGGGGTTTTCCTGGCCAATAAGGGATACTTGACAGCTATGCTTATCCTGTGCTGCCCTCCAATGGCGGCAATAGGGCATTGCAGTCTAATCAATAAGGGATGACGGCAGGAAAGAGGGTAAAATAAGGGGTTTTCCCGGCCAATAAGGGATACTTGACAGCTATGCTTATCCTGTGCTGCCCTCCAATGGTGGCAATAGGGCATTGCAGTCTAATTAATAAGGGATGATGGCGGAAAAGAGGGTAAAATAAGGGGTTTTCCTGGCCAATAAGGGATACTTGACAGCTATGCTTATCCTGTGCTGCCCTCCAATGGCGGCAATAGGGCATTGCAGTCTAATCAATAAGGGATGACGGCGGGAAAGAGGGTAAAATAAGGGGTTTTCCCGGCCAATAAGGGATACTTGACAGCTATGCTTATCCTGTGCTGCCCTCCAATGGTGGCAATAGGGCATTGCAGTCTAATTAATAAGGGATGACGGCGGGAAAGAGGGTAAAATAAGGGGTTTTCCCGTCCAATAAGGGGTACTTGACAGCTATGGTCAGGACAGAGTGCTATTATAATCCTGAGAAGGAGGCTGCTTTAGGGAGGAGGAGGGTGTGTGTAAACATTTTGCCATGTTCTTCAGCAGAGGGTTAACCAGATATGAAGAGAAATGCCTGCTTCCTAGTCTTGAAATGTTTCCCTCCAAGCCGTATAATCTCCTGCGTCGTCTCTCAGCAATCGGACCTGCAAAGCCCAGGTTTACACTCCGGCGATCAAATCATGCCTCCTTTTAAGGTTGAATCAGATGTCTTTTGCTACTTGAAAGAGCACTGTTTCTAGATGTAAGATCAGCCCGGTTTGGCTTCCAGAGCCCTTTCACATTGACAGCTTAACTAAGATCAGTAAAAACAAGATATGCCCTGCTTTACAGGTTTTAACACAAAAAGAAAGCCGGGGGGGGGGGGATTGATGTTGAAGGAAGAGGAACTCAAAACAAGACCCATTTCTTGACGTTGTAAGGTAGTTATTATAGTGAATTCTTGAAATGGAAACAGTGCTAAGACTGAGGGAGACCTATGGAGGTGAATTCGTAGGATTGTTTCCTCTCTTTTGCTTTCCCTTAGGCAGATAGGTAAAGGCACCCTTGTTCGAAAGCCAGTTGTATCTGACTCTTGGATTCAGTACTCATCTCTGTTTATAGCCAAAGAGCCAACATCTGCAGACGTTTCCGTGGACATGTGGCAGGCATGACTAGACCCCATAGTGCACAAAATACTGTTACCTTTCCTGACAAAGCTACTTGTAAATGTTTTTTTTTTTTGCTTTCAAATTGCTTGGTTGGCTGGCGCTGGAACAGAGGCGGGAGCTCACTCCGTCATGCAGCACTCGGATCTCGAACTGCTGACCTGCCGACCTTCCAGTCATCAAGTTCAGTGCCTTAACCACTAAGCCACCACAGTCTCATTTAGGCTGATAGTGCGGCTGCTATTAAGTGACAGGTTGCAAGCTGAGCTACCCTGGTTGATGATTAATTCCTGATTAACAGGTTGTGCTTTAATTCTGTAGTGATGGCACCCAGCCAAGCAACTGCAACAGTCACTGCAAACAGCTGCCCATAATAAGTGACAGCCATAGTCTATACCTCTTTAGGCTGCCTTGACAGCCAACCTTACGTGTACTGTTACTAACAAGTGCCTCTCGGGCTTGTACTATTGCAGAAGATTGCAGATTAATTGGGGTGGTAGTAGTTGACTTCTTCATGCAGAAAGTACATGGGTTCAACCCTTGAAATAGGAGAAACATCATGATGAAACTCTGGCAAATTGCTTCTTACTGTGTACACCTGTGGTTTGTAATGTGGGGCCCATGCCCCGTTGGTGGACTTCAATTCCCAGAAGCCTCAGTCAGTACGTTGGCTGATCAGTGCTTTGGGGAAATGACTTAGACTTCTGGGAATTGAAGTCCCAAATCCAAAGATTGGGGACCATGGGTGTAGACCAGTGATGGGCAGTCTTGGCCCTCCAGCTGTTCTTGGACTTCAATTCCCAGAAGCCTAAGTCAACACTCCTGCTGATCAGGGCTTCTGGGAATTGAAGTCCAAGAACAGCTGGAGGGCCAAGACTGCCCATTACTGGTGTAGACAATATTATTATAATAATAACTTCATGTCAGAAATTATTCTGGGTTGAAAGGATCTTTGAGGAAGAAACTCTGCTCAGGGAACGCCCAAATGAGGCTCCTGTCATGTCCCCAAGAGTTGGGACTGAGATGGGTGCTCAATCCATCATGCAGTACTCGGGTCTCAAACTGCCGACTTGCTAGCCTTCCAGCTATCAAGGCGAGCTTCTTAACCACTGAGCCACTGCAGCACCTAATCAGACAATGTTAATTTGGATGGATCTGGTGCCAGCGAAAAAAGACAGATGTGAGAAGCTTCAAAGCATAAAAGGAGGTAAACATTTTATATCCCTTGTTTCAGTTTCTGAATGAGAGTTGGATAGAAACTGTTCCCCGTTATTTTAAGACAGGGGTTCTCAACCTAAGGCCCACGGGACAGGTCCAGCCTGCATCGCCATTTCATGTGACCCCCACTTCTTCAAGGGCATTCAAGAAACAAAATGGCCACCCCTTTGAAGCAATTGGGACAAAATCGCTGCCCCCGTTGTGCAGGCAGGGCAAAATGGCCATCCGGCTTGAAAAGGTTGGGAACCCCCACTGTCAGGTCTCCAGCACTTGGAGATGCAGGAAACAGTTGCATAATGTCACAGGACAGCTGGCTCTAAAAATACAATGCCTCAACTGAGACAAAGTTGGCTTTGGGAATGGAAGATGTTTCATGAGGAAACGAGGTTAGTTTTCTTCATGTGAGTTGAATTTCGCCACCTAGTTTGAAGACTATAGCTCCACGAAGTTGGACGAAATTTATACCAGCTGGAAATTTAGGGCACCGTTGTAAAGAAGCACATCTCGCTGTTATGCAACATCTACTTTGAAATAAGTGATGCTTTATTTATCGTTGCAGCCAGCCATGCCTTTGCAAAAGCTCATAGTGTCATGATTGTGTTAGGTAAGCAGGGAAGGCTGGTGCCTGAAATAAGATCCACATTAAAAAGGAAAGAAATGCTATTATAGGACAGTGATGGTGAACCTTGGCACTCCAGGTGTTCTTGGACTTCAATTCCCAGAAGTCCCAGTCAGCACTCCTGCTGATCAAAGCGTATGGGAATTGAAGTCCAAGAACATAAGAACATAAAAACAGCCTTGCTGGAAGAGGCCACAGGAGCCCATGATCCAGTCCAGCATTCTGTCACACACAGTGGCTCACCATTGGCTTCAGGGTATTCCGAAGCAGATGCCTTCACCTGCTTAGGATTCCCTAGAAATGGCATTGAGAGATATCCTCCTGCCTATCTCTCCAACCCGGAGGTTGTCCTTAGGTATCCATAATTATAGCCATTGATACCCTTGTCCTCCATGAACTTCTCTAATCCTTTCTTAAAGCTGTCAAGACTGACAGCTGTCACCACTTCTTCTGGCAGGGAGTTTCACAAACCAGTGATCCTCTGGGTGAAAAAGTACTTTCTCTTATTTGTTTGAGAACTAGTACCCTTGGAGTGCCAAGGTTGGCCATCACTGTTATAGGACCTCCACCTAGTGATAGGGATATTTAAGCTTGAGGTGCTACAGCTGCATGTTCTGGGAGAGACGAGATGGCAGTGTGAGGGTCAGGGTCTGAGAATATCAGGGAAGAAAGATTAAGCCAAGATAAAGAAAGAATCATAGAATCACTGAGCGGGAAGGAGGCCTTTTAGCCCATCGAGTCCAACCCCCTGGTCAATGCAGGAATCTGAATCAAAGCAGATCTGACAGATGGTTGTCCAATTCTTTCTTGAATGCTTCCAGCATTGGAGTGTTTACCACCTCTTCAGGAAGTTGGTTCCGCTGTCGTACTGCTCTAACCATTCAAATGTTTCTCCTGATATTCAGCCCATACCTGGCTTTCTTTAATTTGAGCCCATTCTTACACATCCTGCACACCGGGATTTATTTATTTATTCTTCAAATTTCTATTGCCGCCCAACTCGGCAACAACTCTGGGCGGCTAACAGCAATTAAAAGCAATGTCAAACTAATTAAAAGCCCTTAAAAACCCATTAAAATTCTAAATAATTTACCCACTCACCCCATCCATTAAAAGAGAGAGAGAAATCTTAATTATATAAGCCAGAAGGTTGGGGTCACCCCACCTGGTGCCAGCCAGGTTTTCAGTTCTTTCCTAAAGGGCATGATGGAAAACAAATCCTGTCCCTCCTTTTTATGACCAGTATTTGAAGAGTGCTGTCCTATATCCCGTCTCAGTCTCCTTTTTCTCAAGGCTAAACATGCCCAGTTCCTTCAGCCTTTCCTCCCAGGGTTTGGTTTCCATGCCTCTGATCATCCTTGTTGCCCTTCTCTGTACCTGCTCTACTTTGTTTGCATCTTTCTTAAAGTGCAGTGACCAGAGTTGGACACAGGTATATGCCTCTCCTCACCACAACCTAGTCTAAGGGTTGTTGTACCACACTGAAAGACCCATTGAAAGGTAGAGGAAAGTGAATGGCTGGTAGTCAAATTTAACCTTGCTGCTCTATGCATACCCCACAACCGCCCCTGAAAAGCGTCTTCTTCTTTCGTGTCAAGGCCAGACGTGAAACTGCCAAAATGAAGGCACCCCATTGATGAGTTCATTCTTCAGTTCCTTTCGCCTGACCTAGTGTGAGAAAGATTAGCTGGCAACTCAAGGTTGCTGTTACCAGGGTAGGCCCTGGACTTCAAGAATGCCACAATTTTCAAGGAGGCTTTTTCTGTATAACACACACACACACACCACATGCGCAAAGCTTAGTGTCGGGAGGATTGAAGCTCTGAGTCCTGACAGTCTTTGGTTTGGGCATGGAGCATTTCCAGACCATTTCAGTATGCTAGGCAATGTTCCAGCTGAACACCAAGCCCAGTCTCCATGACTTCATAGACTGCTGCTTGCATGAAAATCCTCTGTTTCAGTTTTGTTGACATCCTTGTTTTCCATCCAAATCCCCCCCCTAGAAACCTATATACATGTTTATACACATTTTCTTTGCGAAACATGTATACAATCTGAAGAGAAACCAATCCTGGCAGGTCTTTAGCTACATAAACATCTAGTGCTACATAATAGGCTTAGTAATACATTGGAACCTCATACAACAATCTCCCCGTATAACAACGAAATTGTATAACAATTGGGTTTTGGGGAGAATGCAAGCGCGGCGCCAAAATGGCCGCCGCGCCCTTTGCGCCCCCCCCCACCGGACGAAGACATCCGGGTAGTTAGGGGGCGTGGCCAGCACCCTTATATAAGGGGCGGCCACGAGGCAGCTGAGCTGCCATTTTGCGAAGCGACGGAGCGGAGAAGTTTTTCCCTCTTACCTCCGTCGCTCTTGCCTTGCTTAGGGAAGCCTCTGGCTGCTGATTTTCTTGACTTTTAGGCTTCCCATCGTTTAGCTGCTATGCCCTCGAAGAAGAAGGCGACTGCGAACGCGGCTCGTTCTGCGCGGAGGCGCCAGCCGGGTCGGAGGACCGCGGCTGCGCCTCCCCAGCAGCCTCCTTTGCCTGAGCCCACCGGGACCGGTGGGATGGGGTTAATTACCCCTTGGCCCGAGGCCGGGGGTCTGCGTACCGGCCCAGCTGGGGCCGCGGCCCCTGGCCCGCAAGCAGTGGCCACTGCCTCTGGCACGGCCCATTCTGCGGGGCCTTCTTCCATGGGTCCGCAGCTTCCTGCGGGGGGTTTCAGCCATGGGGGGTGGCTGCGTTCCCTCCCCTGGCAGGGCACCCCCCCAGCCCTGCAGGGGCCAGGCCTGGGGTCGTGGCCGTATATGGGCCCCGGGGTCCAGGGACATGGACCGGCGCCTGCACCCAGTGGGCCGGCTGGCCCTTTGCCCCCACTTGGCTTAGGGGGCTACGTTAGTGTTGAGGCCCTTCTGGCCCGCGTTGCGGCCCTCGAGGCATCCCTCGCGAGGGTTAACCACCCGGGGGTGCCTTTTGGGGTGCAGGTTGATCCGTTGTCTGCCGGTCAGCGGCAGGCGGCAGGAAGGGTCGAGCTGTCCGAGGCGCGTGGGCCGGCTTCGGCCACTGCCTCGCAGCTCCCCACTCAACAGGCTGATGCTGGTCAGGCTCCGTCGACGAGCTCAATTGCGGTCGTGAGCTCCGACGCCCCCAGCGGGCCGGAACCCCCGGTAGGGGAGGCCCGCGGGGGTGCTGCATGTGAGTATGCAGTTCAATCTAGTGCACCCACACACCTACCCATGTTGGGGGGCGCATTCCAGTGGCCGTGGCCTCGCATGGGTGGTGCGACGGTTCAGTCGCCGATGTCCCACCCGGCGACTTCACCGCTCACGCAGGGCCCAGTTGTGGGTGGTACCTCTTATTCAGTCGGGAATGTGTTAGGGGTGGCTGGGTTGGTCCAGGCTCCTTTTCAGATCCCCGTGGTTCCCACTGTGCCGGTGTCAGCATTGCCGACAGCGGGGTATTCCTTGCCCCTGGGGGACCATTTGGCCCAGGCCACCAAAGAGAAGATCTGGCGTGGGGAGTATGTCGACATCTTCTCCCTTCTTAACAGAGAGCCCACCAAAGAGGAGAGGGAGGGGCAGGATGAGAAGGATAAGGAACAGGCACGTCGTCGTAAGCCGCCACGTATGTGGGCCAATTGGTTGCCGGCGTACCTTATATACATGGCGGTCTACCTCAGGGCCCGGCCGGATTTGGCAATTCCGATGGTCCAGTATTTGGACAACATTTACCGGGCGATGGTCGACTTCCCGGGCCCGTCATGGTTGGCTTACGACGAGGAATTCCGTATGCGGATTCCCCTGCACCCTGAGATGAGGTGGGATGAGCCCTGCCAGAAGCTGTGGCTTCTGTATATGACTCCCACGCGCCCCGCGCCTGGGGACAGATACCATTGTGGACATGCAGTCCAGCGAGCGGCCCCAGCACAGACACCCCGCCAGGTGGTGGGGCAGGGGGTTCCAGCCCGCCTGCTGTGCTGGACTTTCTCGTCCAATGGTTTCTGCAGTAGGAAGAATTGCAGGCATGAGTGTCCCTCTTGTGCTGGCCCCCATGCGGCCTCCGCCTGCCCCAGGCCTGGAGGGGTGCGGGGCAAAGGTAGGGGCGGACAAGGGGCTGGCAAGACTGCCGCAGAGGGAGCTGGTCCACCGAAAGGCCCCCTCCCCAATTAATGTGGACATGCTGGAGCGTTGGCTTGCATCGTACCCGAGGGGGGCAGATGCGGTTTACCTGCTTCAAGGTTTTCGACTGGGGTTCCGTATTCCTTTCCAGGGTGATAGGTCCCCCCAAGATGCCCCCAACCTTTTGTCCCTTAAGGGGAGGGAGGAGGTGGCTGCCGCCAGCATTTCTAAGGAGGTTGGTGCGGGCAGGGTCGCTGGCCCTTTCCCTGCACCCCCGTTCCCCAACCTTAAAGTGTCACCCTTGGGCTTGGTGCCCAAGAAGTCACCGGGCGAGTTCCGCCTGATCCATCACTTGTCCTACCCAGCCGGCCGATCGGTCAATGATGCTATACCTGATGACCTTTGCTCGGTCAGGTATACATCTTTTGACCAAGCGCTGCGCATGGTGCGCTCATGTGTCCCGGGTGTGCTGTTGGCTAAGTACGACATTAAGTCTGCCTTTCGCCTCCTGCCGGTTCACCCAGGTGACTTTGAGTTGCTGGGTTTTAAGTTCAGGGGTGAATATTATTTCGATAAGGCCATGCCTTTTGGCTGTTCCATATCGTGCTCGGCCTTCGAGCGTTTTAGCACCTTCCTACAGTGGGCTTTTGTCCGCAGGTCAGGGTCCCGGTCTGTAGCCCATTACCTGGATGATTTTTTATTTGGGGGTGAACGGGGCTGGGACACGTGCACACGTCACCTCAACACATTTCAGACACTAATGGAGGAACTGGGTGTCCCTTTAGCGCCCGAAAAGACCGAGGGCCCATCTACACAGCTAGTCTTCCTGGGGGTGGAGATTGACACGGTAGCGCAGGCTTCTAGGTTACCAGGGGATAAGGTGTCAAGGATAGTGGCCCTTATCTCGGACTTGCTGGCTAAACGCAAGGCATCACTGCGGGAACTGCAGGTGTTGCATGGTCATCTCAATTTCGCTTGCAGGGTGGTTGCACCGGGCAGGGCATTTGCCCGGCGCTTGTGTGACGCCATGACAGGCTTGTCCAGGCCCCACCATAGGGTCAGACTAACCCAGGGCATTAAGGCAGATATGCTTATCTGGCTCCAGTTCCTGAAGGAGTTCAATGGGGTGTCATTTTGGAGGTCTGACCTTCTGGTTTCCCCTCGTTTCCAGATACAGTCCGATGCCTCTGGGTCCCTGGGTTATGGGATGTACTTCAATGGGAAGTGGGCCTATGGTGGGTGGCGGGACCTCACGTACCTGGAATTTTTTCCCATTCTGGGGGCCTTGATGCTATGGGGTGATGAGTGGGCCAACTCGGTCATTCATTTCTGGTGTGACAATGCGGCCGTTGTCCACATTGTCAACTCACAGACTTCCAAATCACCCAGGGTGATGGACTTGGTGTGCCAGTTTGTATTGCGCAGCCTGCGCCTTAATGTACTGTTCCGGGCCAGGCATGTCCCGGGGGTCAATAATGATATTGCTGACGCTTTGTCCCGCCTGCAGATCTCCCGGTTCCGCGCCTTGGCCCCGGATGCAGAGGAATTTCCCTCGCCACTCCCGGACGAGATATGGACCTTTGGCAAGGAGAGGTGAACTGGGCGATCGGCATGTCGCTAGCGCCATGCATGCGTAAGGCGTATCAACACGCATTCAATTCTTTCAGGGCGTTCTGTGCCCAATTCCGGCTGCCAGATACCTGGCCTATCCCGGTGGCCCATATACTTCAATTCTTGGTTGACCTGCATTCCCAGGGCCTTCCACCTCGAACCATGGCATCCAGGCTGTCAGCGCTGGCTTTTATGGCCAAAGTAGGCGGACATGCGGACAGTACCGCTGACTTCCGTGTGAGACACGTTTTGGAGGGGTGGGTGCGGGAGTGTGGGCGTAGCCCGGACGACCGCCACCCAATTTCCCCAGGGGTTCTTACCCAACTGGCACGGGGCTGGCAGGACCTATGTTTTGCTAGGTATGAGGCAGCCTTATTTCATGCGGCTACAACGGTGGCCTTTTTTGGAGCGCTCCGCATCAGCGAGTTTGTGATGCTGTCTAAGGCGGATGCTAGTCGTAGGGCACTGGAACTCGAAGATGTCTATGTGGCCAAAGACTGGGCTCAGTTGAGGATACGCTCCTCTAAGACAGATCAGCATGGCGTAGGCAGTGGAATAAGACTGCTACGGTGTTCTTTGGCAGACATCTGTCCGGTTGGTGCCCTACGGGAGTTCCTTGCACTGCGTGGCACGCACCATGGCCCGTTTTTTCTGTCACCAAGATGGGTCTCCCCTTACTAAATTTCAATTTTGGAGGGTGCCGGTAGGCACTAGCCAGTGTTGGCCTCCCTGGGGCTCATTGCGGCACCCATTCATTCAGGATAGGGGCGGCTTCTACTGCAGCTGTTTTTGGGTAATCCGGGGCTGACATGCGCCGCATGGGAGGGTGGGGATCACAATGTTTTCAGTTTGTGTTCGCCCTCTTCAACTGTGAGTACCAGTTTAGTCACTGCACTGTTTCTCCCCCCCTTTTTTCCTTGACAGACCCTGGGTGTTGTATTACACCAGTGACAGTGTGCCTGGTGGGCCATAGCCATGTGCACAGGGCAGCGCGTTACGCTGCACAGGGCAGCACGTTACGCTGCACAGGGCAGCGCGTTACGCTGCACAGGGCAGCGCGTTACGCTGCATAGGGCAGCGCGTTACGCTGCGGCGACAGAGTGGGGACCCCGGCTGGGACTGGGTGCATCTGCACGTCTCAGGTGCTATGGTAAGCGCGGCGTGTTATGGCGCGAACTGTTCCCATTCCTTTTCTACATCAGGGATGCTGACTCGCCAGATGTCCTGGTTATGTACCTTGGGGGCGATGGCTTAGGGCGGGTCACTGGCCTATCGCGGAAGCTTGCGATTTGCAGTGACCTGCCCCACTCACGTTATGTGTGGCCTGCCACAACCCTCAATTGGTCAGACACGATACCGCGGTACGCTTACAGGGGGGCGTGTGGCCTCGAGGCTCTTGGCTGAGCCGATGCTCCGTGAACGGGGCTATTGCCCGGTTCCTTTTCGACAAAGGTGGGGGACGCGCCATTCGCCTCCCCGACATCAGTCTGCAAAATTACGAGCTTTTACTCAGGGGATGGGGCCCATCTGTCGCAGGGAGGTATGGACCTCTTGTTAGTGGACTGGCGAGCAGGCCTGTTGACCGAGCTGACGGTCTTGGGGGGGGGGCGGTGAGCCTTCTGGGAAGCCTCCCCGTGTGGCGGGTAGCACTGGTAAGGTAAACATTTATGACCCACAGGTATCCGGCAGGTTCGCAATTGACTGGACAACACTAGACAGGTATAAGTTGGTTAAACGTTGTCCGGTCAACGACGAACCAGGCGACGGGGTGATGGCTACAGCTAGACAGCATGCATCACCCCGTGATTTTACGGATACGCGTCAGAGGGTGGGGTCATTAGTTAGATATTGACTACGGTCAACAATTTGTTTGTTGTCAACAAACAAATGGATACAAATAGATACATTGTAACAATTGCCGTTGGCAATTTTGGGTGGTACCTTACCAGTGTTACTTCGGCCTGCTTGCCTTAAGAATTATAATTGGTCAATTACCAATAGAAATTTATAATTAGGACTAGGGCATGAATCAATAAATGTGGCCCAATGCCGTTATCCACTTTCATTGGTGTCTGAGTCCTTTATTGGGGGGTGCGCCTGCAAATGGCATCCGGCATAACAATTTTCCCTATGGAAAAAATCGTACAACAATTTTTTAATGGGAAAAACCACTTAGCGGGGAAAAATGTTGTATGATGCATCCCATAGGGAAAATCGTTATACGATGCATACAACAATGAGCCCTGTGGAATGGATAAAAATTGTTGTATGAGGTACCACTGTAGTTGTAACATTATTAACATTAAATACTAATTTTACTACTCCTTAATTCTGAGTAGAAATGCTCCTCTTTAAAATATATTTTAAGTAAGTACCCTCATTTTAACTTCTGTCTCTTCATATGTTTAAGTAAGGTAAAGGTAAAGGTCGCCCTTGCTCGAAAGCCAGTCATATCCGACTCTAGGGTTCAGTGCTCATTAATGTTTATAGCCAAAGAGCCAGCGCTGTCTGCATCTGCAGACATTTCCAAGGACATACGGCAGGCATGACTAAACATGGGAGCACGGAAGCTATTTACCTTCCCACCAAAGTGGTATCTATTTATCTACTTGCTTTCGAACTGTTGGTTGGCAGGAGCTGGGGCAGAGATGGGAGCTCACTCCACCATGCAGCACTCAGGTCTTGAACTGCTGACCTAACAACCTTCCAGTCATCAAGTTCAGCACCTTAACTACTAAGACACTGCAGTCCCTTATATTTAAGTACTGTACATTTTTGTTGAGAATCCTGGCAGAACCTTCGGCCAAATAAACTACTAGCGCCACAGCATCGGCTTAGCAATAGCTGCAACATCCTTAACTCCAAGCGGAAATGTTCCTTTTAAAGTACCCCCATTTTAATTTCTGTTCCTTTTAGTGGTCTTGGACCGTAAGAAAGACTTGATTTGATTTGGACCGACCGTAATAAAGACTGACTGAAATATCCTTTGCAGATTTTACTTATGGTCCATTTTCTCTCAAACTGCTTAAATGTTTTTGCAAATGTCTGTCACTTATATGAATTTTAGGTGCATGCGCTTTTCAATGCACACATAATTTACTTCTTAGGTCGGCGGAGTAGAGTGTGTGTCTTCTCACAATGAGACTCAGGAGTTCTAAAAGAGCATCTTCTTGTTGATACAGTAAAACCCCTACTTCCAAAAAAAAAGTCAGTTCCGTAGGCTTTTGCTTATACTTGTCAAGTATCCTGGATTAGCCGGGATTTCCCGTATTTCCGCATTGATTTTCTTCCTTTCCTGCCCGGAGCTGCCGCTACCCCGTAATTTGGCAGGGGGGAAAAGGAGTTACTGTGCATCCCTTCTGCGCAGGTCCTTTCTACACATGCATAGAACCCTTCTACGCATGCGTAGAACCCTTCTACGCATGCGTAGAAGGCTTCTGTGCAGAAGGGGATGTGTAGAAGCCTTCTACGCAAGTGTAGAAATGACCTGTGCTGAACGTTTCTGCGCAGATCGCTTCTACGCATGCGTAGAAGGCTTTTATGCATGCGTAGAATGGACCTGCGCAGAAACGTTCTGCGCAGGTCCCATAATCTCCAGAGCTGCACTTAACAGGTATGCTTTTCCTTAAATTGTTTTTTTATGTAACTCAAAGCAAACCCACTAGAAAATTATTTTTACGTAACTTGAAGCAAACCCATAGGAAAATTGAAATCTTTATGTAAATTGAAGCAAACCCATAGGGAAAATAATTCTTACATAACTCAAAGCAAACCCATAGGAAAAAGAATCTTTATTTAAGTTGAAGTAAACCCATAGGGAATTGTGTAAATCGGGACATGGTTTTATCACAAAATCATTATGTAAGTCAAATTTTATGTAACTCAAGGCATATGTAAATCAGGGTTTTACTGTATTCTTATTTTTAATCATCCCTCGTTTCAAGCAAACCAGTGTGGAAATGCTACAAGGCAGCTTCTTTACCACAGGACTGGCCCGATAAGACAGCTTGTCAACGGATAAATGCCCATTGGATCTGTGGTCGGAAGTGATGCTTGTGCGCTCCCCCGTTGATGCAACCTGTCAGCCATGGCTTACACAATGTCCCTTCGCTCCTGGCAAAACCTTCCCCTCCCAGAGGGATGCAGCAGCTGCTGCCTTTGAACTGGCTGCAGTTCTGTTTACCGCAGCCACTTACTTACGTAAGGTTTGCTCTTTTCGGCATAACACCTGGGTGTCAGATCCCAGAAAGCTGGCACATCACAGACGACGTCAGGTAGCTGTAATCAAAGCCCATCAAAGCCCCCCAATGATCATTCTTGTATGGGGTGGGTTGGCTATTTGCTTCTTGGCCATCCCCTCCCTCCACGCTAAGCATACTGCTTCAGGCAGGATTTATCTCTGTGATTGAAGCCAACTCATTTCTCTCTCAGCTAACTCTCTTCATTATAATCCTTATAAGCTCTTAAACATTAGTTCAGTGCAGTAAATTGGATGCCTTGTTTGTTTTATGGTTCTGCCCATTATAGGAGAGCAGGGCTGCACACAGGGAGACGGAAGGAAGCGTACTGCTCGAAAATTGACATTTAATACTGGCATAGCTCAGGGAGTCTGGCCAGGTTATCCTACTGTGGTAATAGAACAGCCCAAACTTTTTGGGCTGTGGCTTGGTCACGTGGTTGAGCGGGCCGGTCATGTGGTTCCTTCCACTGGAAGCGGAACTAACCCATGCATGTGCATAACGCTGTCGTAAATGCATGTGCATCTGTCATAAATGCATTTATCCAAAGTCAGAAAAAACTGCTTGAGGCAAAGAAAAATACTAATAGTCTCTTTAATCAAATTTCAAATCAATGTTCTTCAAAATGGTTTATACTGTTTCATAAGCATACCTGTCAACCTTCCCGGATTGGCCGGGATTTCCTGTTTTTCGGCGCTGATTTTCGCCATTTCCCGCCCGGAGCTGCTGAAACCCTGGAATTTGGCAGCGGGAGAAAGGCGTTACTGCGCATCCCTTCTGCGCAGCTCACTTCTACGCATGCGTAGAAGGCTTTTACGCATGTGTAGAACCCTTCTACGCTTGCATAGAACCCTTTTACGCATGCGTAGAAGGCTTCTGTGCAGAAGGGGATCGAAGAAACCTTCTACACATGCATAAAAGCCTTCTACGCATGCGTAAAAGCGAGCTGCGCAGAATGGTTCTGCACAAGTCGCTTTTACGCATGTGTAGAAGGCTTCTACACGTGCATAAAAAGCGACCTGCGCAGAACCGTTCTGCGCAGGTTGCGGATTGTCCAGAGCCGCGGTTGATAGGTATGTTCATAAGTCATGTTCTCATCACACACAAAGCAACTATTTCCAAAACATCAATTTAAATACTTTCAATATATACGTGATATTTTTCTTTAAATTTCTCTATGAATATACAAGTTCCTTTAGTTTCCAAAAAGAATGTACTTAGTTCCAAAATCTACACGGAATATAAAGATTTTTCGAATATTCTTCATCAGGAAATGTAATTCTAACCTTGCATTCAGATGGCCTCATACGTTTATTCTTTTAGTGCCAAAGAACGTTACTGATGAAGAATATTCAAAAAATCTTTATATTCCGGGTAGATTTTGGAACTAAGTACATTATTTTTGGAAACTAAAGGAACTTGTATATTCATAGAGAAATATAAAGAAGAAAAACATGTATATATTGAAAGTATTTACATTGACATTTTGGAAATAGTGCTTTGTCTGTGATGAGAACATGACTTATGAAACAGTATAAACCATTTTGAAGAACATTAATTTGAAATTTGATTAAAGAGACTATTAGTATTTTATTTGCCTCAAGCAGTTTTTTCTGACTTTGGATATTTTCACTGCTTGGCCATTGTGGATATATAATAAATGCATTTATGACAGCCGCGAGTCATTTATGGCAGAATTTTGTGCATGCGTGGGTGCATTTTACTTCTGCTTCTGGGAGCAGCAAGGGTGGTGTGGGCCAGAGGATTTGGTGCCGCAGGTACCTTTACGGAGTCAGGTTATTTACCGCCGTCCAACACTCGGTGTTGAGTTGCTGCCTGTACAGTCTACTCCATTACCGTAGTGGGATGTCCAGCCAGATGGATGCACAGACATAGTTCGGATCAAAATGAGGTATTCACAAGGCAGCCTTCTTTTGAAAAAGGTCCTATGCATACCTGTCAAGTTTTGGATTTGGAAATAAGGGAAATTTCCCGGCAAATATGGGATACTTGACAGCTATGCTTATCCTGTGCTGCCCTCCAATGGTGGCAATAGGGCATTGCAGTCTAATTAATAAGGGATGACGGCCAATAAGGGATACTTGACAGCTGTGCTTATCCTGTGCTGCCCTCCAATGGTGGCAATAGGGCATTGCAGTCTAATTAATAAGGGATGACGGTGGGAAAGAGGGTAAAGTAAGGTGTTTTCACGGCCAATAAGGAATACTTGACAGCTATGGCCCTATGTTAATGGATCGAAGGAGAAAGCCGGGAGACTCTGCTGTAATTCAGTACAAGTCAAAAGTTCCAGAGTTGTGGCATGTACACCCCAGAAGAACATTCTTAAGTCTGCCATGCTCTTTCCCCCACTCCCATTCATCGGCTCCACTAGGCTTTGCAGCAGACAGAGATGCCACTTTTAGAAACACATCGCGGAGTATTTGTGATACATTTTCTCCTTCCTGCCTTTGCTGTCAAATTGTGTCGCCAGATAAGTGGCGTAAAGAGAAGAGAAAGGAAAAAAATGTGAGACTCTGAATGCAGAGAATAGATTAGCTACTTGAAGCCTGTCTCTTTTTAAAATTTAAATCAGGGGTTCCCAGCCTAAGGCCCACAGGCCACATCTGGCCTGTGGTGCCATTTCATGTGCCCCCCCATCCCTCCGAGGGCAAAATGGGGCAAAATGTCCACCCCCATCATGTTGGCAGGGCAAAATGGCCATCTGGCCCTCAAAACTGACTGAGAGAGAGCATGATCCGGCCCCTGGCTTGAAAAGGTCGGGATTTAGACAATAAACAAAAATAAACACATAGCAGTAGTAAAGGTAAAAATTAATTATTTCACTTATAACATTTCATTTATATATGTTTATATTTTCCACTCTTTCCAGAACATTAAATATTCTTGTCCAGGCCTTACTCCTTTCCTCTTCACTAAAACTTATTCAATTAATTCACCCCATATCGCTCTACATCAGAACTTTTAAAATATCCCTTTTTAAGTTTTAATGCACAAGTCAATTTATCATTTACTGTATTGCCACATTCCATGTCGTCTTCTACCTTTTGTCCAGCTCAAATTCACAAATCATTTCCCATTTTTTTTAGCAGTAACCAATCTCAGAGGTGTTACCATCATGAGAATCAATTCCTTCGTATTCTTTTCTGTTTGTTTGTTTCCAAAAATCAGTTAATAATGCTCTTCTGAGATACATTTTCAATTTTATAAACAATAGGTGATTAATTTCCATAAAAAAACATTTTCACATAGTTTCTTGTCTCTTGATGGTCTCAGGATTTAATTTTGTTCTCTCGAGTTAGTAGCAGACACAGCAGTAATGCTTCAGGTGGTGATAGTAAAAACCTTTCAACACCGTGCAAATATTATGATACAGCATTCTACAAGAGGTAGAAGGATAGAGTATACAAAAATGTCTAATTGACTAAGTTTTACTGGCAGCAGATTAGTGGTTAAGATGCTGAACTTGATGACTGAAAGGTTGGCAGGTCAGCAGTTTGAGACCTGAGTGCTGCATGACGGAGTGAGATTCTGTGTCTGTCCCAGCTCCTGCCAACCTAGTAGCTTGAAAGCAAGAAATTGCAAGTAAACAAATAGGAAACACTCCAGTGGGAAGGTAAACAGCGTAGAGGCATGCCTGCCACGTGTCCACAGAAGCGTCAGCAGATGCAGACAGTGCTGGCTCTTTGGCTATAAACAGAGATGAGTACTGAACCCTAGAGTTGGATACGACTGGCATGTTAATGTTCAATAATGCTCTTGGGTTTGGTTGGCTTGGCTTTTCCCGGTGATACTTTCAGCAGCACAACAGATGTGAAAAAACTATTTTGTTGAGTTTATCTGAATCCCATCTGTTTTTGTTTGAGTTTATTTTTATTCCACATAGGAATTTGTGTACATTTTGTGCATGGATATTTAGTAATGTTATACATGTATTTACCCACTTTTACTGTCACATGGGACTGCAGTGTCTTAGTGGTTAAGACGCTGAACCTGATGACTGGAAGGGCAGCAGGGCAGCAGGTCAAGAACCAAGTGCTTGCACGATGGAGTGAGCTGCCGTCTGTGCCCCAGCTCCTGCCAACCTAGCAGTTTGAAAGCAAGAAATTGCAAGTAGATAAATAGGGACTGCTTTGGTGAGAAGGTAAACAGCATTCTGTGCACTCCGGTGCTGAGGCATACCTGCCACATGTCCATGGAATTGTCTGCAGATGTAGACAGCACTGGCTCTTTGGCTATAAACAGAGATGAGTACTGAACCCTAGAGTTGGATACGACTGGCTTTTGAGCAAGGGAGACCTTTACCTTACTAGTATGTGCCCTTTTATATGCATTAAAGCATGATTATGTGTATTTTCCCCCTTTCAGTTGTTTTTATCTATGTTCCTTGGCTTTGTTCAGTATTTATGCACATAATTATCCGTTCAGGTATATGTTGTTACTACAGGTAGCTTTTTGTGCAGCGTTCCACTGGGGCTTGGATGGAACTTAAACCCGAACTCAGCAGTTTAATTGATTTTCAGAGGCGGTCTTGTTGTTGCCTTTCATATCTAATGACTTTAATATGGCAAAGTAACATTTACTGTAGTTCGATATTCATCACCAAAGCATTCACAGTTTAGCCTCAGCTCTATCTTGGCAGAGTTCTGTAAACAGCGTAAATGCTCTAACGTCTTCCTTGTGTTTAATCTCCACGGCATCTATGCAATTAGCTTCCAGTAAGGCATGGAAGAGGAATCACTGAATTTTTAAATACCTATAATACTTTGCAATGCTATCTCCTCTCTTCTGCTGCTGTTTCGTAGTGTAGTTCAAACACTGCGCAGCAAGATAAGCTGCAGGATAAGGATGCGCAAAACCCTTTGTCTAATGTCTAACAGCGTTCCATGCACTCCGGTGTCTACTCATGCCTGCCACATGACCATGGAAACGTCTGCAGAAGCAGACAGCGCTGGCTCTTCGGCTTAAAAACAGAGATGAGCACTGCACCCTAGAGTCGGATACGACTGGCTTTCGAGCAAGGGAAACCTTTAATGTCTGCAAATATTTAATTTAATTTAATTGTTAACCCACCTCATTGGCAGGGATGTCAGATATTCTGAAGAAGGGGTCCAGCCATTGTTTGTGTAATACCTGCCCCCACCGACCAAATGGTATTTTCCATTCCATTATGGAGCCCCAGTGGCACAGTGGTTAAACTGCTGTCTTGCAACCAAAAGTTTGTGAGTTCGATCCTAGCCAAGGCACAAGGTTGACTCAGCCTTCCATCCTTCCAAGGTCAGTAAAAGGAGCACCCAGCATATTGGGGGCATAATGCTAATTAACTTGTGAACTGCCCAGAGAGTGCATTATGTGCTATGTAGTAGTATAGAACTGTGATTGCTTTGCTTTCCCAAGTAATTTATTTGAGACAGAGGATATGGGCACCCACTCCTTTGCGCAGCACTCGGATCTTGAACTGCTAACCTGCTGACCTTCCAGTCATCAAACTCAGCATCTTAACCACCAAGCCACTGCAGGCCTTCCGTTTAAGTGTTCTTCTTCTTGTTGTGCCATATCTGATTCTGAATATTGGCAATCATCATGGTGATCAGTCATGAAGACTGTCCTGAGAATATCATGCACCACTGATCCAGCTCCGCGAAGCACTTTCTGTTCCTTAGCCCTTTTGGCACGCAAAGTCCTCATCATCATCCCCAGGATGGATGAAGCTGCTGCCCTCCATAGAGTTGGATTCAAGTAGGATTTAATCCACTTGGGGACCATCATCCTTCCTGTGGACTTTGCCACTCAAGGCATTGAATCGCTGGCACTAGGGTCTACTCTATTACCATAGCAGGATAGCCTGGCCAGACTGAGTGTACACAGTGTACATGTTTAAGTGCACACTGTGTGAAAGAGAAATTATTTCCTAAATTTCCCAGTAGTTTTGAGAATTCTGGGTTTGTGGGATTCTGTATAGGTAGAAAAGTCAGAGGTTTCATCTTCTCAACACATGGAATAGGATGCAATAAAAACATGGGCCAAGCACACTCGTTGTTCTCATCACACAGTGGGAATCTTAAAGCGGACAGAAAATCCAAATAGGATGTTTGTGTTTTCAGGATGTCTTCCGCAAAGTATTTGGGAAGTCGTTCCTTACATATCCAGAATCATATTTATCAACACATTTTTTCTCTCCTTGAAAGAAAAAATAGGCAGAGGAATGGTACGTAACCCTGACAGCTGTGATATATGAATTGCTCTACAAAGAAGAAACAATAGACTTGGAAAGACTATGGGATATGAAATGAATGCAATTGAACATGATCAGCGCGATTTCTAAAGTACACACAGAAGGACTTTGAAGGTTTTCCACACACAATCCTTCCAGTGAGCTTTTTAAAGAATGAAATTTCATATTGATGAGCAAAGTACTGGACCACAACTTAATCAGTGTCAGCATTATTCACATAATCATAACGAGCTTTCATAATTACAGAAATCTTCACTGTATGAGCTGCTTTGAAGTGAAATGTTGTGTGATGTGACTAATTTTAATATGGATTTTCAAGTCTTCTGATCTGGAAGAATTCAGCCAAAAAAATAATACTTTGGATACCTTTAGTGGTTTTATGACTCTTAGCTCGGAGAGAGGCAGAAAGGGGACTCTGAACCAAATAAGGTTATGGTTCCTGCAATACCCATAGGACCACACTTACCCTGTCATATGGCCCCTAAGGCAATGAATGGATCTTTTCTTTCAATTTTCACATGACACACTCTTTTCAGCCCTCTCAACCAAAGAGAAACTTGAGACAATGTGCACAACCTACATCTCTTAAATGAAGCTTCCTAGGAACCAGCAAAGGATAGAGGTGGTGAGGGACTTGAGTTCACCTGCCAACATTTAAAGTCTTCTGATGCTGGAAACTGATCTTATGACAACTGCATTCCTCTTGAGCATGTAGCTCAAAAAGAGCTCTGTCCAGGGTCCTGAAAGTAATTCTTTTGGTGTGGTGGCTCAGCGGTTAAGAAGCTTCCCTTGTTAGATGGAAGGCTGGCAAGTCAGCAGCTTGAGACCCGGGTACTGCTTGATGGTTTGAGCACCCGTCTCTGTCCCAGCTCTTGGGGAAATGAAAGGAGCCTCATTTGGGTGTTCCCTGAGTGGAGTTTCTTCTGCAACAATCCTTTCAACCCATATTTCTGACATGAAATTATTATACCTTCGAAACTGAGATGCAAGGGTTGAGTTAGATGTTATGTGGCAAAGGGAGCTGATTACACCTTTGCTCAGCACCAAAATACCAAAGGACACTCTCTTTTAAGCAGCACTGCCTGAATAACAAAGCCCAAGTTAGTAAAAGGAACAACATCATCAGGAAACTCACAAACTATAAATGGGGAACTCAACCTTCCATGCTGCTTACATCAGCTTTGGCCATGAGCGTCTCAGGAGCAGAGTCTGCTGCTCGAGTATGGAGCACATCCACACATGCAAAACAAGTTGAAATCGCTGTGAATGAAGCCATGCGTATAGTGACAGGATGCCCCAGAGATACACCAGTTGAGATAATATATCCTCTTGTCGGTATCACTCCACTTAAGATCAGGAGAGAAGTAGCAGTGGACATCAAGAAAATGAAGCAAGAGAATGACCCTCGACATCCTTTGAATGGAGATGAAGCTCAAGTCTTCAGGCTCAGATCCAGGAAGAGCTTTATGGCAAGAACAAACATTCTTGAGGGTACGCAAGAGCAAAATCAAATTAGAAGATGGAGTAGGGATCTCACTGGACAAGGAACATCATTAAAGGAGGATATGGCTGAGGAACTCAACCTCCCCTATGTCACTTGGAGGACTCTGAATAGGATGAGGGTCGGAGTCCCTAAATGTAGGACCAACATGCTCAAGTAGGGGCTGTGGCAGACAACATCACGCGGTGTGAATGTGAATACAGAATCCAGTTCATTTACTGGTCTGCCGATTACTGCCAGAAACATGCACCGATGCGGACTTAAGTTTGGCCAACGACAAAGGCAAGTAAGTGGCTTCATTTTGGCAGTCCAGGGTTTGATTGGGACATGAATGAACAGAAGAAGATGAAAAGGAGATGGCCGCTTCGCCTGACGGAGACTTTGCAACCATTGATATTTAACGGTAACTCAAAATAGGTGACATATTTCAAATGTATTGATCTCTGAAGAATCTCTTTCAACATAAATGTGATCTTTTAGAAACATCCATTTTTTTTGTGTCCTTGCTTCTCTATCAGTCTCTCGCCTGGCTACTCTGTTCCTTTGCAGTCTGCCTAGCATTTGCTCTCCCTTCCACTCCGCGATGCCAAACATACGAATCTTGCTCTGAAAATGCAGCTCTCATTTCATCCTTGGAAGGGCACTGGAAGAAACTGGCAGCCCAGATGACAGCTAACCACTTACTTATCATCCTTTCCTCCCTTGTGTTACCAGTCAATGAGCTCAGATGTTATCAGCTGTCTAGGAGTTCATAGAAAATGCAGCTACAAGGCAACAGAACAGGTGCCCTGCTACTCTGATGTGAGACACAGTTTAATTGCTTTTTAAGAAAGAAAGAAAGTGGAGGGAAATAGAACAAAAGGAAAGGCTTCATAAAATCACTTTAGTGTTACATCGTCATCGACTGCAACTCATATCCAAGAATGCATTTTCCCCAGAAGCAGGAAAAATGTCACTGGTGTGAATTTGTTTAAGGTGGATCCCAGCTTGCCATGAAGCAACCCACACGCTATGATCATGGACCCATCTCCTCTGGCACGTATGAAATGAGACATGCAGGATTTGACACCAGGACTGCAATGGACTGTCACAGCCTTGAGGATATGGACGAGGTGCGCCTTCACAGCTAGTCCATCTGGTATGGCCTCTTCCGCCTCCATCACCATTGGGAATCAGAGCTCCTCCTCCTCTCATTTTGCCCTTGGGCCCAAAATGATGGTTTCCAGTGGCATTTCCTCCACTGAGGGGGGCCATCACCCTATCTAAAGGGGCTCATCCACCCGTAGCCATTGGCCCCTTTAGGGAGTCAGGTTATTTACCGCCGCCCAACACTCGGTGTTGAGTTTCTGGCTGTACGGTCTACTCCATTACCATAGCAGGATGTCTGGCCAGACAGACAGTGTTATAGATATTTGCTGATTTTTATAAGTCTTGAAGGATCCGGATATGCTACCCTGTAGAAAGTTTTTTGCAGGGACTGCAGTGGCTTAGTGGTAAAGACATTGAACATGATGACTGGAAGGTTGTCAGGTCAGCAGTTCAAAACCCGTGCTGCATGACAGAGTGAGCCCCTGTCCCAGCTCCTGTCAACCTAGAAGTTTGAAAGCATGAAATTGCAAGTAGATCAATAGGTACCACTTTGGTGGGAAAGACCCTAGTCTTGAAGGATCTCGATATGCTACCCTGTAGAAAGTTTTTTGCAGGGACTGCAGTGGCTTAGTGGTAAAGACATTGAACATGATGACTGGAAGGTTGTCAGGTCAGCAGTTCAAAACCCGTGCTGCATGACAGAGTGAGCCCCTGTCCCAGCTCCTGTCAACCTAGAAGTTTGAAAGCATGAAATTGCAAGTAGATCAATAGGTACCACTTTGGTGGGAAAGACCCTAGTCTTGAAGGATCTGGATATGCTACCCTGTAGAATGTTTTTTGCAGGGACTGCAGTGGCTTAGTGGTAAAGACATTGAACATGATGACTGGAAGGTTGTCAGGTCAGCAGTTCAAAACCCGTGCTGCATGACAGAGTGAGCCCCTGTGCCAGCTCCTGTCAACCTAGAAGTTTGAAAGCATGAAATTGCAAGTAGATCAATAGGTACCACTTTGGTGGGAAAGACCCTAGTCTTGAAGGATCTGGATATGCTACCCTGTAGAATGTTTTTTGCAGGGACTGCAGTGGCTTAGTGGTAAAGACATTGAACATGATGACTGGAAGGTTGTCAGGTCAGCAGTTCAAAACCCGTGCTGCATGACAGAGTGAGCCCCTGTCCCAGCTCCTGTCAACCTAGAAGTTTGAAAGCATGAAATTGCAAGTAGATCAATAGGTACCACTTTGGTGGGAAAGACCCTAGTCTTGAAGGATCTGGATATGCTACCCTGTAGAAAGTTTTTTGCAGGGACTGCAGTGGCTTAGTGGTAAAGACATTGAACATGATGACTGGAAGGTTGTCAGGTCAGCAGTTCAAAACCCGTGCTGCATGACAGAGTGAGCCCCTGTCCCAGCTCCTGTCAACCTAGAAGTTTGAAATCATGAAATTGTAAGTAGATCAATAGGTACCACTTTGGTGGAAAAGACCCTAGTCTTGAAGGATCTGGATATGCTACCCTGTAGAAAGTTTTTTGCAGGGACTGCAGTGGCTTAGTGGTAAAGACATTGAACATGACGACTGGAAGGTTGTCAGGTCAGCAGTTCAAAACCCGTGCTGCATGACAGAGTGAGCCCCTGTCCCAGCTCCTGTCAACCTAGACGTTTGAAAGCATGAAATTGCAAGTAGATCAATAGGTACCGCTTTGGTGGGAAAGAGGTAACAGCATTCTGTGTGCTCCAGTGTCTAGCCATGCCTGCCACATTTCCACGGAAACATCTGCAGATGCAGACAATGCTGGCTTTTGGCTATAAACAGAGATGAACACTGAAACCTAGAGTTAGATATGACTGGATTTTGAGCAAGGGGGACCTTTACCTTTACTAAAAAAGTTTTATTGTTCTATCCTTTATTTACCTTAGTGTAAGTGGCAGAAACTTTTGGAGGTCATTAACTGGGGGAAAGCCGACAGGAGCTGGGCAGCATCCGGTTCGGGAAAGTGTGTACTTGAGTAGTGAGGAGGATGCAAAAATTACTGAGCAGAGCAAGGAGCTAGTCACTAGCATTCTAGCAGAAGGATGCAAGAGGCAGTCTAACAATGCAACTGGACACAAAAGACTGTGTCAGAAAAGCATATATAAATGCTTGTATACAAATGCCAGAAGCCTCCGGAACAAAATAGGGGAGCTGGAATACTTAGCAATAGATAAGAATATTGATATTATTGGTATCACTGAAACCTGGTGGACGGATGATAACCAATGGGATACAGTTATCCCAGGCTACAAACTGTACAGGAAGGATAGGAAGGGGCAAACAGGAGGTGGTGTAGCCTTGTATGTCAAAGAAGTGATAAAATCGTATGAATTGGAATATCTAGGTGATTTAGAGTCACCATTAGAAGCTCTGTGGGTAAGAGTACCAGGCCACAAGGATGGTCTAACAGTAGGCATATACTATCGGCCTCCGACCCAAACTCTTGAGGGAGACTGGCAGTTGGAGAATGTTGTAAAGGAGGCATCCAGGAAGGGAAGCCTGGTTATAATGGGGGACTTCAATTACCCTCACATAGACTGGGTGAACTGTTGTTCAGCACATGATAAAGAGATAAAGTTCCTAGATATGCTCAATGATTGTTCCCTGGGACAGATGGTTGAAGACCCAACTAGAGGTACAAGAATCCTTGACTTGATCCTGAGTAATACTCAGGATCTGGTGCAAGATGTTAATGTGACTGATCCAATAGGGAACAGTGACCACAACTCAATTATGTTTAACTTGATCATAGACCGCAAGTCACTGATAAAATCTAACACAGAGACCTTAAATTTTCAAAAAGGAAATTTCCCAAAGATGAGGAAACTAGTAAAAAAGAAACTGAAAGGGAAAATTGAGAGAGTCCAAACACTCCAAGTGGCATGGAGGCTGTTTACAAAAACAATAACAGAGGCCCAATGGGAATGCATACCCAAAAGGAAAAAGGGCACTGCCAGGTCCAAGAGGACTCCAATGTGGCTTACAGGAGCTGTTCGGGAAGTGATCAAGAGCAAGAAAAGCTCATTTAGAAGATGAAAGGCTTGTCCAAATGAGGACAGCAGGCAGAAACATAAATTCTGGCAGAACAAATGCAAGGCAACAATCAGGAAAGCAAAGCAAGACTTTGAGGAGCGTATAGCTAAAAATACTCAGAGGAATAACAAAGACTTCTTTAAGTACATTAGAAGTAAGAACCCAACTAGGAAGGCCATTGGACCATTAGATGACAATGGAAGGCAAGGGGTTATTAAAGAGGAAACAGAGATTGCAGAGAGACTCAATGAATTCTTTGCTTCAGTATTCACTGAAGAAGATAGAGACCACATGCCCAAAACAGAACCTATCTTCGTAGGGAGGGAAACCGAAGAATTAAGCAAGATAGAAATAACCAGGGAGGAGGTCCTTGCATGTCTTGTTAAGCTAAACACTAACAAATCCCCAGGACCAGATGGCATCCATCCACGAGTTCTCAGGGAACTTAAAGATGAAATTGCTGATCTCCTAGCCAAAATATATAATCTTTCCCTCAAATCAGGCTTTGTGCCTGATGACTGGAAGGTAGCGAATGTAACACCAATTTTCAAAAAAGGATCCAGGGGTGATTCAGGAAATTACCGGCCTGTCAGTTTGACATGTGTCCCAGGTAAAGTGATGGAAACCATCCTAAAAGATAGAATTAATAGGTACATAGAAGAGGAGGCGCTGCTAAAGGAGAGCCAGCATGGCTTTTGCAAGGGCAAATCATGCCTCACTAATCTGTTGGAATTTTTTGAGAGTGTCAACAAGCATGTGGATAAGGGGGATCCAGTTGACATTGTTTATCTGGACTTTCAGAAGGCTTTTGACAAGGTCCCACACCAAAGGCTCTTGAATAAACTTACCAGTCATGGAATAAAGGGACAGGTCTTGTCCTGGATCAGCAACTGGCTAAGGGACAGGAAACAGAGGGTAGCACTAAATGGACACTTCTCCAAGTGGAGGGAAGTAAAGAGTGGGGTCCCCCAAGGTTCAGTACTGGGACCCCTGCTTTTCAACCTCTTCATAAATGATCTAGAGGTAGGAGTAAAAAGCAAGGTAGCCAAATTTGCTGACGACACTAAATTATACAGGGTAGTGAAAACTGTGAGAGATTGTGAGGAGCTCCAGAGGGATCTCTTGACACTGGGGGAGTGGGCAAAACAGTGGCAAATGAGCTTCAACATTAGTAAGTGCAGAGTGATGCATGTTGGGGCAAAGAACCCCAATTACATTTATAAACTGATGGGGTCTGAACTCTCTGCGACAAACCAGGAAAGGGACCTTGGTGTCCTGGTGGACAACTCAATGAAGGTGTCAACCCAGTGTGCCTCAGCAGTGAAAAAAGCAAACTCAATGCTAGGGATCATTAGGAAGGGTATAGAAAATAAGTCAGCAAGTGTCATTTTGCCTCTTTATAAATCTATGGTGAGGCCCCATCTGGAATACTGTGTACAGTTCTGGTCGCCATACCTCCAGAAGGATATTATGGAGTTGGAGAAAGTACAGAGGAGGGCAACCAGAATGATTAGGGGACTGGAACACCTTCCTTACCATCTGAGGCTGCAACGGTTGGGCCTTTTCACTCTTGAACGACGGCGTCTAAGAGGTGACCTGATTGAAATTTATAAAATCATGCACGGTGTGGACAAAGTGGATAAGGAAAAACTGTTTTCCCTATCGCACAACACTAGAACTAGGGGACACTCCATGAAACTTTTGGGTACTAGTTCTCAAACAAATAAGAGAAAGTACTTTTTCACCCAGAGGATTACTGGTCTATGGAACTCCCTGCCAGAAGAAGTGGTGACAGCTGTCAGTCTTGACAGCTTTAAGAAAGGATTAGACAAGTTCATGGAGGACAAGGCTATCAATGGCTATAATTATGGCTACCTAAGGACAACCTCCGGGTTGGAGAGATAGGCAGGATATCTCTCAATGCCATTTCCAGGGAATCCTAAGCAGGTGAAGGCATCTCCTTGGGAATACCCTGAAGGAAATGGTGAGCCACTGTGTGAGACAGAATGCTGGACTGGATGGGCTGTGGCCTGTTCCAGCAAGGCTGTTCTTATGTTCTTATGTTCTTATATTTATTGGGGCTGGCCCCATCTGAAAGGGATTTCATAACAGATAGCAACAACGGCACAAACTTAGCGCACTGATAACACTTTTGTAGTATTTTAGCTGTCATGGTTTCATACCAAAACTGGGAATTGTATGTATATAGTCACAGAATGACAAATGAACTGATTTGCATGAAAACAGAGGGATGGAGACTGTTCCCAAACCATTTGCAAATTTAGAAATAATACTCGAGAGCTTTTGCATTCAGAACTGAACTCCCCTTCATCTTCTGAGGAAGTTGTGATGACTCACGATTTAGCCTTATGGTTTGCATTTTCCTATCATCAGAATACTTGCTTCTCCATAAAAGCTTATGCTTTATGCAAATCCTGCTATCTTTTCCCAAGACAAGCCAAATAGATTTTGTTAGTAAACATTTTTATTCCACTGGCATTGGTTTTTAAGTATTCTGGGCATCTGTTGATGCAACTAATGTTCTTCTTTAAGTGCTTTAATATGCTCAATCAATGGCTTAAATGAATTATTTTAATTGTTGGCCACTGTGTGAGAAACCCTGAGGAAAAAAAACTTCCAACAGCTGAATTTCAAACCAGCATACTCAATGGGTACAGAATGCTAACACTGTTGGGGGGGGGGGATTGTAAAACTAGATATTGGTGGTGGAAAAGCATATCATGGAAAATAACACATTTTCTGACCAAATGAAAAGAGAGGCCTCACTGGAGAAGGCCCTGATGCTGGGATCGAAGGCAAAAGGAGAAGGGGCGACAGAGGATGAGATGGCTAGATGGCACTGTTGACGTAATGGGCATAGATCTGGGCG
Source organism: Bradypodion pumilum (assembly GCA_035047305.1). Classification (NCBI taxonomy): domain Eukaryota; kingdom Metazoa; phylum Chordata; class Lepidosauria; order Squamata; family Chamaeleonidae; genus Bradypodion; species Bradypodion pumilum. The sequence goes on along the minus strand of JAWDJD010000016.1, from coordinate 9,375,013 downwards.
GGCTGCGGAGGATGGCAGATGACAGAGGAGCCTGGCGTGTGGTGGTCCATGGGGTCGCAAAGAGTCAGTAAGGTAAAGGTTTCCCTTGCTCGAAAGCCAGTCGCATCCGACTCTAGGGTGCAGTGCTCATCTCTGTTTCTAAGCCAAAGAGCCAGCACTGTCTGCTTCTGCGGACGTTTCCGTGGTCATGTTGCAGTCATGACTAGACACCGGAGCGCACGGAACAACAACAAATCCAGAAACTAAGCAGACCCTGATGCAACATACTGTTGCAAATCTAACTGCAGAATATTACAGTACTGTTCCCAACCTTGGAAGGTGTTAGTCGTAACCAATAGAACTACATGTAATTAGTTACTTTTGTGTAACAGGTAGAGTACTTAGCAGCACCGTGGTGGCTTAGTGGTTAAGACGCTGAACTTGACAACTGGAAGGTTCAGCAGGTCAGCAGGTCAAGACCCAGGTACTGCATGACGGATTGTCTGTAAACCGCTTTGGGTCACCAATAGGTGAGGGAAGCGGTTTAAAAATATACTAAATAAATACTAAATTGAGCACCTGTCTGTGTCCTGGATTCTGCCAACCAAGCAGTTTGAAAACAAGAAATGGCAAGTAGATAAATAGGTACCACTTTAGTGGGAAAGGTAACATCATTCCGTGCACTCTGGTGGTCTAGTCATGCCTGCCCCATGACCACAGAAATGTATGCAGACGCAGACAGCGCTGGTTCTTTGGCTGTAAATGGAGATTAGCACTGAACTCTAGAGTCGGATATAACTGGCTTTCAAGCAAACATGGCTTTCACGTTTACTTCGTAGTTACAACTGTACTTTGTGGATATAATGAGCAATTACATTCAAACAATAATTTCAAAGCCACTAAAAGACATTTTAACAGGAATGTGTCAAGCCATTCTACATAAGTATTCTTTCTCCCCCATGAATATTTTGAAAGTAGGATGCAGTATCATAATTGACCACTAGATGGAAACAAATAATATTTTCCTGTATTTCTGGCCAATGCATAGTGGCAGTACAACATGCTAATAATCGGCAACATAGCAAATTACTTGCACACTTAGAGACATGATAGTGGTAACTTGGTTGCTGAGAACTAATGAGTTACTCAACAAGTTCCTTTTAAAGTATAACTTACTGAGTTCTACAAGGTTCAATTCAATCAATCAAAGTTTTATTTATACCCCACTTTTTACCAGAGGTAACCCAAAGCGGCTTACAACAGGAAGGGAAAAAAAACACCACAATTCTACATGAATTGCTGGAGTTAGGAATATTAGCTGAAAAAGCAAACAAACATTTCATTTCTTTTATTAATTGTGAAATCCAATCAAAAAGGTAATTCACTTGTTAACCCTAATAATGTTTCCTATAGATTTTTAAAATTATTCCTTATAAAAGAATCCATAGGAAGGCTTCATGCCAGAACTCCTATTCAATGCAAAAGCCTTCCAGACTTCCAAGCAAAGCATTGTTCAAAGACCAATGAATAAAAGAAAATAATAATGTCTAAAAACATGCTATTTGTTACATCGCCCATTCAACAAAAAACTAACACGCATGGTGTCACTACGCTAAGTGTAAAACAGGATGTTGTTCCCCATTTGCTTTATTCACTTTCCGAAATAAACTGGCACAGTGTGTTGTTTGTGACATGTTTTTCACATGCTTTGAGCACTCTAAGTGTGATTAAATGATCAGATATTTTCATACAGAACTAGTTATAATCATGTGTCTGGCCAGATATCCGGCTACAGTAACAGAGTAGACCATGCAACCAGTAACTCAACGCCGAGTGTTGGGCAGCAGTAAATAACCTGACTCCCTAAAGGAGCCAATGGCTACAGGTGGGTGAGCCCCTTTAGGTGGGGTGATGGCCCCCCTCAGTGGAGGAAATGCCACTGGAAATCATCCTATTGGGCCCAAGGGCAAAATGAGCAGAGGCGGAACTCTGATTCCCAATGGTCATGGAGGCAGAAGATGCCACATCAGATGGACTGGCTGTGAAGGCACACCTTGTCCATATCGTTAAGGTTGCAGTAGTCCATTGTAGTCCCAGTGTTAAATCCTGCATGTCTCATTTCATGTGTGCCGCAGGAGATGGCTCCGTGATCATAGTGTATGGGTCACTTCATGGCAAGCTGGGAACCTTAAAAAATTCACGCCAATGGCATTTTTCCTGCTTCAGGAAAAAGTGTATTCTTGGATACGAGTTGCAGCCAGCAGCGACAATCAAATCAACCCTGAATGGTCATTAGAGGGATAAATAGTGAAGATGAAGCTAAAGTACTTTGGACATCAAATGAGAAGAGAAGATTCACTTCAGAAAGCCTTGGTGCTGGGAAAGGTGGAGGGCAAAAGAAGAAGAATGTGGCCAAAGATGAGATGGCTAGATGGGATTGTTGATGCAATGGGCACAGAGCTGGGCAGGTTGAGGAGGATGGTGGAGTATAGGGGTGCCTGGAGGACAATGGTCCATTGGGTTGCAAATGGGTCAGAATAGACTTTGCGACTCAACAACAGGAGATGGCTCCGTGATCATAGTGTGTGATCCAATCCAGCCTACGATTCTTTGCCTAAGATTCTCTGGGTTTCTTTCTGGAACATTCCTAATTATCATGTTATTTTTTCTAGCCTGGTTTTCCAACATCTCTAATCTTCTATCATAAATGCATTCTTGGATACAGGTTGCAGCCAACGACGAAAAATTATAAGCAATTGAAAACAACCTTTGGGGGAAATTTAAGGAAATATGTTTGCTGAATGAAAGAACTGTGATGCTTACAGAAGATAACGGCCCAATTTAGATGTGCCATAGCCTATCGACCACTCCTAGCCTGATTCTTCCAAGCAAAATATGGTAGAGATATTTCAATAAACAGCTTGAATTGGTGTGATATGGCCACGTCTGTTTTGAGATTGGCCATCTACCAAGATAGCAAGACTTTGCCAGCATTTCTTAATCTCTTTCTGAGATGAGGCCAGAGGAGGAGGATAGTGTTTGTCTGTGTGGAGCTACAGTCTCAGCAGGGGTGTGGAGAGCGACATGTTTTTTTGTTTGTCTGTAATAACATTCTTTCTTTTTTTGCACCTAAAAGCTTTCTTTGTTTCATGGCTCGTGGGTTAAAATAGCATTCAGCACAGTACATGAAACTCTTTCATTCATTTCTCTTCCATTGGTTTTAGACTCACTTCAATGGAGCTAAGAGTCTAGGGCAGTGATGGCGAACCTTGGCACTCCAGGAGTTCTTGGACTTCAATCCCCAAAAGCCCAAGTCTCCGTGAATCCACACGAATAGGTTTACTGAAGTCCGAGAACACCTGGAGTGTGTGCAGTAAACCCATTTGTGTGGATTCACAGACACTTGGGCTTCTGGGGATTGAAGTCCAAGAGCAGCTGGAGTGCCAGTAAAGCCATTCCTGTGGATTCACAGAGACTTGGGCTTCTGGGAATTGAAGTCCAAGAACTCCTGGAGTGCCAAGGTTCACCATCACTCGTCTAGAGAAGCATTTTGCCACACCTGAGCCATACAGGCTGAAGGCAAGGGGATGGTAAAGTCACCCTTGCTCAAAAGCCAGTCCTATCTGACTCTAGGGTTCAGTGCTCAGCTCTGTTTATAGCCAAAGAGCCAGCGCTGTTTGCACTTGCAGGTGTCTTCCATGGACATGTGGCAGGCATGCCTCAAAACTGGAGTGCACGGAACACTGTTTATCTTCTCACCTAAGTGCTCCCTATTTATCTACTTGCAATTTCTTGCTTTCGAACTACTAGGCTGGCAGGAGCTGAGACAGAGCTGGGAGCTCACTTCACCATACAGTACCTGGGAATTGAACTCCGACCTTCCAGTCAGCGAGTTCAGCATCTTAACCCCTTGAGCCACCGCAGTAGATGGTAGACATGGCTAATGCAGTTACTGTGTTTTGCACTGATGGTCTCTATTTCTCCCCCTCGCCTCTTAATCCCCTGAATGAAGTGATTGTCTGGCAAAACGGGAAAGGAAAGAAATAGAAACTTTCAGAGGCTACTGCTAAAGAAAAGGTGGGCGCCCTTCACCCCAGAGCAAGACTTTATTTACACCTCTGGGTACACATTTCACATTGCGTGAAACCTGAGTTAAATTAATCCCATTTACTTCCACTTTTCAATGGTTCTGAAAACACACACACACAAAGAGAATGGGAAGTCCAGTTTAAAGCATCTCTGATATATAGCAGGAATTCAACAGTGGTTTGGCCATACAGTGATGAATTCCTGCTTTGCATTAGAGATGCTTTAACCTGAATATCCCTGTGATGGTGCACCTTGGCACTCCATGTGTTCTTGGACTTCAATTACCAGACGCCCAAGTTAGCACTCCTGCTGATCGGGGCTTCTGGGAATTGAAGTTCAAGAACAGCTGGATGCCCAAAGTTATTCCATTGGCCACGCAGAAGGGGTTGGGGTGGATTAGTGGTTCACATGCTGAGCTTGATGACCAGAAGATTGACAGGTCAGCCGTTTGAGACCCAAGCGCTGTGCAACGGAGTGAGTGCCCATCATCTGTCCCAGCTCCTACCAAGTTCAAAAGCAAGAAAATGCAAGTAGATAAATAGGTACTGATTTGGCGTGAAAGGTAACAGTGTTCCATGCACTCTGGGGTCTAGACATGCCTGCCATATGACCAGAGGAACATCTGTAAACACAGAGAGCGCTGGCTCTTTGGCCATAAATGGAGGCGAGTCCCTCTAGAGTCAGACACAACTGGCTTTCACGCAAAGGAGACATTTACCTTGGCCACGCAGGCCACTGTTGGTAAATAATGTGGACATAGTTAATGTTAGTAGCTGCTTCTCTATGCTGGCTACAGTATATTGTTTTCAGATTGTTTGCTGTAGCATTTTAGATTGTTCATAAACTGAATTGTCAGTTACTGCAAATATCCAGTGGGGTGGAAAGGTAGGGTGGACATTTCACTGCATCACAAAACGAAAAAATAAAAAATTATCTGCTACTTGGTCTAATCCTGTAATGGCAAACCTTTTAGAGACCGAGTGCCCAAACTGCAACCAAAAACCCACTTATTTATTGCAAAGTGCCGAAACAGCAGCAGGGAAGGAAGGAAACGCTCCCATTGGGCTTCTGGGCAGAGGGGCGGGTGACATCTGTGCTGGGGGAGGAAGGAAACGCTCCCATTGGGCTTCTGGGCAGAGGGGCGGCCGACATCTGTGCTGGGGGAGGAAGGAAACGCTCCCATTGGGCTTCTGGGCAGAGGGGCGGGTGACATCTGTGCTGGGGGAGGAAGGAAATGCTCCCATTGGGCTTCTGGGCAGAGGGGCGGCCGACATCTGTGCTGGGGGAGGAAGGAAATGCTCCCATTGGGCTTCTGGGCAGAGGGGCGGCCGACATCTGTGCTGGGGGAGGAAGGAAACGCTCCCATTGGGCTTCTGGGCAGAGGGGCGGGTGACATCTGTGCTGGGGGAGGAAGGAAACGCTCCCATTGGGCTTCTGGGCAGAGGGGCGGGCGACATCTGTGCTGGGGGAGGAAGGAAACGCTCCCATTGGGCTTCTGGTCAGAGGGGGCGGAGCAAACTCTGTGCTGGGGTGACTGCATGAGTGCCCACCGAGAGGGCTCCGAGTGCCACCTCTGGTAGATGTGCCATAGATTCACCACCACTGGTCTAATCCATGTGTCCTATACTAAATCAAGTGTGCTGAATCCAAATTTGAAGTCCGATTCTGCCTAGGTGGTCAGGATCTTAAGTTAGCAAATCTTACCCTCTTGGTTAGGTTCTTGTGTTGATCACAAATGTAGCAAAAAGTGTCCGGTTTATTAACACAGCTGCGCTTACTCATCTTAAGTTCAAAACAGACTCACTATGGCCTAACTGTACTATCCAATAAGATGGTTTTGCACTAGAGACAAGCCCTTGGTCCATCTCACCTTATACACCTATTTCTGACGTCAGCTCACTGACTTGCCCAGACATGCCCGACCGCTGTTGGAACATGCATACCACCAGGGGACGTGATTCAGCTGAGGCAGCAGCAGGCATAGTGGTAGCTGCAGGGATTATAATGTTCCCATGTAAAAATACAGTACCCAATTATCGACCATTTGAACCCTAAAATCTGTATGTGATAGGCAAATTCTGAGTTCAAATTTGGAATCAGCACACTTGATATCGTGTGTTATTCCCATACCTGTCAAATTTTGGATTTGGAAATAAGAGAAATTTCCCAGCAAATAGGGGATACTTGACAGTTATACTTATCCTTTGCTGCCCTCCAATGGCAGCAATAGGGCATTGCAGTCTAATTAATAAGGGATGACAGCGGGAAAGAGGGTAAAATATGGGGTTTTCCAGGCCAATAAGGGATACTTGACATCTATGGTTATTCCCAGTAGCAAAATCGTTGCTGTGTAGTGTTTTTAGACACATAAATAATGGGAATTAATTTCAGTCAAAAGGAAGCACTTGATGAAAGCACAGGCTTTACGTTATCTGTTAGTTAGGCTCATTGGAGTTGCTTTATTTTAGCTACTGAAGGTTGCAATTTTAATTGCGCTTAGTCGCTTCATGGTGAGTTTGGCCAATTAAACTCTCAGAAAAACTCACTTGCTTATAAACCGCATTTAGGATTGCACAATGAGATTCATTTCCCACTTTTCTTTAAATGAGAATTCAGGTTTGTTTCCCTGCTGCACGGAGGAAATGTTTAAATCTCTTTTTAGGAGTCACTTAGCCTTAAGGCTATGGATTACTGGCAATGAGTTGATCTGTGAGTCATTCACTTACAGCCCAATTAGACTCGAAATATTGCAAGATAAATAGGAATTTCTGTAAGTTGATTTGTGGATATCAGCAAGGAAATTCCCTTTGCTCTACCAATTAGCAAGACCTCTGGTAAGTTTATTCAGACGAAATCCCTCTATATGTTGCACAAAATGTGTTGTAGCAGTTGTGGGCTAAAAATTGCTGTCCTAGAATATCTGTATAAACCTGTACTATAAATACACAGCTGATCATATTCCATAGGAGGGGGAAAAACAAAACTGCAAACTCAGCAGCTAGATAATTAGGCTGTTAACTACCTATGCAAATTAAGCAGGCTTGCATAAAACTTTTAGATTCCTCTATTTCTGCGTAATAGGGACTGCAGTGGCTTAGTGGTTAAGATGCTGAACTTGATGACTGGCAGGTCGGCATGTCAGAAGTTCAAGACCCAAGTGCTGCACGATAGAGTGAGCTTCCATCTCTGCCCCTGCTCCTGCCAACCTAGCAGTTCGAAAGCAAGTAGATAAATAGGGACCACTTTGGTGGGGAGGTAAACAGCACTCCGTGCCCTCCGGTGTCTAGTCATGCCTGCCACATGACCACAGAAACCTCTGCAGAAGCAGCAATCGCTGGCTCTTTCGCTTTGAAACAGAGATGAGCACTGAACCCTAGAGTCAGATACGACTGGCGTTCGACCAAGGGATACCTTTAGAAGATTGGAGGAACAGAACGGCCGGCTGCATTGATCCTATTGAATTCTGTCAGATGCCTGAAACAATGCATATTGATGCTAGTGCTGGATTAAAGTTTGCATAAGTTACTTTTTTAAACTTATAGCTCCCAATGTAGTTTTGGTCTTGAGCTCCCATTACTTAAGGTAAAAGGTAAAGGTTTCCCTTGCTCGAAAGCCAGTCATATCTGTCTCTAGGGTGCAGTGCTCATCTCTGTTTCCAAGCCGAAGAGCCAGCGCTGTCTGCTTCTGCAGACGTTTCTGTGGTCATGTGGCAGGCATGACTAGACACTGGAGCACACGGAACGCTGTTACCTTCCCACCGAAGTGGTCCCTATTTATCTACTTGCAATTTCTTGCTTTTGAACTGCTAGGTTGGCAGGAGCTGGGACAAAGACGGGTGCTCATTCCGTCCTGCAGTACTTACAACCATGATAACTAGGAGCTTTGGGGAATAATAGTCAGGGATTCCCAACCTAAGGCCCATGGGCCAGATCCAGTCCATGGTGCCATTTCATGTGGCCCCTCACCCCTTCGATGGCATTCAAGAAGCAAAATGGCCATCCCTTTGAAGCTGTTGGGACACAATGGCCACCACATCATGCAGGCAAGGCAAAATGGCCATCTGGCCCTTGAAGCTGACTGAGGGTGCATGACCCAACCACTGGCTTGAAAAGGTTGCGGTCTATATACACAAACAGTTCGGCCAGAGATGGAAACGGAAGGCAAAGGATAGAACATTTTGGAGTTCAGTTAATTTGTGCTAAAAGTGATGACAAATTGATATTGGATATATACAAAATCTGTACGCTTTGAATTGTGAGACCTATGTGATTTGTCTGTCAGAGTGCTCTAAGCTTTATGGGGTGATACATAAGTGTAATTGCATTGCTATGTGCTGGTGTCCATGTCTACCCCCTTCAGCCCCAGACACTCACCCCATACTTACTATCCTACAGGTTGAGCATGTTTTACACGCGGGTACCAATCCTCAGTGTCTTTGTATCTGACTGGGTGTGAAAGCTTGTAGGCAAAACACCATGTCGACCTCCTCTTCTGTCGCGTGCATATTCTGCGAAAAGTGTCTCTTTGTTGAAAGACGAACCTGCACCTTTCACACTTAGAACAAAGTGCTATACATGGCAAATGGTGTACAGCTGAAAGTTAACAACACCGGGAGGCCCTATGAATATCCCCAGCTTAATCAGATCCTTCCTTTTTCATAAATTTAGTTGCTAGTTCGAACTAAAGTAGTGAAGTTTTGCAAAGGTGGCAAAGCTGAAGTCTTTCAAATAAAACCAGAAATGGGTTCAGCACCTTGGAGAGCATTTTTGCACATTCAGAGTGAAGCCTGGAAGAGGTTCACCTACCCATGAACTCAGAGTCACTGTGGATACATCCAATGGGGAATTAAGCCATAAAGGGTTATTAGTCATGATAGCCACATGCTACTTTCAAGATTGTCACTATTTCCTGGAGAGCAGCAGTGGGAGAGGACGCATGGGCGTGAAAATAGGCTGCTTTTGGGGAAACATGATGTTGCATGAAATAGTCCATTGGCCTGATGCAACCTCGGTCTTATATTAGGCATTAGATCTCAACCTTAGCTCCTGCTAGGAATTTAAGGATTAAAAAAAAGTTGTATGTGGAGACTGCCTAGTGGTCTCTGCATATAAAAAACAAGTCTGTATTAACACTGGGAGGGACTGCGGTGGCTTAGTGGTTAAGATGCTGAACTTGACGACTGGAAGGTCAGCAGTTCGAGACCTGAGTGCTGCATGACGGCATGATCTTCCATCGCTGTCCCAACCTAACAATTCAAAAGCAAGAAATTGCAAGTAGATAAATAGGTATCATCTCAGCGTTCCATGGGACCTATTCATGCCTGCCACATGTCCAACACTGGCTCTTTGGCTATAAATAGAAATGAGCACTGAACCCTAGAGTCAAATACATAAGAGCAAAGGTGACCTATTCACACTGGGATATCAATTTATATGTGAATGGTAATTTTTAAAATGATATGACGGACACATTTTCTACAAGCAGTTCTATTTTGGGGTTGTTTATGTGAAATAGGTTTCAAAGACATAGCGATGTTAGTAAGTGTGAACATATCAGCTGAAAACAAACAAAATCAAAAACAGTGTGGCAATTTAAAGACTGGCTGTTCTATCTTCATGCAAGCTCTCATAGATCTGTGGAAGTCAATTTGATCCATGAGAGCTCACGTTAAAATATAACAGTTTTAAGGTGCCACAATGTGGCTTTTGACTGATATCTTTAGACCATTGTCAGTGTTAGAAACATGGGGATAATTTTTATTTTTTTAAAAAGGTGATATATTTTTGCACGCAAGTAGTTAAATAGTTTCAGAGAACATTCTTTTAAAGAAATATTAATGTTTTAAACTTTGGACTAATTTTTGTCCATAAAAATGTGGTGCACGTTTCCATAAGTAAATGAATACATTCAGGACATAGGTTAGCTTACCATAGTTTTTCAAATTCAGCATAAAGTAAAGGTAAAGGCTTCCTTCGCTCAAAAGCCAATCGTATCCAACTCTAGGGTTCAGTGCTCATCTCTGTTTCAAAGCCAAAGAGCCAGCGCTGTCTGCTTCTGCAGACATTTCCATGGTCATGTGGCAGGCATGACTAGACACCCGAGTGCACGGAGTGCTGTTTACCTTCTCACCGAAGTGGTCCCTATTTATCTACTTGCAATGTCTTGCTTTCGAACTGCTAGGTTGGCAGGAGCTGGGACAGAGACGGGAGCTCATTCCGTCCTGCAGTACTCGGGAATCGAACTGCTGACCTCCCGCCTTCAGGCAGCGTCTTAGCCACTTAAGCCAATGCAGTCCCTGGGAAGAACATAGGGTTTAAAAAAATCTGACTTTGGAAAGAGCATTTTTTGGCCTATGGAGCTGTGATGTCTCAGTGGTTAATAAGCTTGCATTGTTACCTGGAAGGCCGACATGTTGGCAGTTCAAGAACCAAATACTGCATGATGGAATGAGCACCCATCTCTGTCCCAGCTCCTGCCAACCTAGCAATTTGAAAGCAAGAAATTGCAAGTAGATAAATACGGACCACTTCAGTGGGAAAAGATCTTGGGGACATGAGAGGAGCCTCATTCGGGCGTCCCCTGAGCAGAGTTTCTCCAGCAAAAATCCTTTCAACCCAGAATAATTTCTGACATGAAAATATTATTATTATTATTGTTTGTTGGTCTGTATAAGCATGGCTTATCAGAGGGCAGCATCACCCAGATGTGAGCCCTGGTCACGCAGTGGTTAAACTGCTGTACTGCAGCCAAAACTTTACTGACATTGTGAGTCCGATCCTGACAGGGATCAAGGTCGACTCAGCCTTCCATCCTTCCTTGCTCAGTAAAACAAGTACCCAGCATTTGGGGGGCAAAATGCTAATTAATGTGTGAACCGCCCAGAGAATGCACATTTGTGAACCGCCCAGAGAGTTCTATGGAGTGGTATATACGTGCAATTGGTGTCCATGTCTATCCCCTTCATCCTCAGACACTCACCCCATACTTACTATGCTACACACCGACCACGTTTTACATGCTGGTACCAATCCTCAGTGTCTTTGGATCTGACTAGGTGTGAAAGCAATGAACAGCCAATGTACTGACTTAGGCTTCTGGGAATTGACGTTCCCCCTGTGGGGCATAGGCATGCCCCACGTTGGGAACCACTGGTCTAGTGTGTCCACACAAGTTCAAGAAATGTAGGCATTTTGGCGCTCTTTATGTGTGTGTGTATCATGTGTGTGTATCAGCCAGCTCATCTCTTCCGAACAAAAGGTTTCGGCACTCTATTGTCTGCACTGTCCTCTTTCATGCTCATGTCGCTGACAGCACAGAGACAAGCCATCTTCGTGGTAATCGACAAACAACAAATTACTTCCCGGTGCTTTTGCCAGCTCCATTGAGGCCACCTGTCCACTCAGAATAAATTGCAAACAGCAGAAAGGAAGGAAGCGAGCATTCACTTAGCATCTGCTACAACCTCTTCTGTATCTGAATCTGAATATTGGCAATCATCATGGCGATGACCCATGAATACTATATGTATTATTGTATATGAAGTGTATTAATGTATTTTCTCCAGCTTACTTTCCCTTTGAAACTGGCCCAGTTCTGTATGTATTCTATTGATTTTAATTCTTCTGTTATTGCTATTGATAAGGTTATTGCTATTGATAAGACCAGTCAATTAATAATATGTCAAGTGAGATGATAGGGTGGCCTCATTGCCTAGCTGTATTTTCTTACTGATCACAAAGAAGTGCTGTCTGCATTCGCTGGTTCAAATGTTGTAGCAGTTACTGTGGCACAAATCTTAAACACTGATTTATTCAATTTTTTTACATTTTGAATGGATATGTTTTTAAGCATTTAGATTTTAAAAGTCTCCCTCCATTTTACTATGCTGGTCATTGATCGTAATAAACTCATTGATTGAGCCATGAAGACTGTCCTGAGGACATAATGCAATGGCCTTCCATTTGCCTTCTGCATCACAGCGTCCCCCCCCCCCGCACCACTGATCCATTTTGCATGTCGCTTTCTGGCCCCTAAGCATACCTGTCAAGTTTTGGATTTGGAAATTAGGGAAATTTCCCGGCAAATACGGGATACTTGACAGCTATACTTATCCTGTGCTGCCCTCCAATGGCGGCAATAGGGCATTGCAGTCTAATTAATAAGGGATGACGGCGGGAAAGAGGGTAAAACAAGGGGTTTTCCTGGCCAATAAGGGATACTTGACAGCTATGCTTGTCCTTTGCTGCCCTCCAATGGCAGCAATAGGGCATTGCAGTCTAATTAAAACGGGATGATGGCAGGGAAGAGGGTAAAATAAGGGGTTTTCCCGGCCAATACGGGATACTTGACACCTATGCCCCTAAGCCATTTTGACACACAAATTCCACATCAGCCTCAGACCAATTGTAGTTCAAAAATGCCACACTCTTCAAGGAGTCTCTTTCTGTGGCCCCCACCAGAATAGCTGTAGATGTGGTATGGGCAATGCCTAATGTGGGTAATAGCCATAGCTGTCAAGTATCCCTTATTTGCCGGGGAAACCCCTTATTTTACCCTCTTTCCCGCCGTCATCCCATATTAATTAGACTGCAAAGCCCTATTGCCACCATTGGAGGGCAGCACAGGATAAGCACAGTTGTCAAGTATCCCGTATTTTCTGGGAAATTTCCCTTATTTCCAAATCCAAAACTTGACAGGCATGGTAATAGCATATTTCCCCCACTTGCCTTTTTGTTTTATATTACTAACCACTTTATACTGCACTTGTACAGACCCCTGGGCAATATTTTGTGCAGCACTGAAATCTTGAGTTGAGAGATAAGTGGAAGCAAATCCCATATACATAAGATTGTGATAATTGACTGCATAGGATTAGGTCCCAAACTCTTAGTAGCTGGGCATTTTCCCCCTTATTTCAGGCTTCATGTTCTTAAGACAGAGGTTGCCAAACTTTTTACACCACAGGCCGGTCACGTGGTTCCTCCCGCCGTAAACCCCACCCCTGTCTTAAGAGATGGAGGTAAAGTTTCAGTCCAGGCCAATTTTAAAAAATGGACCCATTTGAAGCTGTTGGGACAAAATGGCCATTCCCCCATCGTCCAGGCTGGGCAAAATGGCTGTCAGGCCCCTGAAGCTGACTGAGAGAGTGTGACCTAGCCCCTGGCTTGAAAAGGTTGGGAACCCCAGGGCTAGAGTGTTATTTCGAGAGCTTGGTTTAATTTACCCAAAATCGTTCTCATTTTCGCGCTCTCTTTTTCCAAGACTATCGGGAAATAGCAATAGCAATTACATTTACATATCTCCCCATAGCACTTAGTGCACTCTCTGGGTGTTTTACAGACTAATTAGCATTTTGCCCATAACATGCTGGGTACTCATTTTACTAACCTCAGAAGGATGGAAGGGTGAGTCAGCCTTGAGTCCTTGTCAGGATCGAACTTTCAACCTTTTGGCTGTAGTACGGCAGTTTAACCACTGCACTGTCAGGGCTCTTTATGATATAAAGTCAGCCTAGGGCGAGTGGGCAGTGTAGAAATCAAATAAATAAATAAATAAATAAATAAATGAATGAATGAATGAATGAATGAATGAATGAATGAATGAATGAATAAATGAATGAATAAATGAATAAATACCTGTCACTGTTAAAGGACAAGGAGAATAATGTCCTTTTTTCTTATCGTCATGTGTGAGTGTGGGACAATCAGGATTCACCAACCTCATTTGTGACTTAGTCGTTAAGATGCTGAACTTGACAATTGGAAGGTCGGCCGGCCAGCAGTTCAAGACCCGAGTGCTGCACAACTGAGTTCCCATCGTGTGTCCCAGCTCCTGCCAAGTTAGTAGTTCAAAAATAGATAAAAAGGTACCGCTTTGTTAGATAAATAGGTACCACTCCGGTGTTTAGGCATGCCTGCCACAAGTCAACAGAAATGTCTACAAACACAGACAGCACTGGCTCTTTGGCTGTAAGCAGAGATGAGCACTGAACCCTTGAGCTGGATATGACTGGCTCTCGAGCAAGGGCAACATTTACCTTGACCTGTTCGTACATCTGAATAAAGAGCTGGACTCATTTTCCTTCTTGCAAGCAGGGCGAATTATTCGTAGCTTTTGAACATAGTGGCTTTGTTGGCCGATCGCCATTAGCGGCCATTGATAGGCCTGTCTTCTATGAATTTGCTGTGCTCAAAATGCCAGTTAAGTTAATGGCCATTGCAGCAGCGTTTGCACTGAATTTTGAATGATAAGATAATTATATGCTGTAAGCAATATTCTCGTCTCTCAATCCCACTGTCAGTCATCTTGATAGAATAATCCCACATATCATGAATGAGGAGGTTTTTTATCCTTCTCCTTTCCTCCTCCTCTGTCGGCCGAACTAGAAAGAAAGAGAAACAGAATGTGCTTTCTCTATGATCAACCCATTTTCCCCTCCCCAAATGAGATTATTCATTCATTCGTTCATTTGTTCGTTCGTTCGTTCATTCGTTCGTTCGTTCATTCAATTTGTATAGCCGCCCCAATCGACATGTGTCTCTGGGCGGTGTAAATAAAATCCCCAATGTTTAAACTATAGAAACCCTTAAAATTCCTAAAAACACCCGCACCAATTAAAAATCTAGTTAAAAACTTTTTAAAACATGAATTTCCATAGACCAGTGGTTTCCCCATGTTTCGGCTGTTTATGGTGTTCTTGGACTTCCATTCCCAGAAGCCTAAGTCAATTCCCCAAAGCACTGACCAGCCAATGTACTGACTAAAGCTTCTGGGAAATAAAGTCCCCCTGTGGGGCCTGGGCACCACATCGGGAACCACTGCTAGTTCATATCAAAGCTGAACACCGGCACACTATCATGGCAAGAATGTTTGTTGAGTCGGTATTTGTTTATTCAATTTTATCATATTTGTCTAAAAAAAATACAGGCAGCATTATTAGGTGGTAGAACATTAGACAAATTAGAGCACTATAACAAGATGAGCCTTCTGGGGTTTTTGGTAAACGTTTCATGCTTTCTGCTGCACTCAATAGTTTGTTATAAGCTTTAAGAAAATATGCAAATCTGCAATGCTTAAAACCTACCATCAGTCCAATTGCTTAGGAAGAAAACATATTAGTGAATATAGGCAGAAAGATCTTCAAAGTGGCTACTTTAAAAAATGAGTCCATTAGAACATAAGAACAGCCTTGCTGGAACAGGCCACAGGAGCCCATAGAGTCCAGCATTCTGTCACACACAGTGGCTCACCATTTGCTTCAGGGTATTATTCCCAAGCAGATGCCTTCACCTGCATAGGATTCCCTGGAAATGGCATTGAGAGATATCCTGCCTATCTCTCCATCCCGGAGGTTGTCCTTAGGTATCCATAATTATAGCCATGGATACCCTTGTCCTCCTCCATGAACTTGTCTAATCCTTTCTTGAAGCTGTCAAGACTGACAGTTGTCACCACTTCTTCTGGCAGGGAGTTCCATAGACCAGTGATCCTCTGGGTGAAAAAGTACTTTCTCTTATTTGTTTGAGAACTAGAGGTTGTCCTTAGGTATCCATTATAATTATAGCCATGGATACCCTTGTCCTCCATGAACTTGTCTAATCCTTTCTTGAAGCTGTCAAGACTGACAGCTGTCACCACTTCTTCTGGCATTGACTCAGTTGTCTTCTTCTTCTGCCATATCCAAATCTGAATATTGGCGATCCTCATGGTGATCAGCCATGAAGACTGCCCAAGACTCAACGTTGAGTGTCAGGTGGCTGATAACTAACGTGTGGCCTACCTGTAGACATGGGAGGAGGGGAGGAGGAGGAGAATAATCTCTGAAGGCTTTCTCTGTTGCACACCAATATTTGTTAAGTTGAGGCAGTTCACTTCGAAAATTTGTGCCTTTTGCGCAAATACATGTTTTTCTCATGTCATGTGTGATTATTGGCCATATTGACTGAGGGTTCTAGGAGCTTCCTGACAAACAAAAATTCTCGTCCTCCTGTAAAGTCTTCTTGGGAAACATTCTTGCCTTTTCTCACCAGTTGTTTTGCTTTTATTTAGCTTGCCAGCTGTCTTGGCATGTTGTGTGTTTTGAACAAATGAATGAGTGACATCAATCAAAACAACTAGGGATGAATGGACAATTGGCTCTATGCCCATACTAATGTTCATGTGCCTGATGATTTTTTTTATGTTGTCACAGCATGAAACCCCCCCCCCCAATTTCGTTGATTAAAATTCTTAAAAAGATAAAAAGTTTTCTCACATTTATGAATAGTGAAACACAGTATGGTTGAAATCCTTTTAAGTAACACAGTGTTGTGATTCTCTCTCTCTCTCTCCCCACAATCCAATGATTGCTGATATGTCTGATTTTGCAACCGGAAAACAACTTGTTGCATGCCTAAGAGAAATGGAGAAAACTATTATTTAGTAGTAATAATAATTTTGTGTCCGAAAAGTATTCTGGGCTGAAAGGATTTTTGCGGGAGAAATGTCGCTCAGGGAATGCCCAAATGAGGCTCCTTTCATGTCCCCAACACTCAATCCGTCGTGCAGTACCCAGGTCTCGAACTGCCAACCTGCCAGTCTTCCAGCTAACAAGGCTTCTTAACCACTGAGCCAGTAGTAATCACATGAGTGAAGTGAGTTCTGTTTAAAAAGTCCAAAAGCAATTAAGTAAAAGCACCAGAAAAACAAATAAAAGAACAAAATGGATAATGCCACAAAATGCACATAGATTAAAAAGAAATCTAAAACAGCTGTGTAGAGCCATGCATTAAAGGTAAAAATGAAAGGATTAAATGAAACATTTTCCATGAAGGAAAGTCTTGTCTGGCAACAAACAGCCTGTAACAAGGGTGTCACATGGGCTTCTTCTAGGACAGTGATGGCCAACCTTGGCACTCCAGCTGTTCTTGAACTTCAATGCCCAGAAACCCTGATCAGCAGGTGTGTTGACTTGGGCTTCTGGGAATTGAAGTCCAAGAACATCTGGAGTGCCAAGCTTGGTCATCACTGTTTTAGGAAAACATTCCCAGGCCTGGGAGTCACAAGCAAGGAAGGCCCTCTCTCTTATGGCCAGATTTTGCTATAACTTACTCCAAGTCAAGCTAATTTTGCATTTGTCTCCAATATGCGCATGACACCCAACTATATCTTTTCTTTTCATCGTCTGCAGAGGATGCAGTCTGACGTCTTGTCGAGTGCCTGGACTCCATAATGGTATGGACCAAAGCTAACAGGCTGAAGCTGAACCCTGACAAGACAGAGGTTTTGGTGTTTGAGAGGCCGTCTGCCCGACTGGGACGCCTGGTCCCTACTCTGGGTGGAACTGCGCTTACCCCTAGGGACCAGGTCCACAATCAGGTCTCGAACTGCTGACCTTCCAGTCGTCAATCAGCAGATTGCGCAGTTATGCCCCTATTTAGACAGGCAGTCTCTCATAACACTGACCCATTCATTGGTAATCTCATGGATTGACTACTGTAATGTTCTCTACGTGGGGCTGCCCTTGGGTTTGATACAGAGATTACAGCGGGTCAGAATGCAGCAGCCAGGCTGGTGACAGGTTTAAAGAAATTTGATCATATTTCCCTAGCCTTGGCAGGTCTGCACTGGTTACCTGTTGCCTACCGTGTCAGATACAAGGTGTTAATGTTATCATTCAAGGCCCCATATGGTCTGGGACTTTTGCTATCTGTTGGAGCATCTCTCTCTCAGAACAACTCCCCGCATCACCCAGCCATCACAGTCTCCGCAGCTCCATGTGCCAACCCCGAGGATGGCTTAAAAGTCTTTGGCCAGAAATAGAGCCTTCTCAGCGGTGGCACCTACACTGTGGAATACATGACAGGTGGAGGTGCGCCAGGTAGCGCATCACTGGCTACCTTTCAAAAACGATTAAAAACGTTCCTGTTCAAGGAGTCCTTTCAAGGCATTGTTCCTTTGTCAATAGATTAGCCAGTTAGGTTTAGTTTCAATGTCCCCTGTTGCCAATTATTTTACTTTAGTAATGATGTATTTGTTGGTGGTGGGTTTTGATTTGTATTGTTTTCATTTATTTTCTGTTTGTTCACCGCCCAGAGTGGGATAATACCCAGATATACACCCAGGTATATTAATTAACCACCCATCTGGGTGTTATCCCACTCTGGGATAATTAATAATAAATTGATTAATTAATTAATTGATTGATTAAATTAATACTTTTAGTCTTCTGTCTAAATTGTTCTGATTTTTTAAAACTCTTTTAGACAGAGGAAAAGTCCCATCCCTTTCTTGTCTTTAAAAAAACACCACATAATGGAAACTGCTTTTATTCAGGAAAGCAATCAAATGTGCTAATGAATGTGTAAGATGTCTGGTTCCTCTCCACTCATAGAACACCATATTGCTGGTTTCCCCAAACCACAACAACAAACCACAACAAACCATAACAAAAAATAAACCAGCATTCAGGAGAGGGACAGATTGCTTTTTAAAGTAGTGCCTAATTTTAATTTTCTTACCAACCTAGCAGTTCAAAAGCAAGAAATTGCAAGTAGATAAATAGGGACCACTTCGGTGGGAAGGTAACAGCGTTCCGTGCGCTCTGGTGTCTAGTCATGCCTGCCACATGACCACGGAAACGTCTGCATTAGCAGACAGCGCTGGCTCTTCAGCTTATAAACAGAGATGAGCACTGCACCCTAGAGTCGGATACGACTGGCTTTCGAGCAAGGGGAACCTTTACCTTTAATTTTAAAGTAGTGCCTATTTTATTTACTCTCCTCCCTCCCCACGCCATGTTTGCTCTCTTATCTGCAATTCAAATTATGCTTTTGTTAATATGTCATTTAAATGCCCTAGTAATACACACATGGGATTTAAAGCAATAAGAACAAGAAGAATAAACCATTTTCTGAAATCACTATCTTCCCAAACAGCTTTATATTATTTACACTTCTGCATTATAAGAATAAAATCAGGTTGATAATTACCACACACCCCAAGATCGACCATTAGTATTATTTATTTATTTATTTATTTATTTGCAGATGGATCCCAAGCTGTGTTTAATTTTGTTTTGCTGAGTCTTCATGATGTGTTCTTCTGGTCCCCCATAAATGCTGTTCCTCATACTGGAGCTTTTAACACAGTCCTAGCTGACATGGTCAGTAAGATCAGCATACCTGTCAAGCGCCACTCTGGAAAATACAGGAACTGCTCCGGCCCGGGTGCGCATGCTCAGCAAAAAACTCCTTTGTGCATGCGCAGAACACATTTGTGCATGCAGAGATGGGTTCTGCGCATGCACATGCGCAGTAACCCCTTTCCCCGCCGTTCTGAATACGTGACGGCACCGTGAAAGGGGAGGAACGCATGCCAAAATATGGGATTTTCCCAGCCAATCCGGGATTCTTGACAGGTATGAAGATCAGGGGCTATAGAAGTTGTAGTCTATAACATCTAAAGGGAACCATCCTAAGGATGTCGGTTTTAGAGTTTCTAAACATCACTCCCTGGCGGACAGGGACATTTCCCATTCAGAATATGGGTTTATGTAGGAGTAGTAGGGACTGCAGTGGCTCAAGTTGCTAAAATGCTGACTGGGAAGCGGAAGGTCAGCAGTTCAATTCCCGAGTACTGCAGGATGGAATGAGCTCCCGTCTTTGTCCCAGCTCCTGCCCACCTAGCAGTTCGAAAAGCAAGAAATTGCAAGTAGATAAATAGGGACCACTTTGGTGGGAAGGTTACAGTGTTCCGTGTGCTCCGGTGTCTAGTCATGCCTGCCACATGACCACGGAAACGTCTGCAGAAGCAGACAACGCTGGCTCTTCGG
This sequence comes from Bradypodion pumilum, assembly GCA_035047305.1. Classification (NCBI taxonomy): domain Eukaryota; kingdom Metazoa; phylum Chordata; class Lepidosauria; order Squamata; family Chamaeleonidae; genus Bradypodion; species Bradypodion pumilum. Next base: position 9,355,134 of record JAWDJD010000016.1, on the reverse strand, counting down.
CTTAGAAACAGAGATGAGCACTGCACCCTAGAGTCGGATACGACTGGCTTTCAAGCAAGGGAAACCTTTACCTAGGAGTAGTTAGCCGTAAAGAGGGCTCAACCAATATCTGCTCTATAGTCATTTTCATATAAAATTTACACATGCTAATAATCCATCCTGTTTCTGTGCTAATACAGTAAAAACCCTTTTTATGAAAGAAAAGTCCATTCCGTAGGTTTTTGCTTAAATCGTTTTTTTATGTAACTCAAAGCAAACCCATAGCAAAAAATTATTTTTTACGTAACTTGGAGCAAATCCATAGGGAAAATGAATTTTTTTATGTAAATCAAAGCAAACCCATAGGGAAATGAATGTTAACGTAACTCGAAACAAACGCATAGGAAAAAGCATCTTTTTGTAACCCATAGGAAATCATGTAAATCGGGACATGGTTTTTAGCAGAAAATCATTATGTAAGTTGCATTTTATGTAACTCGGGGCATTTTTAAAGCCGGGGTTTTACTGTAATCAGAACAGTTCAAAACAGATCACATGAAAATCAGCGTTTGAATGCATATTTTAAACACATTTTCAAAACACACATGCCTTGATACAAGAGCAAGATATCTGATATATCTAGTGCAAGGGTTCCCATCCTTTTCAAGCTGGGGACCAGGGCATGCTCTTTCGGTCAGCTTTGAGGGCCAGATGGCCATTTTGCCACAATGTGGTGGAGGCAGTGTGTGTGTGTGTGTGGGGGGGGGGCACATGAAATGGAACCATGGGCTACATCCGGCCTATGGGCTGCAGGTTGAGAATCCCTGATCTATCCAGTCTTCATACCACTTAGAGTAATACCCCGGATAATGCTAATACTTGGTTCCACAAGTGGAAGGAAGGTGTCTGAAGGAGCATAATCCAGCCCCCATCTTTAAAAGGTTGAGAACCTCTGGGATAGATGGTTTATGAAGGAAAGATCTTTCAGTGTTTATACAAGTGTTAGATGGGTATGATAGCTAAATAGTACCTCCATTTTCCGGAGGCATTACATCTGAAAATGATGCGTTCTTTCAACATTGCCTTTTTCTATTTGACATTTCTTTTAAAAAGAAAAGAAAAAAAGTTCTGTGCTAACGACCAAGATCTGCAATAAAAACGAATACTTAATTCATAAACCCTCTTCGGCTTTGAAACAGAGATGAGCACTGCACCCTAGAGTCAGATACGACTGGCTTTCGAGCAAGGGAAACCTTTACCTGTAAACCCTCTTGAGTCCAGTAGAATTCTTCACAAATTGTTCAGTCCACAAAATACCTTATTATCATTATTCCTAATAAGAGAGATCTTTCACCATGGCCTCTGTCCCACCTCCTGCCAATTTAGCAGTTCAAAAGTAAGAAATTGCAAGTAGATCAACCGGGACCACTTCGGTGGGAAGGTAAACAGCGTTCTGTGCACTCCGGTGTCAAGGCATGCTTGCCCCGTGTCCATGGAAACATTTGCAGACAGACAGCGCTGGCTCTTTGCAGGCGCACCCCCCAATAAAGGACTCAGACACTGATGAAAGTGGATAACGGCATTGGGCCACATTTATTGATTCATGCCCTAGTCTGAATTATAAATTTCTATTGGTAATTGACCAATTATAATTCTTAAGGCAAGCAGGCCGAAGTAACACTGGTAAGGTACCACCCAAAATTGCCAACGGCAATTGTTACAATGTATCTATTTGTATCAATTTGTTTGTTGGCAACAAACAAATTGTTGACCGTAGTCAATATCTAACTAATGACCCCACCCTCTGACGCGTATCCGTAAAATCACGGGGTGATGCATGCTGTCTAGCTGTAGCCATCACCCCGTTGCCTGGTTTGTCGTTGACCGGACAACGTTTAACCAACTTATACCTGTCTAGTGTTGTCCAGTCAATTGCGAACCTGCCGGATACCTGTGGGTCATAAATGTTTACCTTACCAGTGCTACCCGCCACACGGGGAGGCTTCCCAGAAGGCTCACCGCCCCCCCCCCCCAAGACCGTCAGCTCAGTCAACAGGCCTGCTCGCCAGTCCACTAACAAGAGGTCCATACCTCCCTGCGACAGATGGGCCCCATCCCCTGAGTAAAAGCTCGTAATTTTGCAGACTGATGTCGGGGAGGCGAATGACGCGTCCCCCACCTTTGTCGAAAAGGAACCGGGCAATAGCCCCGTTCACGGAGCATCGGCTCGGCCAAGAGCCTCGAGGCCGCACGCCCCCCTGTAAGCGTACCGCGGTATCGTGTCCGACCAATTGAGGGTTGTGGCAGGCCACACATAACGTGAGTGGGGCAGGTCACTGCAAACCGCAAGCTTCCGCGATAGGCCAGTGACCCGCCCTAAGCCATCGCCCCCAAGGTACATAACCAGGACATCCGGCGAGTCAGCATCCCTGATGTAGAAAAGGAATGGCAACAGTTCCCGCCATAACATGCTGCGCTTACCATAGCACCTGAGACGTGCGGATGCACCCAGTCCCAGTCGGGGTCCCCACTCTGTCGCCGCAGCGTAACGCGCTGCCCTATGCAGCGTAACGCGCTTCCCTGTGCAGCGTAACGCGCTGCCCTGTGCAGCGTAACGCGCTGCCCTGTGCAGCGTAACGCGCTGCCCTGTGCACATGGCTATGGCCCACCAGGCACACTGTCACCGGTGTAATACGACACCCAGGGTCTGTCAAGGAAAAAAAGGGGGGGAGAAACAGTGCAGTGACTAAACTGGTACTCACAGTTGAAGAGGGCGAACACAAACTGAAAACATTGTGATCTCCACCCTCCCATGCGGCGCATGTCAGCCCCGGAGTACCCAAAAACAGCTGCAGTAGAAGCCGCCCCTATCCTGAATGAATGGGTGCCGCAATGAGCCCCAGGGAGGCCAACACTGGCTAGTGCCTACCGGCACCCTCCAAAATTGAAATTTAGTAAGGGGAGACCCATCTTGGTGACAGAAAAAATGGGCCATGGTGCGTGCCACGCAGTGCAAGGAACTCCCTTTCGTGTATGCAAACCAAGACACAGGACACAGCCTCGGGCTGGGTTAACTCAGGTTTATTGCATCGTGGACAGAGGGAACATGAGGTAATGGCGGATCGATAGCTCTTTATATACAGTAGCAATACATTTGAACGTGGTTCCATGGTAGCCCATTGGCTACTGTCTGCGTGACGTCATTGCGGGCCATGCCCTTCTTGTCCAGGTGTAGGTGATGGCGGGAAAACTTCCCGCGCTGTTGCCTTTGATGAGTTTGGACCAAGGGAGCTTGGACGCTCGCTGCTGCCAGCTGGTGGTCATTAGCTCGCGTCCTCTTCCCGGGTTCATATGATGCAGCTGAAGGTTACATTGTTGCTATAGGCAAGGTTACATTGGTTCAGATACATTGTGGAAGGTAAAACTATTAGAACACAACACCCCTCCCCCCTAGGACGAGACAAAGTCTCGAGCCCACACTTAAACACACTCCCCCCCCTAGGAGACAAAGTCTCTCAGCCAAGATGGCTTATTTCGAACACGCTGGGGTCTCGATGCGGGCTGCCTTTCCCCGGGTTTGCTACCTTCTCTTTGTCCCCTGGTTTCCTGTCCTGTAATTGGAGAGGGAGACTCGTTAGTGACTTGCCGCGGCTCTGCGGCGTTGTTGGAAGGTGTGCTCTTTCTTAGGGAGGAACCGGGGGCACTGGGGGCTAACGAAAAACCCCTCTTCTCGCTTGGATGGGTGGGGGAACACTCCTGAAAACCCCCCCGGCTCGCAAAATCAAAATCAAAATTACATTCGGGGGCAGCGGTCGCGAACTCCTCTCCCCCTTCCCGGGCCTCTGATAGGACTGGTGTATCAAAAGGGTATGAGTCGGGGCCGCTGCTTCTGCCTTCCCCCCTTGCTTGGGACTGTTGTCCGCTGCTGTCTCCCCCTTGGGTTAAGCGGGTGGGGGAGAACCCTAACGCTGAATCCCGTTGCTGAGCCCCACTGACTGGCCTACTCACTCGGTGCCTCAGTTGGTCTGCGTGCCTCCTCCAGAGGAGGCCGGTGTTAGTCTCGACTCGGTACGACACTGGCCCCGTTTGTTCTACAACCGTCCCTGGTACCCAGGCTGGCCCTGCGCTGGAATAGTTCCTGCAGTGAACAGGGTCGCCGGCGGCGAAACCTTTCGAGACTGCCAACCCTATGTTTTTCCCTTTATCCTCGACTCTCGTCGGGTCTAGCCTGGACAGGAGCGTGGTCAGTTTTCGCCGCATCAAGAGCTCTGCCGGCGAGTAGCCTGATGCTAAGGGGGTCACCCTATATGCTAAGAGGAATTGGCATACTTGGTGATTCAGGTCCCCCGGGCCCATGCGCCGCAGCGCATCCTTTGTTGTACGCACCAGCCGTTCCACTTGGCCATTCGTGGCCGGGTGAAACGGCGCGGATGTGACATGCCGAATGGCGTTTGCCTCCATGAATGCCCCGAACTCGGCGGAGGTGAAACAACTAGCGTTATCGCTGACTAAAGTATCGGGTAAACCGAACGTTGAAAAGACTCTCCTTGTCGTCTCCTTTGACTTTGAGTTCCACCAGTGCCGCCTGGAAGTCCATCTCAAGCAGCTCCCAGTCTTGCGGTTTGGTGATGTTGAACCCGCTCTGTGCCCTGGCTGTTCCGTGGGGATCCATCATCCCATCCTCGTCGCCAATTTCGTGTATGCAAACCAAGACACAGGACACAGCCTCGGGCTGGGTTAACTCAGGTTTATTGCATCGTGGACAGAGGGAACATGAGGTAATGGCGGATCGATAGCTCTTTATATACAGTAGCAATACATTTGAACGTGGTTCCATGGTAGCCCATTGGCTACTGTCTGCGTGACGTCATTGCGGGCCACGCCCTTCTTGTCCAGGTGTAGGTGATGGCGGGAAAACTTCCCGCGCTGTTGCCTTTGATGAGTTTGGACCAAGGGAGCTTGGACGCTCGCTGCTGCCAGCTGGTGGTCATTAGCTCGCGTCCTCTTCCCGGGTTCATATGATGCAGCTGAAGGTTACATTGTTGCTATAGGCAAGGTTACATTGGTTCAGATACATTGTGGAAGGTAAAACTATTAGAACACAACACCCCCGTAGGGCACCAACCGGACAGATGTCTGCCAAAGAACACCGTAGCAGTCTTATTCCACTGCCTACGCCATGCTGATCCGTCTTAGAGGAGCGTATCCTCAACTGAGCCCAGTCTTTGGCCACATAGACATCTTCGAGTTCCAGTGCCCTACGATTAGCATCCGCCTTAGACAGCATCACAAACTCGCTGATGCGGAGTGCTCCAAAAAAGGCCACCGTTGTAGCCGCATGAAACAGGGCTGCCTCATACCTATCAAAACATAGGTCCTGCCAGCCCCGTGCCAGTTGGGTAAGAACCCCTGGGGAAATTGGGTGGCGGTCGTCCGGGCTACGCCCACGCTCCCGCACCCACCCCTCCAAAACGTGTCTCACACGGAAGTCAGCGGTACTGTCCGCATGTCCACCTACTTTGGACATAAAAGCCAGCGCTGACAGCCTGGATGCTATGGTTCGAGGTGCAAGGCCCTGGGAATGCAGGTCAACCATGAATTGAAGTATATGGGCCACCTGGATAGGCCAGGTATCTGGCAGCCGGAATTGGGCACAGAATGCTCTGAAAGAATTGAATGCGTGTTGATACGCCTTATGCGTGCGTGGCGCTAGCGACATGCCGATCGCCCAGTTCACCTCTCCTTGCCAAAGGTCCATATCTCGTCCGGGAGTGGCGAGGGAAATTCCTCTGCATCCGGGGCCAAGGCGCGGAACCGGGAGACCTGCAGGCGGGACAAAGCGTCAGCGATATCACTATTGACCCCCGGGACATGCCTGGCCCGGAACAGTACATTAAGGCGCAGGCTGCGCACCAGGTCCATCACCCTGGGTGATTTGGAAGTCTGTGAGTTGACAATATGGACAACGGCCGCATTGTCACACCAGAAATGAACGACCGAGTTGGCCCACTCATCACCCCATAGCATCAAGGCCCCCAGGATGGGAAAAATTCCAGGTACGTGAGGTCCCGCAGGCGCCCCGTACCTGACCAGGCTGGTGGCCACCCACCATAGGCCCACTTCCCATTGAAGTACATCCCATAACCCAGGGACCCAGAGGCATCGGACTGTATCTGGAAACGAGGGGAAGCCAGAAGGTCAGACCTCCAAAATGACACCCCATTGAACTCCCTCAGGAACTGGAGCCAGATAAGCATATCTGCCTTAATGCCCTGGGTTAGTCTGACCCTACGGTGGGGCCTGGACAAGCCTGTCATGGCGTCGCACAAGCGCCGGGCAAATGCCCTGCCCGGTGCGACCACCCTGCAAGCGAAATTGAGATGACCATGCAACACCTGCAGGTCCCGCAGTGATGCCTTGCGTTTAGCGAGCAAGTCCGAGATAAGGGCCACTATCCTTGACACCTTATCCCTCGGTAACCTAGAAGCCTGCGCTACCGTGTCAATCTCCACCCCCAGGAAGACTAGCTGTGTAGATGGGCCCTCGGTCTTTTCGGGCGCTAAAGGGACACCCAGTTCCTCCATTAGCGTCTGAAATGTGTTGAGGAGACGTGTGCACGTGTCCCAGCCCCGTTCACCCCCGAATAAAAAATCATCCAGGTAATGGGCTACAGACCGGGACCCTGACCTGCGGACAAAAGCCCACTGTAGGAAGGTGCTAAAACGCTCGAAGGCCGAGCACGATATGGAACAGCCAAAAGGCATGGCCTTATCGAAATAATATTCACCCCTGAACTTAAAACCCAGCAACTCAAAGTCACCCGGGTGAACCGGCAGGAGGCGAAAGGCAGACTTAATGTCGCACTTAGCCAACAGCGCACCCGGGCCACATGAGCGCACCATGCGCAGTGCTTGGTCAAAAGATGTATACCTGACCGAGCAAAGGTCATCAGGGATAGCATCATTGACCGATCGGCCGGCTGGGTAGGACAAGTGATGGATCAGGCGGAACTCGCCCGGTGACTTCTTGGGCACCAAGCCCAAGGGTGACACTTTAAGGTTGGGGAACGGGGGTGCAGGGAAAGGGCCAGCGACCCTGCCCGCATCAACCTCCTTAGAAATGCTGGCGGCAGCCACCTCCTCCCTCCCCGTAAGGGACAAAAGGTTGGGGGCATCTTGTGGGGACCTATCACCCTGGAAAGGAATACGGAACCCCAGTCGAAAACCTTGAAGCAGGTAAACCGCATCTGCCCCCCTTGGGTACGATGCGAGCCAACGCCCCAACATGTCCACATTAATTGGGGAGGGGGCCTTTCGGTGGATCAGCTCCCTCTGCGGCAGTCTTGCCAGCCCCTTGTCCTCGCCTACCTTTGCCCCGCACCCCTCCAGGCCTGGGGCAGGCGGAGGCCGCATGGGGGCCAGCGCAAGAGGGACACTCATGCCTGTACCGGCAATTCTTCCTACTGCAGGAATCATTGGACGAGAAAGTCCAGCACAGCAGGCGGGCTGGAACCCCCTGCCCCGCCACCTGGCGGGGTGTCCGTGCTGGGGCCGCTCGCTGGACCGCATGTCCACAATGGTATCTGTCCCCAGGCGCAGGGCGCGTGGGAGTCATATACAGAAGCCACAGCTTCTGGCAGGGCTCATCCCACCTCATCTCAGGGTGCAGGGGAATCCGCATACGGAATTCCTCGTCGTAAGCCAACCATGACGGGCCCGGGAAGTCGACCATCGCCCGGTAAATGTTGTCCAAATACTGGACCATCGGAATTGCCAAATCCGGCCGGGCCCTGAGGTAGACCGCCATGTATATAAGGTACGCCGGCAACCAATTGGCCCACGTACGTGGCGGCTTACGACGACGTGCCTGTTCCTTATCCTTCTCATCCTGCCCCTCCCTCTCCTCTTTGGTGGGCTCTCTGTTAAGAAGGGAGAAGATGTCAACATACTCCCCACGCCAGATCTTCTCTTTGGTGGCCTGGGCCAAATGGTCCCCCAGGGGCAAGGAATACCCCGCTGTCGGCAATGCTGACACCGGCACAGTGGGAACCACGGGGATCTGAAAAGGAGCCTGGACCAACCCGGCCACCCCTAACACATTCCCAACTGAATAAGAGGTACCACCCACAACTGGGCCCTGCGTGAGCGGTGAAGTCGCCGGGTGGGACGTCGGCGACTGAACCGTCACGCCACCCATGCGAGGCCACGGCCACTGGAATACCCCCCCCCCCAACGTGGGTAGGTGTGTGGGTGCACTAGATTGAACCGCATACTCACATGCAGCACCCCCGCGGGCCGCCCCCACTGGGGGTTCCGGCCCGCTGGGGGCGTCGGAGCTCACGACTGCAATTGAGCTCGTCGGCGGGGCCTGACCAGCATCAGCCTGTTGAGTGGGGAGCTGCGAGGCAGTGGCCGAAGCCGGCCCACGCGCCTCGGGCAGCTCGACCCGTCCTGCCGCCTGCCGCTGACCGGCAGACAATGGATCAACCTGCACCGCAAAAGGCACCCCCGGGTGGTCAACCCTCGCGAGGGATGCCTCGAGGGTCGCAACGCGGGCCAGAAGGGCCTCAACACTAACATAGCCCCCTAAGCCAAGTGGGGGCAAAGGGCCAGCCGGCCCACTGGGTGCAGGCGCCGGTCCAGGTCCCTGGACCCCGGGGCCCATATACGGCCATGACCCCTGGCCCGGCCCCTGCAGGGCCGGGGGGTGCCCTGCCAGGGGAGGGAACCCAGCCACCCCCCATGGCTGAAACCCCCCGCAGGAAGCTGCGGACCCATGGAAGAAGGCCCCGCAGAATGGGCCATGCCAGAGGCAGTGGCCACTGCTTGCGGGCCGTGGGCCGCGGCCCCAGCTGGGCCGGTACGCGGACCCCCCGCCTCGGGCCAAGGGGTAATTAACCCCATCCCACCGGTCCCGGTGGGCTCAGGCAAAGGAGGCTGCTGGGGAGGCGCAGCCGCGGTCCTCCGACCCGGCTGGCGCCTCCGTGCAGAACGAGCCGCGTTCGCAGTCGCCTTCTTCTTCGAGGGCATAGCAGCTAAACGATGGGAAGTCTAAAAGTCAAGAAAATCAGCAGCCAGAGGCTTCCCTGAGCAAGGCAAGAGCGACGGAGGTAAGAGGGAAAAACTTCTCCGCTCCGTCGCTTCGCAAAATGGCAGCTCGGCTGTCTCGTGGCCGCCCCTTATATAAGGGTGCTGGCCACGCCCCCTAACTACCCGGATGTCTTCGTCCGGTGGGGGGGGGCCGCAAAGGGCGCGTCGGCCATTTTGGCGCCGCGCTTGCATTGTCTATAAACAGATGAGCACTAGAGTCGGATACGACTGGCTTTCGAGAAAGGGCACCCTTTCACCATGACAGAAAGCTAGCGCACATATACAACTTCTGTTGTGTTGCCTCAGGCACCCCGTCAAAGCTGCGTCACACATAGTCTTCTTACTTGTGCATGCCTTTTGGCACCACTTTTGACCGCCTTGAAAGAATGTCTCAGCCACAAATTCATTTATGGAAATAACGACTGAGCTGAAACATCTAGAACATTCATAGTGGAACTACTCATACATTTTCATGTGATTTTTTTGGGTAGACTCATCCATTCAATTTCACTTCTACCTCCACTCAAGCTTCTGCAGTGAAGAGAAGCATAGATTTCTTGCTACCCAAAGGCTGATTTAACCATGCTCAAAGGCTTGCATCGATTGTATTCTAGAGTGAGTGGTAGTTCAAAACATTAGAGCCTGGTTTTGTGGAGTGTTACATTTCTGGCTAATGCTGCTCATGTACCATATGACTGAATAAGAGGCCATTCTTCTCCCTTTGTGTAATTGTTCACATACTGGTTGCGAGACAGTTTTGCAAAGGTCAGCTGTTGGAAAAGGAAACCGCTGGAGCGATTGCCTTGCGCGCATAGCAAGGTTTGATAGGAATTTGGCTGGGCTTCTCTGTAATTCATGAGACGACAGGAATCAGATCACATATTGTGGTGCGGGAAAACACACTCTCAAAAAATATCTAGTGGCTGTACCAAACTCATGACTCTACAAGACGTTGAGAGATGTTTAAATGAGTGAGGGGCCTTGTGATGCTGGAGGGATGTGATGTTTTAGTCCGACGGTGCGGATTTGTTGGAACCTTACCAAATCATTTTTAATGTCAGAGCCACATTGGCATGTGGGAGGGCAGCCCAGTGGGTGCATGACTTTCAGGCTTACAGCCTTGCATTGCAACATGAGTTAGAATAAACGCGCATGGGAATAGGTGTAGTGAAGGTAAAGGTCACCCTTGCTCGAAAGCCAGTTGTATCCGACTCTAGGGTTCAGTGCTCATCTCTGTTTCAAAGCTGAAGAGCCAGCGCTGTCTGCTTCTGCAGACATTTGTGTGTTCATGTGGCAGGCATGACTAGACACCGGAGCGCATGGAACGCTGTTACCTTCCCACCAAAGTGATCTCTACTTGCAATAAGTAGAGATTAACAACCAGTGCTTTCTCCTTGCTCCTGTAATGCAACTGACTTCTCAAAACGGTGCCAAGCGCAAAATGACATTCTGCCAGAATCTTGTTCCTTTCCCCCCTTTTTGATAAATTATTTCATTAAGTCCTTGAGTTGCACAACATAGCATGCTCCGAGCAGATGGTTGGAGGCATCGAGAAGGTTAGAATCCACATCTAGAATCCTGGCTATGGCCCTGTGACTTGGAAAGGTGCCCGGGATGATAGGCAGAGCTCAGAAATGTGCTTTTTATGGCCACATTACCCTAGAGAGGATTCTGGGGTTTGTCATTCAAAATGATTTAACTTTCAAGTCATTCTGGCAATCCTGAGGAAGCCTCTATAGCTTTTCTTGCCCAAAGGTTGCCTGGATAGCATCTGCAAGAAGGGTTTGTATGGGATTACTTTTGGTGCCTGTTTCATTTTGCTTTCTAATCTGGGCAGACTGTAACCAGTGGCATATTTTATTCTTCATATTATCCCTTATACTTCGGACCTTCGTTTAATAAAAGAGGCATGGCATAGAGCCCTGTTCTTATATACCAGGCTCCTCTGGCTGAAATCTGTTGCTCAATTGCGCAGACAGTTTAAGATGCTGAGGTTGACAACCAGAAGGTCAGCAGATCGACAGTTTAAGACCCGAGTACTGCATGAAAGAGTGAGCTCCCAGTGTCTGTCCCAGCTCCTGCCAACCTGGCAGTTCAAAAGCAAGAAACTTTTGAAACTTTTCTGCTTCGGCAGCAAAGGTAACAGCGTTCCATGCTCTTCGGCCACATGACCACAGAAACGTCTGCACTGGCTCTTTGGCTCTAAACCAGTGTTTCCCAACCGTTGATTTTTGGACTTCAGTTCCCAGAAGCCTAAGTCAATTCTACAAAGCACAGATCAGGCAATGTACTAACTTTTATTGTTGTTCTGTTGCACAGTCAATTCTGACCTTTGGCGACCCTATGGACCATTGACCTCCAGGCACCCCTGTCCTCCACCATCCTCCTCAACCTGCTCAGCTCTGTGCCCGCTGCATCCACAATACCATCTAGCCATCTCATTTTGGCCGCCCCATTCTTCTTTTTGCCCTCCACCTTTCCCAGCATTAAGGCTTTCTCAAGTGAACCCTCTCTTCTCATTTGATGTCCAAAGTACTTCAGCTTCATCTTTACTATTTGACCTTCTAAGGAAGGCGCTCAGCCTTCCTACATCTACCTTAGTTGTAGCTCCAAGGCATATGTTGACCTTTGCTACTTCCGGATCATATAAGTAAACAATTTGCACTTACAGAAGGCTAAGATATGCTAGTACCATGATGGTGAACCTTGGCACTCCATGTGTCCTTGAAGCCCTGATCATCTGGAGTGCAGACACGGGCTTCTGGGAATTGAAGTCCAAGAACATCTGGAGTGCCAAGGTTTGCCGTCATGGTGCTGGTGTTCGCATATACAAGCAACAGTTCACAAAAGGTTGTTGTTGTTGTTGTTGTTGTTGTTGTTGTTCAGTCGCACAGTCGGTTCCGACCCTTTGCGACCCTATGGACCATTGTTCTCCAGGCACCTCTGTCCTCCACCATCCCCCTCAGCACTCCCAGTTCTGTGCCCATTGTGTCTACAATACCATCTAGCCATCTCATCTTTGGCCTCCCCCTTCTTCTTTTGCCCTCCACCTTTCCCAACATCAGGGCCTTCTCAAGTGAATCCTCCCTTCTCATTTGATGTCCAAAATACTTTAGCTTCGTCTTTACTATTAGCCCTTCCAATGAGCAGTCAGTGTTGATTTCTTCTAAGATTGACCTATTTGTTCTCCTCGCTGTCCAGGGTACTCTCAAAACTCTCCTCCAACACCACATTTCAAAGGCATCTATTCTTCTGCGTTCAGCTTTTCTAATTGTCCAGCTCTCACATCCGTACATTACCACTGGGAATACCATTGCTTTGACTATTCTAATTTTTGTTTGCAATGTGATGTCTCTGCTTTTCACTATGTTCCCCAGGTTTCTCATGGCTTGTCTCCCAAGAATCAGTCGCCTTTTTATTTCATGGCTGCAATCCCCATCTGCCGTAATCTTTGATCCCAGGAAAGTAAAATCTGTCACTGCTTCTACTTCTTCCCCATCTATTCTCCAGGAACTGATCGGGCCAGTTGCCATTATCTTGGTTTTCTTGATATTGAGTCTCAAGCCAGCTTTTGCACTCTCCTCCTTCAGCCCAATCAAGAGGTTCTTTAGGTCTTCCTCACTTTCTGCCATTAGGGTGGTATCGTCTGCATATCTCAGATTGTTTATGTTTCTCCCAGCAATTTTAATCCCATATTGTGATTCCTCCATCCCTGCATTTCGCATTATGTGCTCTGTGTATAGATTGAATAAGCAGGGTGATAAAATGCAGCCTTGTCTTACTCCTTTTCCTATTCCAAACCACTCTGTCATTCCATGTTCTGTCCTAACTGTTGCTTCTTGGTTCATGTACAGATTTCTCAGGAGGCATATGAGGTGCTCTGGTATTCCCATCTCTTTAATTACTTGCCACATCTTGTTGTGGTCCACACAGTCAAATGCCTTAGTGTAGTCAATAAAACAGAAGTAAACTTGTTTCTGGTATTCCTTTGTTTTCTCCATGATCCAACGTATGTTGGCAATGTGGTCTCTAGTCCCCCTGCCTCTTCTGAAACCGGCCTGCACCTCTGGTAGTTCTCTCTCCACATGTTGCTGAAGTCTGTCCTGTATTATCTTGAGCATCACCTTGCTGGCGTGTGGGATGAGTGCAATTGTTCGGTAATTTGAGCATTCTTTGGCGTTGCCCTTTTTTGGGATTGGGACGTATACTGATCTTTTCCAATCTTGTGGCCACTGTTTTGTTTTCCAGATTTGCTGGCATATTGAGTGCAGTAATTTGACGCCATCATCTTTTAGCGCTTTGAAAAATTCGACTGGGATACCATCATATCCACTAGCTTTGTTGTTTGCAGTGCTCTTTAGGGCCTTTATAACTTCGCTCTCCAGGATGTCTGGCTCGAGTTCAGTTTTTTCATCATTGTGGTTATCAGGAGTGTTGAGGTCCTTTTTGTAGAGTTCCTCTGTGTACTCTTTCCATCTTTTCTTTATCTCTTCTGCATCAGCTAGCTCTTTTCCGTCTTTGTCCCTTATCATGGTCATTTTTGCTTTAAATGTTCCCTTTATTTCCCCGATTTTTCTGAAGAGATCTCTAGTCCTGCCTCTTTTGTTGTTTTCCTCCATTTCTTTGCACTGTTCTTTTAGGTAGTTTTCCTTATCTCTCCTTGCTTTTCTTTGAAATTCTGTGTTCAGAAGGTTGTATTTTTTCCTTTCTCTTTTGACTTTCGCCTTCCTTCTTTCCTCTGCTATTTTAAGAGCCTCATCAGACAACCATTTTGCTTTCTTACGCTTCTTTTCTTTTGGTATGGTTTTCTTTGCTGCTTCCTGCATGATGTCCTTTATCTCTGTCCATAATTCTTCTGGCACTCTGTCTATTGCGTCCAGGCCATTATATCTGTTCATCACCTCCACCGTGTATTCTTTAGGGATGCTGTCTAGGTGATATCTGTCTGGTCTTCTTGTTTTCCCTATTTTCTTTAGTCTTAACCTGAATTTTGCGATCAGTAGGTTGTGATCTGAGCCACAGTCTGCTCCAGGTCTTGTTTTTGCTGATTGTATGGAGGTTCTCCATCTTTGGCTGCAGAGTACGGTATGTAGTCAATTTGGTTTCGGTGTTGGCCATCTGGTGATGTCCATGTGTAAAGTCGCCTCTTGTGTTGCTGGAAGAGAGTGTTTGCTATGACCAGTGCGTTCTCTTGGCAGAACTCTATCAATCTTTGCCCTGCTTCGTTCTGTACTCCAAGACCAAACTTGCCTGTTATTCCCTCCACTTTTTGATTTCCTACTTTGGCATTCCAGTCTCCTAATATAATTTGGACATCATTTCTTGGTGTCTGTTCTATGAGGTGTTCTAGGTCCTCATAGAACTGGTCCACTGTGGCTTCATCTGCACTAGTGGTTGGTGCATAGACTTGGATTACGGTGATATTGAAAGGTTTGCCTTGAATTCTGACTGACATCATTCTGTCATTTTTGAGGTTATATCCCATTACTGCTTTTCTTACTCTCTTATTGACAATTATGGCTACTCCATGCCTTCTAAGGTTTTCTTGTCCACAATAGTAGATATGATGGTTTCCAGAGCTGAATTCACCCATCCCTGTCCATTTTAGCTCACTGATGCCCAAGATGTCAATGCTTATTCTTTCCATCTCATTTTTTACCACTTCCAGTTTACCTTGGTTCATTGATCTCACATTCCATGTCCCTATGCAGTATTGCTCCTTACAACATTGCATTTCCCCTCCCCCTTTCCCCCTTTCACAAGAGGTACAAAAAGTGTTTGGCAGACAGTAAGATGTTTGGAGGACAAGGTTTTACATATTGTGGAGCTTTAGAAATGACAACAGTAACAACTGCACATTATCTGCGTGGGTTGAAAACAGATAGTTGTGAAGGGTCCGCATTTTTTAATTTTCCCCGACGGTATTGTTCCTTTGTTAGATCCGGGTGTCCGTCTTAAATAAACAAGCTCACAGCGGGTCTGTTGTGGTAGGCGTTTGTCCATGTGCTGTGTCCAAAGGAGAGAACAACTGACAGTGAGAAGGAAGGATGTGACCCACTTCGTCAAAGGCATGCTTTGAACCATATGCTGTTCTTGGGCGGGCAGGGGAGGATGCAGTTGTTGGTCGGATGCGGTTGTGAGCCACATCTTCTCGTGCCGAGGATAATTGCGTGCCACAAAACTGGAGGTGGGCAGCGGAGCCAGCCCTCAAAATCTCCTCCCAGCCAAGGTCTGTAGCGGGAGCCTGGGGAGAGCATTGAAAACAAGGCTTGTTTCTCTCCAGGTAAATGAGCTTCACGACAACAGCCCAATTTGACAGCAGCTGCTTTCATTTCTGTTGATACTGATGGCAACAACAAGGAATTGGAATAAGTTGTTTATACATGTTGGCAAGGATGCCTGCAGAATTTATATTATGTTTTTTGTTTCCCCCAGCGGGATGGCAGAGCTGCACGTTGGCACGTTTGCAAACATTTGCCTGCACAGTGCGTCTGTCAGGCAGCAGTTAACTAACCTGACCACCCCGTGGACTAGTAGCCTTGGGTGGGGAAGTCCACAGGGAAGGATGATGGTCCCCAAGTGGATTAAATCCCTCTTGATGGAGGGCAGCAGCTTCATCCATCCTGGCCTGAGGCTGATGAAGACTTTGTGTGCCAAATGTGCTCCGGACCAGAAAGTGACTTGTGGAGCTGGATCAGTGGTACAGGAGAGTCATGCTGAGTTGTGCAAGGCAAATGAAAGGCCACTGCATTATATTCTCAGGACAGTCTTCATGGCTGATCGTCATGAGGATCGCCAATATTTGGATTCGGATATGGCAGAACAAGAAGAAGAAGTGTGTGTGTATTAAAGTAATAAATAGATTTAAGATTCCTTGGAGAGTGTTTGGCTCTCCTTGACTCACTATAGACACCTATAGATATGGTTCAATCAATCGGTCAGTCACTTTATTACAGTCTATGATCAGCACAGTAAAATAAGAGGTAATTTTTTTTTTGAAATTTAAACTCTTACAATGTAGTTAAAATATATTATTTAAAAAACACATCCAGGTTAAAAAAAATACATTTAAATGCTTACGTTGTTGTTAAAATATATTATTTAAAAAACACATCCAGGTTAAAAGAAATTACATTTAAATGCTTACATTGTTGTTAATATATATTATTTTAAAAAAATATATCCAGGTAGGGAAAAAAATTAAATGCTTAGAATGTAATTAAAATATATTATTTAAAGACTTATCCAGGTTAGAAAAATTGAAATTTAAAATTGTGATTAAAATATATCACTTTAAAAACATGCCTATATCTATTAAAATTTGCTCTGTAAAAGAAATGGTAAAAATCATCCTCAAAACTGTCTACCTCAGGATTGAAGCAAAGGATTCTTAATAAGTGTAGACCTGGGATTCTCAACCTGTGGTCCACAGGCCAGATGTGGCCCACGGCATCATTTCATGTGCTCCCCACCGCCTCCACCACACTACGAAGTGCAATGTGGTGGAGGAATGGCAAAATGGCTATCCGACCCCCGAAGCTGTCTGAGGGAGCGTGACCCGGCCCTCGGCTTTAAAAGGTTGAGGACCTCTGGTTTAGACAGAAAACAATCAGGTGATTGTTTCACAACACTATACAGTTCAAATAGTGAGTTCAAACAGTGTGTTCTATAAAGCTCTTGGTAGCATAGTGGTTAAGACACTAAGCAGATCAGCAGTTCAAGACCTGAGTGCTGCATAACAGAATGAGCTCCCCCTGTCTTAGCTCCTACCAACCTAGCAGTTTGAAAGCAAGAATTTGCAAATAGATAAACAGGTATGACTTTGGTGGAAAAGGTAGCCATGTTCAGTGTGCTTAAATGTATAGTTATGCCTGACCACGGAAACATCCATAAACCCAGACAGTGTTGGCTCTTTCTAAACAGAGATGGTGAGTATCATCCTCTAGAGAAAGGGTTCTCAACCTTTTGAAGCTGCGGGCCGGGCCAGACCCCCTCAGACAGCTGAGTGGGCCAGACTGGCAGTTCCCCTCACCACAAACACTGCAGTAAAACATGTCTGCGACTGTCATAAATGAATTTACTGGGCGCATTTATGGCTGTCGTAAACGCATTTGCTTCCGGTGCCAGTGGCACCAGCACTGTGGGCCACATGAAACAGTGCCGTGGGCTGGGTCTTGCCCGCAGGCCATAGGTTGTGAACCCCTGCTCTAGAGTAAGACATGACTGGCTTTTGAGTAAGGGAGACCTTTACGTATATCTTACAAAGTTCTTCCTGCCTCCACCGCATACTCACACCACAGAGGGGTCCGTATGGACTCTGGTTCTCAAAGGATTAATTGTATGCACCTGATGCCTTTCCCCATAAACAGAACAGACACCTAAACTTTAACAAATGTATGGAAGGAAAGGAACCTGGGTATTATGAGTTCTGCTAGCAACAGAACTTGGGAAAAAATAGTTAGGAAGACTCGGCAGTGCTGGTTGCTACTCATGTCCAAGTATACATTTCCCCCCTGAGGATGTTTTCAGGAAGAAATGCCATTGGGATAATTTTGTTTAAGGTGGATCCCCAGCTTGCCATGAAGTGACCCACACACTATGATCGCGGAGCAATCTCCTGTGGCACTTATGAAATGAGACATGCAGGATTTAACACCGGGACTGCAATGGACTGCCGCAGCTTTGAGGATATGGACAAGGTGCGCCTTCACAGCCATTCCAACTGGCATGGCCTCTTCCACCTCCGTAACCATTGGGAATCAGAATAGTAAAGTAGTTCCTCCTCCACTCATTTTGCCATTGGGCCCAATAGGATGGTTTCCAGTGGCATTTCCTCCACTGAGGAGGACCATCACCCCACCTAAAGGGGCTCATCCGCCTGTAGCCATTGGTCCCTTTAGGGAGTTGGGTTATGTATTTACCGCTGCCCAACACTTGACGTTGAGTCACTGGCTGTACGGTCTACACCATATCAACCAGGGGGACTATAGCTCCCATAATCCTCTAGCCAATATATATATTTATTTATTTATTTATTAGTCAAATTTGTATATGCCGCCCGCTCAGGCATGCCCGACTCAGGGCGGCATCACAACAATGCACAAAAATACATAAAACATTATAAAAACCCCCAACCCACCCCCTTTAAAAACCCCTATATCCCACCCACCCATCCCATCCACTATAAAAGGAAGAAAAAGGAAGAAAAAGGAAGAGGAATATAACCAGTAGTGTGTTGCTTAGGGGATTCTGGCCTTTGTGGTTTTTAAAAAACTAAGTCTTCCAAGCCAGTGCGCATATGTGTGTGTGTTTCACAATGTTAATAGTATTTTATTCATTACTCTGTGTGTGAGTTTTGCAAGGCTTACATCGTTAAAATGCCAATAAAGGGGAAATTGCTGAAGAGGAAACGGAGGGAGAAAGAGCACTGCCTATAAAAGATGCAAGTGGCAACTTATATCACTTACTTTTGCATCCCTAAGATGGAGCAGAGGTAGAGTTGTTATTATAGAGACTGGTAGTAGTACCCGAAGTAAAATGCCTAGAGATGAATCATAACAAGAACACACATTTGCTTCCTTATCTTTCACGTTCAAAATGCTTAACCATGGCCTTATTTTGCTTTATAAGAACAAAACAGGCACACCACCGTACAGCTGTGGCCCAGACACTGTGTTACGACTGTATGTGTGTGTGGGGGATGTTTTCCCTCGGCATAAGATGTCATTACTTCTTACCTCCTCCGCCGTTGAAAAGAGCAAAGGTACGAGGGGGCGTACGAAGTGCATCGGCTCCCGGAGCCAGTTTCATGGGACTGGTTAGACTGGCTATACATTTTCACAGAGCTTTCGTACCTCAGAAGCAAGTCAAGAGTGTGCTCTACAAAGACCATTTCTGGGTAGATCTCTAGGTAAGCCAAGGGTTCCTTTTGACATATCTTATTGGGCCATGGCTGTAAAAATCTGTCTTGATGCAACTTTATCTTTGACTAGTTAGGTGGAGCCCAAATTTCCAGGAAAAAGGGTACATATCTCTGTTTACAGCCAAAGAGCCAGACCTTTCAATGGTTATGTGGCGGGCATGACTAGATGCCAAAATGCACAGAATGCTGTTACCTTTCCCCACCAAAGTGGTACCTATTTATTTACTTGTGATTTCTTGCTTTCAGACTGCTAGGTTGGCAGGAGCTGGGACAGATGATGGGTGCTCACTTCATCATGGGTTTCGAACTGCTGACCTGCAGACTTTCTGGTTGTCAAACTCAGCCCTCTAGGCTTAGTAGTCAACCAGAGCCAATTCTTACAGTGGGTCTATTTCTAAGCTGGAATGTGAACACCCATTCTGCTGACCCTATGGCACTATGGCATTGCATCATAATTTGCATTCTCTAATCCTTCTTTGGGAATGATTAAAAGGTTTGAGTGGGTATTTGAACTTAGTATGAAGAATCATGTTATTCTGATTTCATATCCCAAATGTTATCTCAGTAGCTCAATGTTCACTGAGTTTATCATTATCTAAGTGGAATGACAAGCAGCTAAGCTAAGCCAAGGGCTGTCAGAGTCTATGGTGTGGGTGGCCAATTAGGGGCCATTCAACAATTATGTAATTATCAAGGGGGGGGTCTGCCAGCTGAATTACGGAAAATTACATGGGGTCAGGGGGAGGTCAGGTCAAAGATTACATAATCAATTTGGAGCCATTGTGGTTTCAAAACATGGCGCTTTTTAAAGTTTAAAAATAAGAACATAAGAACAGCCTTGCTGGAAGAGGCCACAGGAGCCCATCCAGTCCAGCATTGTATCTCACACCGTGGCTCACCATGTGCTTCAGTGTATTATTCCCAAGCAGATGCCTTCACCTGCTTAGGATTCCCTGGAAATGGCATTGAGAGATATCCTGCCTATCTCTCCAACCCGGAGGTTGTCCTTAAGTATCCATAATTATAGCCATTGATACCCTTGTCCTCCATGAACTTTTCTAATCCTATCTTAAAGCTGTCAAGACTGACTGCTGTCACCACGTCTT
This sequence comes from Bradypodion pumilum, assembly GCA_035047305.1. Classification (NCBI taxonomy): domain Eukaryota; kingdom Metazoa; phylum Chordata; class Lepidosauria; order Squamata; family Chamaeleonidae; genus Bradypodion; species Bradypodion pumilum. The sequence continues at coordinate 9,335,038 of JAWDJD010000016.1, read as the reverse complement.
CTGGCAGGGAGTTCCATAGACCAGAGATCCTGGGGAAAATGATCTCTGGGAAATTTTGATCCAATGTGAGATTATTGAATTGCTTCTATTTCTAACCGACACTGTTTCCTTTATATTTTTATTTCTTACATTATTCATTTCTTTAATATTAATTGGAACCAATAAATATTTTAAGACTTGGGAAAGCTGCGTTTTAGTTAACATTACTCTAAATTTTTATGACCATCTCATTGCGTCATTAATGTTCAAACTAGCAGTAAAATGTTAATCCTTATAAAGAAGAGAGTAGAAGAACACTATCGGAACTTAACTGACATCCTCATTCCTCCCTGGGAAAACAAAATCTCTCCACAAAGAGTGTGATGCATCGAGAATCCTCACCGATAGGTTCTGTATTAGGCACCAATAGTGGAAAGCTCTAAAAAGTAGAGTTTCAATACAAAACCTCTGGATTATGTAATTTTAAAGGTAGGAGGGGATCAAAGTGGAAAGTACGGTTGGATTACATGGGGGAAGGGGGTCAATTCCCCCCCCCCCAAAATGGATCACGTAATTGTTGAATGGCCCTTTAACAACACAGACACTCAGACCCAGGCCAATTAAGCTAACGTCCAAATGGCAGTCCTATCCAAGTCCAAATCTAACTCGAGGCCAGGAGGAGACAGAGGAATAAGGCAAGTTCAGTAGAGCAGACACTATTGTGTATGCAAGCAGCTAGTCCCACACGGAATTCAGCAGAGAGCAAATGAAGGGGATAACAGCTCTAGGAGCCAAGCCCATGCGGCTCCAATCACCCAATAAATAGTCAGCGCAGGGAAGTCCCTTCCTCCAGGTGTTCATGGTCAGGAATACAACACAATAGATAATCAGGGTGTTCATGGTCGGGAATACAACACAATGGGTAATCATGGGTAGGAATACAGTGACGTCAACCAATGGGTATTGTGGCGGGGAATTCAAATGCATTATAAAAGGAGCTGCGTCTCCCAGTGTAACGTCATGTACAGATTGACCATGCTGAAATAGAGAAGTGTTTGGCCCGCCTGCCAGCTCCGTGTGCAAGAATCAATCTGCCTACATCAAAGACATGATGTAGTCCAGGTAGGCCAGAAGTCAGACAACCGAGAAATCAATATGAATACGAATAGGGTACTTTAGAGCTGGAATGGGAGCAAGTGTGGAAACAAGAACCTGGAATGGGAGCAAAGTCCAAGAGCAGGAACAGGTCCAGAAGGTGGAGTCAAGTAGGGCAGTCAAGTAGGAGAAAGCATCACAGCAAGTCAAGAAACCTTCATTACTGAGACAACTTGTGGAAGGAAAGAGCCAGTTCTCATACAGTTCTTTCCCCAGGATACCCATGTGGTGCTCATGATGGACCTGAAAGCTGAGGGTCTAATCCTGCAACTACCAGGGCTGTTTTCTAGGCATTTATTTTATTATTATTTTGACTTTTATCGCCGCCCCCTCGCCGAGGCATCTCCATTTGACCAGCAGATGGAGCTCAGATCCCTCAGAACCTGATAGAGACCTGATGCCGTCTAGCTTCTTTTGTGAAACTGCCCAAATGAAGGCACCCTTTGGTGAGTTCATTCTGCAGTTCCCTTTGCCTGACCTAGTGTCAGAAAGATTAGCCCGCAACACAAGGTTGCCATTACCAGGGTACACTTGATTGTGGTTCAAGAACACCACAATCTTGAAGGAGTCTTATTCTATATACCCAAGAGTTATTGCCACCAACCACTAGTATTGGAGTGTGGTTAAATTTTTGAGGACATTATAGGTTGAATATTGGTTGGTACAAAAAAAATGTGCTAACCACCCTCCTCTTATGCAGTACTGATGAAAACAATATAGTCCCACCTTTTGGTTGTAAAGGGCCTCTGTGGATGTTGTTGAAAGATGATCCTAGATAGGAGAGAGAAAGCCATCACTTTCAATTACAAGGATTTAGCATCTGGTTGTCTTTGTAAGTCATAAAAGCATCGGTCCATTGGCCACATCATCGACTGTCAGAACTTGTAACCGAGAGCAATTAAGAATGAATGTGTTCATTTGCATGTAATGATTTGAGCACTCTTCCCCAGCATTCATTATTCCTCATTTATGTAATGAAAACCAGAAATCATTTTTGAAGCCTTGCTTCTAAATTGTTGTGAGAAGCCTCAAATAGATGACAAGTAACAATGTTTATTTTTGTTGGAGATAAGAATGATAATTTCTGTCTTATCTCCAGTTAAAACAGAAAATCCACAAGCTGATTGCTAATCTTGACAAGGTCCAGTAAACTACTTTTCCTTTTTAAAAAATTAATTGGGCTTAAAATCACAACTTAAATTTAAATAGCCATTACTTTATTATAGATATATGTACTTACTTGCTTTATTCATTAAGTCAATTTCTAGGTTCACTAAGCCACTTATTCACTGACAATAAAATCTGGGCTGTAATGGGGCAAATAATAGGCAAGGGGTTCCCAATCGAAGGCCTGTGGGCCAGATCTGGCCCATTGTGCCATTTCATGTTTCCCCTCCCCTCCAAGGGCATTTGAGAAACAAAATGGCAACCCCTTTGTAGCTGTTGGGACAAAATGGCCACCTCTATCATGCAGGCAGGACAAAATGGCCATCGGGCCCTCGAAGCTGACTGAGAGAGTGTGACCCGGAGTAGATGACACCACTGCCATAGTGCTCTCCGGTTCAGTCGGCACAGAAGCACCTGACGACTGGGCAGATTCTTGGACTTCCACGTCCCATGCAGATGCTGTCGCAGGCACCCCAACAGGCGCATCCGTTTTCCGAGGTGCCGCTACCACCTCCAGAATGTCCACATATTTCTGGAGGGCCCGGGCAATCTCTTTCCAGGTCAGGGTGTTGTCTGCCGGGGTCCCTCAAGTCTCATCACTGGGGTTGTTGGAAATGTAGCTGGACTTAGAGCAGCAGCCTGCCCGAGGGCCGTTGTCCATGCCTACGCCCGAAGCAGAAGAAGTGCAACACGTAGGTGCCATTGTTCAGGGCTCTCTCTTCGTAGAGATTTAGTCCACGTGCATCACATGAAGAAGCTCGGACCCACATGCTTTTGCCTGATTATGAAGAAGAAGAGAGAGGGCAAGGTGGGAAGGAGACATGCTCTTATAGAGAATAGGCTCCTCCCCAAAACACCGAGGCCTCTGGGTAGTTGCCGCCTTGGGGAGGATGGGCGGCAAAACGTGTGCACGTGTTAATTCACGTGATATGGCCATTATTTGACTATATCTTTCACCAGTCTCCTTTCTGAGTGGCAAAGTCAACTTACACATAACATCCAAAATTAAAATTTGACTTGAGGCAGGGAGTTCTCTTTTATTCTAGCAAATCCTTAGGAATAATTTTCCTGGAGAATTCATGGCCAGTGAATAGGGAAGAGTTACATAGAATTTGTAAGAAACAGTCTTTTCTTTTCTTTTCTTCCTTCCTTCCTTTCATTGGTTGGTTGGTTGGTTGATTGGTTCGTTTGTTGGTTCGTTTCTTTCTTTCTTCATCATCGACCTCCTCCTCCTCCTCCTCCTTGCCTAGCACTGTTCTAGTTGTCCTTTCCTTTCAAATGACAGCAAGTTGTACTAGTAACTATGGGAACAAAGCCCCCACTGATGTTGAAGTAAGGGGGAGTGACACCCACAGATGGCAAAAAGAGAGCATTTATAGAAGCAATTGAAACCCTACCGCAGTGAAATTAAGAGAGGCAAGCTAGACAAGTGGGATGCTATCTGTTTGTAGACCAACTTGTACAAGGACAGCTTTCATTCTGGAGGTAGTCCCTTTAGTACCCTATTTTAGTGTGTACTTTGATGCCACCAAGAAGACTGCCCTTCCAAACTTGTATTCTAGAAAGGAAGAGAACTGCAGTTTCCTGAATACACATTATCTATTACCTATGCTGGGGATGTCTTGAAAATATACATGGCTAAGGGACCCTCCAAGAAAATTGTGCCCCCCTCCAACGGCATTCAAGAAACAAAATGGCCACCCCCTTTGAAGCTATTGGGACAAAATGGCCACCACCACCCTTGTGCAGGCAGGGCAAAATAGCCATCCAGCCCTAGAAACTGACCCCTGGCTTGAAAAATTTGGGAACCCCTGGACTAGAAGATTCTCACTACACATTTAAAATAAACAAATTTTGTGAAAGGTTTGGGCTATGTTATTTCACTGTCCCACTGTGCAAATAATATAGAAAAAGAGAACAGCATCAAGTAAGTTTAGCATAAATAAATAGATAGATAGATAGATAGATAGATAGATAGATAGATAGATAGATAGATAGATAGATAGATAGATAGATAGATAGATAGATAGATAGATAGATAGATAGATAGATAGAAGTAGCAGCAGATGCCAAGAAAACTAAGCAAGAGAATGACCCTCACCATCCTCTGGATGGACATGTGCCTCAAGTCCACCAACTCAGATCCAGGAAGAGCTTTATGGCAAGAACAAACATCTTTGAGGGTATGCAAGAGCAAAACCTAATTATAAGATGGCGGAAAGGACTCACTAGACAAGGAATAACATTAAAGAAGGATTTGGCTGAGACACTTGGAGGACCCTGACTAGGCTGAGGGTCGAAGTCCCTAAGTGTAAAACCAAAATGCTCAAGTGGGGGCTGCTGGTGGACAACAACATGCTTTGTGCATATGGAGAGATGCAGAATCCAAATAACTTACTAGTCTGCTGATTACTAATTGAAACACGTACCGATGAAGATATAATTTTGGCCAATGACAAAGCCAAGGAAATGGCAGTCCAAAGTTTGATCTGGACACGAAAGAAAAAGAAGCAAACAAATGTTTTGGAAAGATCAAAGTGTCCCATAAAGGAAACAATCCTGGATCTGTGACGTTGAGAATGCCCAAAAGGAAAATATACATACATAGTTCTTCCTCCCAGTAGTAGAAGGAAATAACATTCCTTGTTCAGATAAGAAGGCTGAGAAGACTGTTTCCTAAAGCCCCTTATAAACAACCCTTAGAATTTTACACACCTTCTCCTAATGGAAATAGTCGCACATGTTGAATTGAATATTGTCCTGTCACAATATATTTAAAACAAACCTTGAGAAGTTTTTTTAAAAATGTCAGTTCATAAAATGTCATACAGAAAGAAAACACAGCGGATCTGTCGACCTCCTTTGCAGGAAACAGAAAACCACTTTTAGGATGCAGGTGGACAAAGAATTGAATTGGAGGAAAGAGAGGAAATGAGCCCATCGTATTATGTATTTCCAATTACATCCCTCAGTTTGACAAGACGGATTGGAAATTTGCATGCATGTTGTTAGTCAACTTGCACCTGAAGGAATGTGCATATAGTTTCCTTCCAAAGATAACACATTTCTCATGTTAATTCTCCCGTGCGTAGGGAATGTTAAAACGACAGACCTCTTTTGCCCCTACAAAATCAAAGGTGCCTGTGGTTTTACACAGAATGTAAAAGGTATGAACAAAAGCCAGGCTTGATGGAAAAAAATTGTTAAACAATTTAATTAAACTATTTATCTTCTTGCAATTCTTGCTTTCAAACTGCTAGGTTGGCAGGAGCTGGGACAGAGACGGGCGCTCAAACCCTCATGCAGTACTTGGGTCTCAAACTCCTGACTGGCCAGCCTTCCAGATAACAAGGCGAGCTTCTTAACCATTGAGCCGTTGAGGCTGAGAAGAGAGGATTCACTTGAGAAATCTTTGATGCTGGGAAAGATAGAGGGCAAAATAAGAAGGGAGCGGCCAAAGATGAGATGGATAGATGGTATTGTGGACACAATGGGCACAGAGCTGGGTGGGTTGAGGAGGATGGTGGAGGACAGAGGTGCCTGGAGGGCAATGGTCCATAGGGTTGCAAAGGGTCGGAATCGACAGTGCAACTGAACAACAACAAAGCCCCTTAAGCTGCAGTATAAACCTATTTTAATTTCAGGACCTTGGATAGCTCATATAGCACTCTATAAACTGAGGCAGATTTTCTACCCCCATTAAACTGGAGTCACCAGTCACAGTGGTGATAACTGCATAGCTGTGACCTTGTAACAAAAGCAACAACAACAAAAGCATGTCATGTAAAAGCCATTTATTCGATTGCTTCTTCTTCTTCTTCTTCAAGTGCCGTATCTGATTCCAAATATTGGCTATCATCATGGTGATCAGCCATGAAGATTGTCCTGGGAACAATATAATGCAACAGCCTTCCATTTGCCTTCCACATCCCAGCATGACACCTGTACCACTGATCCAGTTCTGCAAGTCACTGACTGAGCCTTTTGGCACACAAATGTTCCCATCAGTCCCAGGCCAATATTGATGAATGCAGCCCTCGGTCAAGATGGATTCAAGTGAGATTTAATCCACTTGGGGACTATCAACCATACCAATTCCATTGCCATGCTTTCCAATGCAATGTGTCTACCTTTCCCATGACATGGAAGCATTGAAACAAGCAACCTTCCCTATCTACAACCTGAACATTGTTTTATCTATTAATTATATTCATAGTCTGTCTTTTCTCCAGTGAGCTGAGGGTGATACAGGGTTCTTCATCCTGTATTGTGCTCAGAACGACCCTGTGAAATTGATCAAAGTGATAGCTAATGACTAGGACAAGATTACCCAATGAGTTTCATGGGTCAGTAGAGACTAGATCCTAGATCTTAGTTAATGACTAGGACAAGATTACCCAGTGAGTTTCATGGGTCAGTGGAGACTAGATCCTAGATCTTAGTTAATGACTAGGACAAGATTACCCAGTGAGTTTCATGGGTCAGTGGAGACTAGATCCTAGATCTTAGTTAATGACTAGGACAAGATTACCCAGTGAGTTTCATGGGTCAGTAGAGACTAGATCCTAGATCTTAATTAATGACTAGGACAAGATTACCCAGTGAGTGTCATGGGTCAGTGGAGACTAGATCCTAGATCTTAGTTAATGACTAGGACAAGATTACCCAGTGAGTTTCATGGGTCAGTGGAGACTAGATCCTAGATCTTAGTTAATGACTAGGACAAGATTACCCAGTGAGTTTCATGGGTCAGTGGAGACTAGATCCTAGATCTTAGTTAATGACTAGGACAAGATTACCCAGTGAGTGTCATGGGTCAGTGGAGACTAGATCCTAGATCTTAGTTAATGACTAGGACAAGATTACCCAGTGAGTTTCATGGGTCAGTGGAGACTAGATCCTAGATCTTAGCTAATGACTAGGACAAGATTACCCAGTGAGTTTCATGGGTCAGTGGAGACTAGATCCTAGACCTCCCTGATCCCACTCTGACACTCAGACCAATATGCTGCCCTCCACAATAACTCTAAAGTCATCTATTCATTAACTTGTAGCAAATAGCAATTGCCAATTACACTTATTTACTGCCCTGTAGCAATTAGAGCAGGGTGGATTTGATTTAAATCACTTTGATTTAAATCACGATTTAAATCACTAGTCAGTAAGGCTCGATTTAAATAATGATTTTCTAAATAAAGATCTCAAGATGCAGAGTTCCGTCCTCAAAAGTTTTCACTTTTATTTTACTGCTTGCCCCTCCCTCCTCAAACTTTGCTCCTTGTGCTATTCCATTCCAAACAACCTTCTATTCATTGAACGTCTTGAAACGTAGCAGCACTTAAGAGGTAAGGGGGTTGATCCTGTGTACATAGATTTGCAGAGGAACAATGGGATTAAGGTCTTTTTCTCAATTCTGATGTTTATTTTATAACATTTTTTGCTATGAAGGAGGCATGTTATCTTTGCAGATCCAAATGCACAGTTTTGAAAACAGCAAAACCAAGCATTTGATTTGATAATATCTTCTAGATAGAAAAATTGCCCCAAATAATCAGAAACCTCTGGGAGAGCATGACTTTGTGAATGGATTAATACAGCCTTATGCCACATAATTAATTACCACATTGACAAGATTACTTTGTAGCCCTTTCCTTCCCTTGCTTTGAATACTCTCTAGGACAGTTATGGTAAACCTTGGCCCTCCAGGTGTTCTTGGACTTCAATTCCCAGAAGCCCAGTGGGTCAGCACTCCAGCTGATCAGGGGATTAAAGTTCCAGAACATCTTGAGTGCCAAGGTTGGCCTCCACTGACTTACGACATCCATCATCATCTTCAGAACATCAGAATATAGGAAGATGGACCATTGGAAATTAAAAATCCTCAAGGGTCTGTGGCTTGTTGCTCAAGATGAAATGCTTATTTCCCCATCCATTTTGCAAACTACTCATTCATCAGGCAGCCAAATGATGATTAATTGATGGTCTTTCAACCTCCAAAGATAACTATGGGATAGGCTTTAATGCTGAGGATCAGATTTTCAAAAATGAATTAATCATATGTAATCTCTAAATGAGATGCCTAAATTACAGGTACTGGCTGAAAAAAGTATAATCCCCCATTCTCTCTCCCTGGTATTTCAGTTCCGCTTCCTCTGGCTGGGCAGCAAAAGGGGCATTAATGCGTGTAGCTTTACAGATGCGTCTTTATTTATTTATTGCATTTTGCAATTGGGCAACTGTGGAAGCAGCAAATGATGACCGGGAGGGCTTGGTCTCTCATCTCTGTCCAGAACATTTCCCGCGTGGGACCTCTGTTCCATCTGGTGTCTTCCTATTGCTATCTTTGAGAAAATAGTTATAGGAGAGAGAGATTTAAGGGAAGAGATGTTTAGCGCTCTAAATCCAGCTGCACAGAGTGAGGAATGTCAACCTACAGATCTGTTGAGAAATAGGTTCAGTCGTATGGGGGGGAAATAGGATGCCAAGAACAGTCGCTTCTAAAATGTAGACCAGAGGTTCCCAAACCTTTCGAGCCAGGTTGAGCTCTCTTAGTCAGCTTCAAGGGCCAGAAAGCCATTTTACCCTGGCTGCATGATGAGGGTGGCCATTTTGTCCCAACAGCTTCAAAGGGGTGACCATTTTGTTTCTCAAATGCCCTTGGAGGGGTGGGGTGGGGCCACATGAAATGGTGTCGTGGGCCAGATCCAGCCTGCAGATCTTAAGTTGGGAAACCCACGGAAACATCTGCAGACATAGACAGCACTGGCTCTTTGGCTATAAACCAAGATGAGCACTGAACCCTATAGTTGGATACAACTGTCTTTTGAGCAAGACTGCATAAGTTGCAGGGACGAGAACCACTAGCGGTGACCCCAGAAGGCAAAGACTGAATCCAGCCACTCAACTCAATGGCTCCATGACCCAGCATCCTAACCCAACAACCTGTAACAGCTGCACTGTAAGAGGGAAATCCTATTAAAATCCATAAATGTGCAACAATGGATGCAAATTTTTGCACAGAATTTTTTTTTTGAAAATAAAAATAGAGAGAGTTTTAAACTGATGGAGAATAGGGGCAGAAAGATTTAGGACTAGGAAAACGAGCACCTGAAAGAAAATGCCATAGACTAGTTTAGATCTACTGAGACAGTTAAACCCACCTGCACGATACCTTCCTTGCACATATCACGATGTATCCCATCTCATGTTACTGAAAGCTGTGCTTTTGCACGAGATATATTTTGGGGCCATCATTAAGATGCTTCGAAGAAGCGAAGAAAATGAGCTGATTAATTATTTCTCGGTGGCAGAAGTCGCTCAGCAGATTTTCTTCCTAGACCTTTTGCTCTTGGGAGAGGGCTGGTCCCAACAGTTGTTTTATTGTGGCATAGATCATCTATTTTATGTCCATCTGCCTGGTCTCCGATTGCTTTCTTAATCTCCTTTTTTTTGCTTAGTTGCCTCTCAAGGTGGTGCTCTGGCTTCTCATATGCCCGAAATTTAAATTAGCAGTTATCTTCAGTTTTGCAAAGCCAGACGGATGTGGAGGAAGGGGGTTGTTATTTTGGGAGAAGGCAATGTAAGAGAATAAGGTAATTTAATTATTCCTTCTCACTCATGAAACTCCCTTTCCTGTACTTCATTTCCATCACAACTTTTGAAACTGATCAAGCTAATATCCCATGCACTAACCATGTTCTTGCCCCATGCGTCCTCTTCCTTCATAATAATGAATTTGTGTCAGAAATTATTCTGGGTTGAAAGGATTTTTGCAGGAGGAACTCTGCTCAGGGAACGCCCAAATGAGGCTCCTTTCATGTCCCCAAGAACTGGGACAGAGACGGGCGCTCAATCCATCTTGCAGTACCCCGGTCTCCAACTGCCGACTTGCCAGCCTTCCAGCTAACAAGGCGAGCTTCTTAACCACTGAGCCACCGCAGCCCCTTCATAATTGACGATCACCAACCTTGCGTTTTATTGACTAAGAGACTTGCATAAGAACATAAGAACATAAGAACAGCCTTGCTGGAACAGGCCACAGCCCATCCAGTCCAGCATTCTGTCTCACACAGTGGCTCACCATTTCCTTCAGGGTATTCCCAAGGAGGTGCCTTCACCTTCTTAGGATTCCCTGGAATGGCATTGAGAGATATTCTACCTATCTCTCCAACCCAGAGGTCGTCCTTAAGTATCCATAATTATAGCCATTGATACCCTTGTCCTCCATGAACTTGTCTAATCCTTTCTTAAAGCTGTCAAGACTGACAGCTGTCACCACTTCTTCTGGCAGGGAGTTCCATAGACCAGTAATCCTCTGGGTGAAAAGTACTTTCTCTTATTTGTTTGAGAACTAGTACCCAAAAGTTTCATCGAGTGTCCCCTAGTTCTAGTGTTGTGCGATAGGGAAAACAGTTTTTCCTTATCTACTTTGTCCAAACCGTGCATGATTTTATAAACTTCAATCAGGTCACCTCTTAGACGCCGTCGTTCAAGAGTGAAAAGGCCCAACCGTTGCAGCCTCAGATGGTAAGGAAGGTGTTCCAGTCCCCTAATCATTCTGGTTGCCCTCCTCTGTACTTTCTCCAACTCCATAATATCCTTCTGGAGGTATGGCGACCAGAACTGTACACAGTATTCCAGATGGGGCCTCACCATAGATTTATAAAGAGGCAAAATAACACTTGCTGACTTATTTTCTATACCCTTCCTAATGATCCCTAACATTGAGTTTGCTTTTTTCACTGCTGAGGCACACTGGGTTGACACCTTCATTGAGCTGTCCACCAGGACACCAAGGTCCCTTTCCTGGTTTGTCGCAGAGAGTTCAGACCCCATCAGTTTATAAATGTAATTGGGGTTCTTTGCCCCAACATGCATCACTCTGCACTTACTAATGTTGAAGCTCATTTGCCACTGTTTTGCCCACTCCCCCAGTGTCAAGAGATCCCTCTGGAGCTCCTCACAATCTCTCACAGTTTTCACTACCCTGTATAATTTAGTGTCGTCAGCAAATCTGGCTACCTTGCTTTTTACTCCTACCTCTAGATCATTTATGAAGAGGTTGAAAAGCAGGGGTCCCAGTACTGAACCTTGGGGGACCCCACTCTTTACTTCCCTCCACTTGGAGAAGTGTCCATTTAGTGCTACCCTCTGTTTCCTGTCCCTTAGCCAGTTGCTGATCCAGGACAAGACCTGTCCCTTTATTCCATGACTGGTAAGTTTATTCAAGAGCCTTTGGTGTGGGACCTTGTCAAAAGCCTTCTGAAAGTCCAGATAAACAATGTCAACTGGATCCCCCTTATCCACATGCTTGTTGACACTCTCAAAAAATTCCAACAGATTAGTGAGGCATGATTTGCCCTTGCAAAAGCCATGTTGGCTCTCCTTTAGCAGCGCCTTCTCTTCTATGTGCCTATTAATTCTATCTTTTAGGATGGTTTCCATCACTTTACCTGGGACACATGTCAAACTGACAGGTCGGTAATTTCCTGGATCACCCCTGGATCCTTTTTTGAAAATTGGTGTTACATTCGCTACCTTCCAGTCATCAGGCACAAAGCCTGATTTGAGGGAAAGATTATATATTTTGGCTAGGATATCAGCAATTTCATCTTTAAGTTCCCTGAGAACTCGTGGATGGATGCCATCTGGTCCTGGGGATTTGTTAGTGTTTAGCTTAACAAGACATGCAAGGACCTCCTCCCTGGTTATTTCTATCTTGCTTAATTCTTCGGTTTCCCTCCCTACGAAGATAGGTTCTGTTTTGGGCATGTGGTCTCTATCTTCTTCAGTGAATACTGAAGCAAAGAATTCATTGAGTCTCTCTGCAATCTCTGTTTCCTCTTTAATAACCCCTTGCCTTCCATTGTCAACTAATGGTCCAATGGCCTTCCTAGTTGGGTTCTTACTTCTAATGTACTTAAAGAAGTCTTTGTTATTCCTCTGAGTATTTTTAGCTATACGCTCCTCAAAGTCTTGCTTTGCTTTCCTGATTGTTGCCTTGCATTTGTTCTGCCAGAATTTATGTTTCTGCCTGCTGTCCTCATTTGGACAAGCCTTCCATCTTCTAAATGAGCTTTTCTTGCTCTTGATCAGCTCCCGAACAGCTCCTGTAAGCCACATTGGAGTCCTCTTGGACCTGGCAGTGCCCTTTTTCCTTTTGGGTATGCATTCCAATTGGGCCTCTGTTATTGTTTTTATAAACAACCTCCATGCCTCTTGGAGTGTTTGGACTCTCTCAATTTTCCCTTTCAGTTTCTTTTTTACTAGTTTCCTCATCTTTGGGAAATTTCCTTTTTGAAAATTTAAGGTCTCTGTGTTAGATTTTATCAGTGACTTGCGGTCTATGATCAAGTTAAACATAATTGAGTTGTGGTCACTGTTCCCTATTGGATCAGTCACATTAACATCTTGCACCAGATCCTGAGTATTACTCAGGATCAAGTCAAGGATTCTTGTACCTCTAGTTGGGTCTTCAACCATCTGTCCCAGGGAACAATCATTTAGCATATCTAGGAACTTTATCTCTTTATCATGTGCTGAACAACAGTTCACCCAGTCTATGTGAGGGTAATTGAAGTCCCCCATTATAACCAGGCTTCCCTTCTTGGATGCCTCCTTTACAACATTCTCCAACTGCCAGTCTCCCTCAAGAGTTTGGGTTGGAGGCCGATAGTATATGCCTACTGTTAGACCATCCTTGTGGCCTGGTACTCTTACCCACAGAGCTTCTAATGGTGACTCTAAATCACCTAGATATTCCAATTCATAAGATTTTATCACTTCTTTGACATACAAGGCTACACCACCTCCTGTTTGCCCCTTCCTATCCATACAGACAAGGAAGTCCTCAGTTTTATTTATTTATTTTATAAATTTATACCCTGCCCTCCTGGTGAGAACACCACTCAGGGGGGCAAAACAAAAGGAAAAAAAATACAGCGTAAAAACAACCTAAACATTTACAATTAAAACACCTAAACAACCTCCAATTAAAAACGAGATTAAAAACACATAAAAAACTGACAATTTCTATGAAAAATTACCCTTGTCCTCCCTCCACCCGCATAAAACCAAAACCAATCCAGTGGGGTTGGGAGGTGGAGCATGTAGGGCCCCACACCCTCTGGCAAAGCCAGGTCTTCAGAGTTGTTCTAAAGGGGAGAAGTTCCATCCGAAGGCGCACCTCCGGAGGTAAGAGGTTCCAAAGGGCTGGGGCAGACACGGAGAAGGGGGAGCTCACTCCGCCATGCAACACTCGGGTCTCGACCTGCCAACCTGCCAACTTTCCAGGTGTCAAGTCCAGTGTCTTAACCACTAAGCCACCACAGTCCCCGTGTCACTCTAAGGATGAACAAATTTTAGTGGCTATGGTTTTTCATAGACTGCAGACACTGCATCTTATGAAATTGGCTGCAGTTTATGAATATTTTATGCTAAATAAAACTGGTCAGTCTTTCAGGGGGGTGGGAATAAAACTCAGCAGAATTAATCCTGCCTCTGTGTTGCGCAGATTCAGGAATTGATTTAAGGTGCAAAAATCAGCGTGTTTGTGTAAGAGGTGGTGGATCTCTGGGCTCAGTTGCTGTGGTTTATATTTTCCCTACCCACCAGCTTTGGGGGGATCTTGCTTAAAAAGCAAGTTAAGCTTCTCAGCTTTCTTGAAGGATAATAATGAAACAATTTCCCAGTCTTTAAGAGCACAGTATTGTACTTAAAAATATGGGGCAACTCCAGAATCCCCTGAGTTCTGCATGATGGAGTGAGCTGCCATCTCGGTCCCAGCTCCTGCCAACCTAGCAGTTCGAAAGCAAGACATTGCAAGTAGATAAATAGGTACCAGTTCGGTGAGAAGGTGATCAGCGTTCCATGCACTCCAGTGTCTAGTCAACCTAGTAGTTGACAACCTAGTAGTTTGAAAGAAAGAAATGGCAAGTAGATAAATAGGTACCATTTTGTGGGGGAAGGTAAACAGCATTCCGTGCACTCCAGTGTTGAGGCATGCCTGCCACATGCCCACGGAAATGTCTGCAGACGGAGACAAGCGCTGGGTCTTTGGCTATAAACAGAGATGAGCACTGAGCCCTAGAGTCAGATACGACTGGCTTTCGAGCAAGGGTGACCTAGTGTGATGTAGAATACACTCTGTCCCAATTTTGCAAGTTAACGTGCAAATTCATGACTAAACTTATAGAAAGCTTGGGTGCTCAGTTTGATTTTGTATGTGAACTGCTGTGTAAGATCACAGTAGTTGTGGGATTAGTGAGTAAAGTCTGTAAACTAAGGAAGCATGTGGGAATAAACTAGTAAAGGTAAAGGTTGTCCTTGCTCAAAAGCCAGTCATATTCGACTCTAGGGTTCAGTGCTCATCTCTGTTTATAGCCCAAAAGCCAGTGCTGTCTGCGTATACAAGACATTTCCATGAACATGTGGCAGGCATGACTAGACACTGGAGTGCATGGAACACTGATCACCTTCTCACCGAACTGGTCCCTATTTATCTACTTGCAATGTCTTGCTTTCAAACTGCTAGGTTGGCAGGAGCTTGGATGGAGACGGGAGCTCACTCCATTGTGCGGCACTCGGGTCTCAAACTGCTGACATGCCGACCTTCCAGTGGCCAAGTCCGGCACCTTCACCACTCAGCCACCACAGTCGCATGGGAATAAACTTGAGCTGCTTTTATACCGAGAAGCCGCGTGTTGCGAAGCCAAGCCGGTAGCAGATTCTGTAGCCAAGGGATGCCGTCCTCACGGGAGGGAGAATAGGATGCTTGTTTTATGCACCTGTTTGTCACTTAGTCTTGTGAGCTGCCCACTTCCTCTGCCAATGAATCAAACTGCATTTTTCTCTCGTGGGGGGAAATGGGTAGCGGAGGGTTAATGCACATTATCCCAGGTGGCTGAACACAGAAGGAACTGGTAGCATCCATCCCCGCTTCTCTGCCGGCTCATCCTTCTGCGTTCCCTTTCACTCTACCGGCCGTGCGCTGCGCGTGGATTGGACATGAACCCTGTGAGAGACGGCAGCCTCTTAAAAAGAACTTTCTGCGTCCGCACTAAGGCGCATGGTTTTGCATGCATGACAGTTATCAGTATTTTTCAAATATGATCTCAGAGGCTGAGCGATGTTTCTTGCGCTGAGCTCTTTGTTGCTTCTTCTGCTCCTCCTCCTTATTCCTCTTCCTGGAATATGGACGATTTGGACACATTTAGACGTCTCAGCCCAGATCAAGGTAAGGGAAGAAGGTTTATTTACTTAATTATTACCTCCCTTCTATTAAGATCGCCTTTTCAGGGGCTCGTGATAGTTGAGAATCAGTGGCTTCTTTTCCTATTAAGCTTGGGAAATGTCTGTTCGTGTCTATTAAATAGACATTATTCAGAGAAATCAAGTGTTTAGGAACAGTTTCCCAGCTGAGCCTGTACAAGGAAACTTGGCTTTCTCCCATAATGTACTAGTTGCCCCCTCCCCATAGTGCTCCCCCCCCCCGAGATACAAAGTCAGACTCTTGAGCAACAAGACAGTTAAAGTCATATAGATAGCCTTTTATTTTCTTCTTGCAGATTTCCGACAAGAATTCATTTCTGTCCAAAAAATTTTTTAAAATGCAGACCTGTTCTAACCCAACAAGTAAAGAGAGAAGTCGCAAGGGAGAGGGGTGAAAGGTAGTCTCTAACTTCGACACGACTGCGGTGGTTTATGGTTAAGATGCTGAACTTGATGACTGGAAGGTCAGCAGGTCGAGACCTGAGTGCCGCACAATGGAAATTGCAAGTAGACAAATAGGCACCACTTCAGTGGGAAGGTAAACAGTGTTCTGCGCATGCATGCCATATGACCACAGAAACGTTTTGCAGATGCAGACAGCTACAAACAAAGCTGAGCACTGAACTGAAGAGTCAGATATGACTGGCTTTAATGCAAGGGTTACCCTCGCCACATGTCCACGGAAACTCCTGCAGGCACAGACACCACTGGCTCTTTGGATATAAACAAAGATGCACACTGAACTCTAGAGTCGCATACGACTGGCTTTTGAGAAAGGGTGACCTCACTTTGACACATGTATGTCTTTACAAGGTGGTGGTTTCTCCTACTGCAATATGCCAAATGAAATGTTAAGTTCTTTCAAATTTGAAGGCACGAGCGCTTTACAAAAAAGGAAGTAAAATATCTCCTAGAGTACAATGTACCCACTTTCGTGTAACACCCCCCTCCACCAGCTCCAATATAGGGTTAAATTATTTTGCCAGTATCATGGACATCAGAGGAGAACAACAGATGGACACATACCTGTCAAGTGCAGCTCAGGAGATTACAGTACCTGCACAGAACATTTCTGCGCAGGTCCATTCTATGCATGCGTAGAAGGCTTTTACGTATGCGTAGAACGGACCTGCGCAAAACCGTTCTGCGCAGCTCACTTCTACGCATGTGTAGAAGGCTTCTATGCATCCCCTTCTGCACTGTGTAGAAAGGACCTGTGCAGAAGGGATGCACAGTAACTCCTTTCCCCCGCTGCCAAATTACGGGGTAGCGGCATCTCCAGGCGGGAAATCACAGAAATTGGCGCAGAAATACGGGACATCCTGGCCAATCCGGTATACTTGACAGGTATGGATGGGGGTCACCTTGCCACAGACAGCCACAAGAAATGTGATAAATTTAGGAAGAATAAACTTGTCTTCAAGCAACAAGATGTAGAAGAATCCAATGTTATTCTGCAATTTGGCTTCAGCCCAGTAGATACCGCTAACTTTTGGTATCAGTAACAGTGCAACAGCAGTCAAACAACTGTAAATAATTTATGCTCCGGTCTCATACCTTTTATCCACGTGTCATTATGATAGTTTTACAGCAATTTTTAAAAAGATGCTATTTCATTTCTGGTTTCTACAATTAAATAGCTGACAACTTTCACCCCCTCTTCTTTCTCTTGGCATTGACACTTTTCCAATTGTTTTGTGCCATTCCAAAACAATGTGCACACTTTATGACGAATGCCACTATATACATGTAAAGTCACAACTGACAGTTCTTTTAGGATGCTTAATATTGGACGCAGGCTGCGGTCTAGGATATGAATGAGAAAATAAACTGAAGCTCATAAATCAATTATCTATTTTTTTTCCTAACCTCTCTCCCCATCCATTTATTGGACAGAACATTAGAAAACAACAACAAGAAGGGGAAATGTTGACAACTATTGCCCAAAAACTACAGGCTTCTCTTGGTTGAAATGAGCTTTCCCATGGCAAATGACTTAGCTGCTAAGATATAACAGAATGTTACACATTTCAACTGCTCAAAAGTTGATTTCTGGGAAGGGGAGGGGACACATTTGGTGTACTCAAGGACAAGGTGTGATCTTGAACAGGGACTAAAAGAAACTGCATTATGCTTACAATTTCAATTCTGCATTATATTTCAGAAAATGGTTCCATACCAGCACCAGGGGTGGGGGGTGGGGGTGGGGATGAATAATTGTTAATTTACTTACGTCAATAATTTTTCAGGAAGTTTAAAAGAAACATAGGATCATAGAATGATTGGTTTGAATGAGGCCTATGGGGCCATCAAGTCCAACTCCCTGCTGAATGCGAAAATCAAAACCAGAGTAAGATCTGACAGATGGTGGTACAATTTTCTATTGAATGCCTCCAGTATTGGAGGACTCACCACCTCCTGAGGTCATTGGGTTCCATTGTCATACTGTTCCAACAGTTAGGAAGTTTTTGTTGATATTCATTCTATATCTGGTTTCCTGTAGTTTGAGCCCATTATGACCTACACTTTGGAATGGTTGGGAACAGATCATCTGTATAACTATACTAGCTGATTACCTGGCTTCACTCGGGTTTTTCTTTTCTTCAGTGTAGGCCAGCCTTTCCCTCTTGGAAACCTCGTGGGGTGTATGTGGGTCACTCCTGCCTTCCTTCCTCCATCGCTCTCTTCCCTCACCCGTCCTGCTTCCTTCTCCATCTACGGTCACTTACAGTGCTGATCTCGCATGCCCATTTGCCTTCCACCTACTGTGAAAACTACAGCTGAGCTCAGAGGGCTACAGCTGAGCTAGTCAGATGATGTCACAATCTCAACATACCTGAGGCTATGACATCAGCTCAATTACATCACAGGGAAACACGCACATTGTATAGATAAACTGCATCCCAATTTTGGGGGTGTATGCCCCCCCATGGGTTTTGAGACCCCCACAGTGCTGATCTCCCAAGTCCAAGGGATGTATGTGCCATATTACAGCAGGATTGGTCCAGTGGCGTGGGAGCATATATATATACCTGATCAAAAATCTGCCATATATGCAATGTGAGACATCAAAAGTATATTTACAGATAAAAGATGAAATATTCCTAATATTCTGATGATAATGTGGAGCACGTTGCATGAGCATCTCAACACTGAGCTGCTAAAGATCTGGTAGCTTTGTGAAAATTTATACTGTTTTGCAGTTTGACAATTTTTTATAAAAAAAAACCACAGTTCCCAGAATATCAGGAACCATGTTGTCGAGGGGATTCTAAGATCTGTAATTCAAAAATGGAACTTTCCAAAGCAGTAGTCTCTTTTTAATTCCAGGACAATCCTTCACAGTATCAAATATGCAATTAATGATTTGCTACTAAATGCAGTCAAATCTCATGTAATGACATTTGTAGAGTTCAGCTGCTTTATTATTATTATTATTATTATTATTATTATTATTATTATTATTATTATTATTATTATTATTATTATTATTATTATTATTATTATTATTATTATTATTATTATTATTATTAGCTTCAGTTTCATTTGCCACAAATATTTATGTTTAATATTTTAGTCTATAGTTCACACAAAACCACAGGGGACTACACCTAGGTGCAAAGTGTATTTTGATTGTAGGACATGACATTGTCATTGCAATGACACTTCTATACTGCCCCATATACTGCCCCATATACTACTTAGTGCACTCTCTGGGTGGTTCATAAGTTAATTGAAATGTTTATAACTTGATATTTTGTACTGTAATTGTGATATTGTGTTTCTTTGTTAGCCGCCCAGAGTCGCTCTGCGAGTGGGGTGGCATACAAATTAAATTAAATTAAATTAAATTCAATTCAATTAAATTAAATTCAATTAGCATTTTGCCCCAAACATGCTGGGTATTTTACCGACCACAGAAGGGTGGAAGACAGTCAACCTTGAGCCATGGTCAGGATTGAACTGACAAACTTCTGACTGCAGTACAGCACTTAAACCACTGTGCCACCACTGCTGAAAAAATTCCAGGTAGCTGGTAATGGGAAAGATGTCTCTAAATGTATTACGACCAATGAGAGTTTGGTTGCCCACATTCACACACACACACACACACACACACACACACACACACACACACACACACACACACACACACACACACACCACAATTGCTCAAAAGCCAATCGTATCCAACTCTAGGGTTCATTGCCCATCCCCGTTTACAGTCAAAGAGCCAGTGCTGCCTGTGTCAGCAGAAGTTTCCATGGTCATGTGCCAGGCATGACTAGACACCGGAGTGCATGCAATGCTGTTACTTTTCCTGCCAAAGAGGTATCTATTCATCTACCTGCAATTTCTTGCTTTTGAACTTGTAGACACTCCTAAAACCATGCTGCTTAAATTGGGTGGTATACCGTCCTTTTTAACTGTGGCAGAGAAGAAGCAGTGGAACTATTTTCCTTGCTTCCGAAATGTCGCTGTCATGTTTCGGTAGCAAACACAACATTTCTAGTAAACAAAAGGTTTTTGGGCTGCAATGTGGTGGGCAGGACTTGGAAGCAAACTCATTAAAATAGCCTAGTTGCCTCTAAAGAGTTACATTTTAGGCCACAAGCAATCTCAGTAGTAGTTAGAAAGGTAGTTTTGAGAGGAAAGAATTAGCACATGCTATGTAGGTGTTATGAGTCATGCATAGTTACTGTCAAATTGCTGTGTATTAATGGCATTTCAAGACACATTGGAAGCATTTTGACAGAGTTTTTTTCAGGTTTATGTCTATCTTTTTATTAGTTATAAAAGGCAAGGGAACTACACAGTTTTGTCTTTTGTATTGTTTGAAATGTTTCCCATGGTTAATATCATAATTAGCCACTAGATGGAGGAAGATATTATTTCTATATTTTTATGACTTGGTTAGTAATGTTAACATAAAAAATTGATCCATGCAACGCAAGAAATTACTTTCACAGTTAATGCAACATTAATTATAATGTATTTTTACATGGGAACATTATAACAGTTGCAGTTACCACTATGCCTTCTGCCGCCTCAGTTGAATCACGTCCCCTGGTGGCATGCATGTTCCAGCAGCGGCTGGGCATGTCTGGGCAAGTCAGTGAGCTAATGTCAGAAATAGGTATATACGGTTTGGGCAAGTCAGTGAGCTAACGTCAGAAATAGGTATATACGGCAAGACGAACCAAGGGCTTGTCTCTAGTGCGAAACCATCTTATTGGATAGTACAACTAGGCCATAGTGAGTCTGTTTTGAGCTAAAGATGAGTAGGCACAACTGTGTTAATTAACTGGACAATTTTTGCTACATTTGTGGCAAATATACCCCTCGTGATCAATGCAAGAACCTAAGCAAGAGGGTGAGATATGCTAACTTAAGATCATGACGTCCTAGGCAGAAGTGGACTTCAGATTTGGGTTCATCACATAACAGTCCAGTACAGTGATAGTGAACCTTTTAGAGAACGAGTGCCCAAACTCAACAGGCTGCTGTCCATGCCACCGAGGGGCAAGATGAACTCTGTGCTGGGCGGGAGGAGGAAGTGCTCCCATTGGGCTGCTGGGCAGAGAGGCGGGGTGAACTCAGTGCTGGGGCGACGGCGCGTGTGCCCACAGAGTGGGCTCTGAGTGCCCCCTTTGTCATGCGTGCCATGGGTTCGTCACCACTGGTCTAGTACATAAAAAGCTGGCTGAAAAGCTCAGTGGTTTAGGTATCTGCCAGCGGATACTCCAAGTGGTTGGGTGTTCAGTTCCCCAAATGTGCCATCTAGGAGAAGAGCCAGGATGTCTAGTGATGGAGAAACTGCACAGTCCCAGAGTACTCCCAGAAGAAAGATATGATAAACCACTTCCATGTGCAGGTAACTAGAAAACCCATTACAGGGTTGAAATAAGTCAGAATTGACTTGATGGCATGCAAAAACAAAATAAGTACAAACTCTTGTGAAATGCCTCCAACCCCCCCCCCAAAGCAGTTTCCAAGTAGTTTTCAGTGCTTGCTTTTGAATTTAGCAATACATGGTGGATTTATGCACATATGTTTTGTTGGAATTCCTTTCATTCTAGGAGTATACTATAAATTAGCCAGTCTGTTGATCCCCTATGCCCTCGGATGCTAGTTATTTTATTTTATTTTTATTTTTGGGATGTATTTGCTGGTTGGTCTGTTTTTGATAGGTTGTGTGTCTTGTTGTGTTATCTGATATTGCGTGTACACCACCCAGAGTGGGACATTTCTTCAATGGGCGGTATACGAATGGTCTGAAGCTAGATTGCTGGGATTGCATCAAGGAACACTGGTTGAGGAAATGGTGTGTTTTAAGTCCATAAACTTAGGTAGTTTTACAGGATCTGCTCTTTAGAAGTTTGAGAAGGCAACTCGTGCACAGGAAGGCATCCAGATGTTGAGGAGTTTCCCCCTCTTGAATGGCTTTCTTGCTTGCTTTCGCAAATAACCGAGACTCTGGAATGGGCCTCAGCCTAACCTTGGTTTGCTTGGGACTTCAGTCTAGCTTTACTAAGCAGCTGGTGCTAGAAAGGAAAGGAATCTGATTGCTATTTAGTCATAGCTACTGCCATTTACTGTCAATTTCCCATAGCAGCTCCATCTGCTATGTTCTGTCTTACCTCCTCTCATAGGAACACAGGAAATATGAAGGTCAGACTATTTAAAAAAATCTAGCCTAGTATCCATACGAGCAGTGGGTCTCCTGGATTTGATGCAGATGTCTTTCTCAACTTTGTTGAACCCTGGGACCTTCTTGTGGCTAATTCGGGTATGAATCTCAGTGTTTACCTGTATTATTACTCAGCGTTTGCTCACTCTGTGAAATAGCGTTCAGCGTTCCCTGGTGGTTTCCCATCCCAAGAACAACCATGACAGATCCTGCTTACCTTGCAATATCAGATGAGATTTGTTTTTGCATTCAAGGTAGTATGGCAGGCCATCTCCCCTGGATCTACAGTACAGCCTCCTCCTTCTCCTCCTTGTGCCTTATCTGATTCCAAATATTGGCAGTCATCATGGCGATCAGTCCTGAGAATATAATGCAGTGTCCTTCCATCCTTCTGCATCACAGCGTGACACCCATATGACTGAGCCGGTTCCACGAGTCACTTTCTGGTTCTGAACCCTTTTGGCACGCAAAGTCCTCATCGGCCCCAGGCCAGGATGGATGAAGCTGCTGCCCTCCATCAAGATGGATTCAAGTTGGATTTAATCCATTGGGGACCATCACTCTTCCCTGTGGACTTCTGCACCCAAGGTTGTTAGTCCTCAGGATGGTCAGGTTAATGAACTGCCTCCTGATGGTCAGTGTTGAGTCACTAGGAGTAGGGTCTACTCCAGTCTTCCCCAATCTTTGGTTTTTGGACTTCAATTCCCAGAAGCCTAAGTCAATTCCCCAAAGCACTGATGTCCACCAGTGTTCCATGGAACATAGTTTGGAAAACACTTGTACTCTATTACCATAGCAGGAAAACCTGGCCAGACTGGAACTGTCTAATCTATGGTGAAAAATTGCTGCCTCTCCCCAGATGTTTTGGAAATCCCAGCCAGGACCATACCTGTCAAGTTTTGGATTTGGAAATAAGGGAAATTTCCTGGCAAACACAGGATACTTGACAGCTATGCTTATGCCCTCCAATGGCGGCAATAGGGCATTGCAGTCTAATTAATAAGGATGACGGCGGGAAAGAGGGAAAATAAGGGGTTTTCCCGGCCAATAAGGGATACTTGACAGCTATGCTTATCCTGTGCTGCCCTCCAATGGCAGCAATAGGGCATTGCAGTCTAATTAATAAGGGATGATGGTGGGAAAGAGGGTAAAATAAGGAGTTTTCCCGGCTAATAAGGGATACTTGACAGCTATGGCCAGGACTTGTCCATTGTAGGGGATTATGGAAGACACCATCCAAAACATATGAAAAACGAAAGGTTCCCCAACCTTGTTATTGACGAGGAAAGATAGATTTCGAATCATGTAACTCTGTGCTGATTTCTGAAGTATTATTCGCAAAGTAACTCCACAGTGGCTGGGTGGGCTTGCCACGAATTTGAGGTGAATGTTAATTGGGGGTGGGGGTCATTTGGGGAAGGTCTAATGTGTCTAATTTGGGTATGAATCTCAAAACTTTTTTAAAAAAATCCAACCTAACTACAACTCTGTGATGTGGATTTGGCAGAGGAAGAGAGCAATGAAGAAAGGGGGAAGTGGTCTACGATTGCTCATTAAACTTCACAACCGAGTAGGCGCTTGTTGTGCTACTAATTCACTTCTGGAAGCAAAAATAGCATGCACACTCTCATGAATGCGCACACATCCTGAAGAACTTGAGTAGAGAAGGACAGCTTTTTCAGTGATGAGGATCATGGTCTAGGAAGTAAAGAAGAAGCTCTAGGATTCAGTGTTCATCTCTGTTTAAAGCCAAAGAGCCAGCACTGACTGTGACCATGGACAGGCATGGACTTGTGGCAGGCATGCCTCAATACCGGGGTGCACAGAACGCTGCTAACCTTCCCACCGAAGTGGTCCCTATTTATCTACTTGCAATGTCTACCTTTCGAACCGCTAGGTTGGCAGGATCAGGGACAGAGACGGGAGCTCATGGCTGTCAAGTATCCCAGTCTTCAAGATCAGCATCTTAACCACTTGAGCCACCGCAAACTAGACACTGGGTGAATGAATTTTACTATATTCATAAATTTTAAAGCTTTCACGTTCTTTCAGTTCAGAAAATTAAAAAAAAATCTGTTTTTTTATTAAAATAGAAAGAGATATAAATGGGTTGAAATGAAGGTTTTCTCCATCCCCGGATACCTGTTGGCATCAGCACCAGTTTTCAGTTCCAAACCTGCAGACCTCAAAATGCTTTTCCGTTGTTTATCTCAAGTTCCATTCAGTGGACTTCAAGCAGCTGCTTTCTAGGCTTGGGGACCCTCTGCATGACCAAGCTGGAGGAGTCCCTGCAATGAAATAGGAGCACACTGAGCATTTTATTTTTTAAACAAAGTGCCATCTGGAGTTGTTTTGCCTGGAGCCACTTTCTGCTGGTGAGATCTTGGAAGGGAAAGTGTGTTCTGTGCAGAATCGGTGGCCTTGCCTTGCTGTGAGTCTTGGATAAGCTGCCCTGCCTACTTCACTTGGACCAGGGTAAGGGTCCAAATGCTGGCTTATCCCTTGCCGTTGCCTGAAATAAATAAATAAATTTGGAAAGCTTTTCCCACTGCCTGTTAGAGAGGGAAATCTTCTCCATTGGTCTTGATGAACATTCACCATTTGTTTTGGTGTTCAGTTGCACAGTCAACTCGGACCCTTTGCGACCCTTTGGACTATTGTCCTCTAGGCACCTCTGTCCTCCACCATCCTCCTCAGCCCACCCAACTCTGTGCCCATTGCGTCTACAATACCATCCAGCCATCTCATTTTTGGCCGCCCCCTTCTTCTCTTGCCCTCCACCTTCCCCAGCATCAAGGCCTTCTCAAGTGAATCCTCTCTTCTCATTTGATGTCCAAAGTACTTTAGCTTCATCTTTACTATTTGACCTTCTAAGGAGCAGTCAGGGTTGATTTCTTCAAAGATCGACCTATGTGTTCTTAGAACATAGCAAATAGCATCTATTTGCTATGTTCTAAGAACACATAGGTCGATCTTAGAAGAAATCAACCCTGACTGCTCCTTAGAAGGCCAAACTGTGCCAAACTGTGATGGCTGTGGCTTATTTCAAGGATTTTTGAAAATTAGGAATATTGGATAGGGCAGTGGTAGCAAACCGATGGCATGTGTGCCAGAGGGGGCAGTCAGAACCCTCTTTGTGGGCATGCGCACCATAGCCCCAGCACAGAGTTTGCCCCACTCCTCTGCCCAGCAGCCCAATGGGGAGCACCTCCTCTCTCCCCCCAGCACTGAGTTCACCCCACACCTTTGGCCAGCAGCCCAATGGGAATGCTTCCTCCCTCCCCTGTCTGGGGTAAAACAGGCAGCTCAAATGTAGTGTGAGGGCGCAGTGTGAATGGCAGCCTGTTGAGTCTGTGACAAAGGTGAATTTGGACACTCAGTCTCTAAAAGGTTCACCATTACTGGGAGAGGGTTTCCCTCCCCAGGTTTTTGGATGATCACCCAGTCTTTTTTTGTGCTTGCTGTGAGCATACATTTTGGGTTTCAAGGGAAGGGGACTCCAAGGCCAAACTTGCCCATTATTCCAGTTATCTTTTGACTCCCTACTTTGGCATCCCAATCTCCTATGATGTCTCATCATACTAGTCCAGGGGTTTGCAACCTTTTCATGTTGGGGGCTGGATCACACTCCCTAAATCAGTTGTGGGTTTGGATTGGTGGTCCAGCCGCCTCTGCCAGAATTGGCTGCGGACTCATTTACTCATAAATGAGTCTGTGACATAGCTGTCAAGTATCCCATTTTTGGCCAGGAGATACTATAATTCACCCCTCTTTCCCCCTCTTTCCTGCCACCTTCCCATATTAGAACAGCCAGAAAAGGGGTTACTGCGCATGTGCGCCCATCAGAGGCAGCGGTGTGCATGCGCAAATGCCCAGAAAAGGGGTTACTGTGCATGCATGCCCATCAGAGGCAGCAGTGTGCATGCCCAGAAAAGGGGTTACTGCACATGCATGCCCATCAGAGGCAGTGGCGCGTATGCGCGAACGCCCGCACCCAGAAAATTTCTCTTATTTCCACAACCAAAACTTGACATGTATGGTCTGTGGGCTGTCATAAAACAGTAATAAATGAGTCCACAGCCAATTTAGGCAGCAGCAGCAGCTGGAGCAAGAGCATGGACCAGATTATTTGGTGCCATGGGCCATTTCAGTACCAGAGGCCATAGGTTGAGAACCCCTGTACTAGACAACCATAAATCTGAGTGAGTGTCCATGGACCGCTGTGTACAGCGCTAAAACAGATCCACAAAAGAAAAGAGGAGTAAAAGTAAAGGTAAAAGTCACCCTTGCTCGAAAGTCAGTTGTATCTGACTCTAGGGTTCAGTGCTCATCTCTGTTTCATAGCCGAACAGCCAGTGCTGTCTGCTTCTGCAGACGTTTCCATGGTCATGCGGCAGTACATGGAACACTGTTTACCTTCCCACTGAAATGGACCCTATTTTTCTACTTGAAATTTATTGCTTTTGAGCTGCTAGGTTGGTCGGAGCTGGGACAAAGACTTTAAAGAGGTCTCAACGTAATCAAAGGTCATGGTCTCCTTTGCTTGAAAGTCAGTTGTGTCTGTCTCTAGGAGCAGAAAAATGAAGGATATTATTTAGTGGCCTTACCTAAATGACAGCTGGAAAATGCTCATTGTCTGTCCTTACTTATAGGGGTTGGCTTATGCCAAATCTGTGTGACATTTGAGCCAGACATTTGAGCACTATCAGCCATGCTGCCAACAGAAATAAAGATTTCAAGCATTCTGAATTTTCCCGGCCGAGTTGAAAAAGCTGCCATAATGCCTGAACCCTGTGATGGCTAACCTTGGCACTCCAGGTGTTCTTGGACTTCAATTCCCAGAAGCTCAAGTCTGCACTGCTGCTGATCAGGGCTTCTGGGGATTGAACTCCAAGAATAGGTGGAATGGGGTTGGACATCACTGCCCTAGCCTGTGGCCATGCTGACTAGATAATTCTGGGAGTTATAGCCCAAAAGATCACTTTTGATGAAAACAAACAAAGGAGGACCATCCAATTAGTAGTCCATGTGCCAATGAGGCCCCTATTGTAACTATCCCAAAATAATTACCAGATAGGGCATGGATTTTAGTTCTGCTTATTGGATTTGTGTGTGTGTGTGTTTAATTACACAACTTTGCTTGGGGGAGGGAGATACCTTGGAGAACGCACTGTACCAGCAGTAAACAGCTGTCCCTCAGAAGACCTTGAAATCCAAGGCTCTTGATGAGGCTCAAGAAACTGATGGCCACAGAGGGGTTGGCAGCAACGTTGTGATGATTAGAGCTGTAAGTTGTGTTGATGGCAAGCCAGCTGTCTTCATAACAGCTGCTTGGTTCTTTGCACATAGTGGCAAAACGTTGACAAAGGCGGTAGATCTTGGCCATTGCTTTAGTAGAAAATCTAGCCTTTTCAGATGGTGAAGAGCAGGATTTCAATGACTTGCAGAGGTCCTCCTCCCATTGTTGACTCAAGGACAAAGAACCTGCTCCAGTTCTTAGTTGTATTTTACAGGACGTCGTCTAAGTGGCAGAGTGAGATGTTAGGCTTTAATAGCTCTCAGACAAATTGCTACCTGTGACAGCCTATAGCTATTGACATAGGAGAGTCACCTTCATCTTGCTTTGCTGTGCCTAAAGACAAGGAGAACAATATACCTGTAAGGCTAAGCCCTTTTCTTACACAGCATATAGCCAAAATAGTCCTCCAGGAAGCCAAGTGGACCCCATGGCCATTCTATTGTCTGTGGACATTGTCCTGTCAGTGGACTTACAGAAATTTTACAACTAATATCTGACCCTTCTTCTTCTTCTGCCATATCTGATTCCAAACATTGGTGATTATCATGGCGATCAGCCATGAAGACTGTCCTGTGAATATAATGCCATGGCCTTTCATCCATACCATGAAGACTGTACTGACTGGCCTTTCAGCTGCCTTCTACATCACAGCATGACTCCCGTACCACTGATCTACCTCCACAAGTCACGTTCAGGTCCTGAGCCCTTTTGGCACGCAAAGTCCTCTACCGCCCCATGCCAGGATGGATGAAGCTGCTGCCCTCCATCAAAATGGATTCAAGTGGGATATAATCCACTTGGGACCATCATCCTTCCCTGTAGACTTTGCCAAGGCTGCTAGTCCTCAGGGTGGTCAGGTTAGTTAACTGCCACCTGACTCTTGGCATTGAGTCTATTACCATAGCAGGATAACCTTGCCAGACTGGCCCATTCATCCTTGTGCTTTGACTTACCAGGCTTACAAGTAATAAGTAGAGAGATGGCAGGTGGATTTTTCTGAAGTTTAAATGAAATATGGCAGGAGTCTAATGATTGCTCCAATTGTCTTTGGTTAAGATCATATCATGTTTTTACAGCTGGGTTGCTGTATGTGTGAATGTGTGGGAGCAGAACATTTTGATTCAAAGGCAAAGTGAGAGCAGGGGCCTTTTCCTCAACATTCACTGTCGTTTTGACAAGGCTGTGTCACTTCTAACAAGATAATATATTAGGTTCCATGACCTTATCTAGTGAAGCCTTCTAGAGATCAGGAGATCATGAAAAGATCTTAGAGCAAGACAAAATGCATTGTCCTAGAAAGAAACAAACATGAATTGAGTCATGGAGGACACAAGTTCATGGAGGACAAGGGTATCAATGGCTATAATTATGGATACCTAAGGACAACCTCTGGGTTGGAGAGATAGGCAGGATATCTCTCCATGCCATTTCCAGGGAATCCTAAGCAGGTGAAGGCATCTGCTTGGGAATAATACCCTGAAGCCAATGGTGAGCCACTGTGTGAGACACAATGCTGGACTGGATGGGCTCCTGTGGCCTCTTCCAATAAGGCTGTTCTTATGAGTGTTTAACTTGGCTTTTTATGGAATTCTAGATCCCTCAAAAGCTGCACTGTTGCTGGTTACAACCTTCAGTCTTTCAAGAAGTGATAATCCTTTATATGGGTTCAGGTTTGTTAGTGGTTGAGAGAGCTGGAGAACTGGGAATACTAGGAAGGAATTTCTGTCTTGGTGGAAGGAAATGCCTGTTACAGTAGACCATCGCATAACGATGTTACTTGGTTCCCCAAGTATGCAGAAAACGTCATTCTGCAGTTTTCTATGGGTTTCCCGTATAACGACGCTAAAAAACATCGTTATATGGGGGTCCCCCGTATAACAACATTTTTAAGTGTCATTTGCTATTTAAATGTTGTTGTCTGGGGAAACACGTAATGCATAATGACGTGTCGTTAATCAAAATCGTCGCTACCTGAACTCGTCGTTATGTGAGGCTCCACTGTATATCCCTCTAGCGCAGTGATGGCAAACCTTGGCATTCCAGCTATTCTTGAACTTTGATTTCCAGAAGCACCGATCAGCAGGAGTGCTGACTTGGACTTCAGGTCATTGAAGTCCAAGAACAGCTGGAGTGCCAAGGTTTGCCATCACGGCTCTAGGGGATAAACATGAAATTGGTTCCTTGGTGAAGCTGGAAACTCAGTGCACCATTTCACTTCACCAATTCCCTTTGCAATAGTTCTGCCTTGTCACATACCTGTCAAGTATCCTGTACTGGCCGGGATTTCCCGTAATTTAGCGCCACTTTTCCTCCTTTCCCACCCGGAGTCGCCACCATCCAGTAATTTGATGGTGGGGGAAAGTAGTTACTGTGCATCCCCTTCTGCGCAGGTCCCTGCTACTCATGCGTAGAATCTTTCTATGCATGCGTAGAACCTTTCTATGCATGTGTAGAACCCTTCTATGCATGTGTAGAAGGTTTCTGCGCAGAAAGG
Source organism: Bradypodion pumilum (assembly GCA_035047305.1). Classification (NCBI taxonomy): domain Eukaryota; kingdom Metazoa; phylum Chordata; class Lepidosauria; order Squamata; family Chamaeleonidae; genus Bradypodion; species Bradypodion pumilum. The sequence goes on along the minus strand of JAWDJD010000016.1, from coordinate 9,304,984 downwards.
GATGCGTAGAAGGGTTCTACGCATGCGTAGAAGGGACCTGCGCAGAATAGTTCTGCGCAGGTCCCATATTTTCCAGAGCCGCGCTTGACAGGTATGCCTTGTCATAGCCTGAAGGCCATGACACCAACTGCACTGAACACTTTCCATTTTATCTTTTGCATGAAATTGCTGATTTCCTCTCAATTAATATACAATTTTGTGTGCCTTTAAAAAAAAATAACTTTACTTTTGAAAACACACATGCGAACTTTTAATTGAAAACGCACTTTTACCTGCACAGTTTTCCCCCCATTGAAAACTGCTCCCCTCATAATTTTGTTTCAAAATCATGTTCAAATATAAACATTTTGTATGCTTTTTTTTGGGGGGGGGGAGTTTGGAAAAAGTACGGGTATGAGGAGCTATCGTTCAAGAACTGTGAGTGAGGTAAATTGAAATGCAAACTGTATGAATTTCACACTCATCTCTTGAGTAGGCTTTATTTTTTTGTCATGTATTATAACCCAGTGATGGCAGACCTTGGCACTCCAGCTGTTTTTGAATACCCAGAAGGCCAAGTCCCTGTGAATCCACATGAATGGGTTTAACTGCATGTATGCATTTGTGTGGATTGATTCTAGCTGGAGTGCCAAGGTTCACCATCACTGTTATAATCCCTTCTCCCCCTACGTTTTGCATTATATTAAGTTTCTTGTGAATCAACATACTGAGTTCTTTTCATGATTTTCTGCTTCTGCTATTCAAATGAGATTAATTATCGCTTGCAGTGCTAATGGAGAAATATGCCACTCTGAAGTTAAAAATGGAACCATATGGATGTCTAATCTTTTTTTGTCTGGGTTTTGTCTGCAATGCTTCTTTTTTCCCTGTGAATTGTGTGAGTAATAAGCCCCTTGTGAATGTGAGATAAATATTAATATGTCTGGAGCAAAAAACCAACCAACCTAAGGCCTGCAGGCTGGATCCGGCCCATAGCACCATTTCATGTGCCCCCCCCCACCCCAAATGCTGACCTTCCAGTCATCAAGTCATCATGCACGGTGTGCACAAAGTAGATAAGGAAAAACTGTTTTCCCTATGGCACAACACTAGAACTAAGGGGCACTCCATGAAACTTTTGGGTGCTAGTTCTCAAACAAATAAGAGAAAGTACTTTTTCACCCAGAGGACCACTGGTCTATGGAACTCCCTGCCAGAAGAAGTGATGACAGCTGTCAGTCTCGACAGCTTCAAGAAAGGATTAGACAAGTTCATGGAGGACAAGGGTATCCATGGCTATAATTATGGATACCTAAGGACAACCTCTGGGTTGGAGAGATAGGCAGGATCTCTCTCCATGCCATTTCCAGGGAATCCTAAGCAGGGAAGGCATCTGCTTGGGAAGAATACCCTGAAGCAAATGGTGAGCCACTGTGTGAGACAGAATGCTGGACTGGATGCGCACACAGAAATGGGTCTGCGCATGCGCGAACCCCATTCGGTAATGTACGGTAGTTTTTGCGCAGCACCATACGGGAATTACGGTTTCCAGGTTGGATGTTTTGTCCTCTTCCCCAGGTCTGGAATGTCTATTTACATCAACATCCAGAGCCTGGGAACCGCAGACATTTGTTATGGCAACCAGTGGTTGTTTATACAATCCCTGGGCTCTAATTGCCTGTATGCTAATTAGGAGGGCCAAGCTCATGTCTTTCCTATAGGCACATGGGTTTGGGAATTAGTTCGAGTTTGGGGGTTTTCTGAGAGTGATACCTCAGAAGGGAGAGGGGGACTCTAACATTGAGTCCGGACTCCAACCCAAGCTTAGTCATAATTGCCTAAATTAGTTAAGTTTTCTTTTTGTTTCTGGGGGAAGGCATGAATGTAGATTTCCCTAACTGTCCTTTTTGATTAGTCTTTTTGTATGCTGCAATTCTGTATCCTGAACCAACAGAAGGACTGTTATTTCTACAATATGCTTCGAGAACAATAAACATTCTTACTTCATCAACAATGCCTGTTCTTTGGGAGAAGACGTAATACAAGAGTTAAGCCATAAGCCACGCACTACCACATTTAATACAATACTCTCCATAATACTTGCTGGGCTCTGTTAATACAGGTAAAACCCAGGTTGCTGCAGGATCTGCAGGACAACATTTAGGCCTCCTAAGCTTGGAGTATTTGGGGATGTTTCATAGGGCAGGTTGGAATGGGAGACACCCAAAGGCAAGGGCCAGGTCAAAGCCTATCTGTCATCAGTAATAGCATCAGCCAAAACCCGCAGAATAAAACAAAAAGCCTTTTGTTATCAGAAGCCTTACTGTAGACCTCCATCTCTATGTTTAAATATGGGATTGCAGCGGCATCTGGTTAAGACACCGAGCTTGACGGTCAGCAGTTCGAGACCTGAGTGCTGCATGATGGAGTGAGCTCCTGCCATATGTCCCGGCTCTTGCCAACCTAGCAGTTTGAAAGCAAGAAATCACAAGTAGATAAATAGGCCTTTGACGGGAAAGGTAACAGCATCCTGTGCATTCCGGCATCTAGACGTGGCTGCCACATGACCATGGAAGCATCTGTAAACACAGCAAGCACTGGCTCTTTGGCTGTAAATGGAGATGGACACCGAACCCTTGAGTCGGACCTTTACCTTGCTGCAAGGAAATGAAAATCATGAAGGCAGTCAGTTTGTAAAATCTCGAAGACAAAGACAGAAAGTCCCAAATTTCCCAATATCTACCTGTTGAAACACCTAAACACACAACACATTGCTTCATTTACGAAGTTCTAAAAAGATTACTAGACTGACTAGAGTCAGTGTTTCCCAACCTTTGGTTTTTAGACTTCAACTCCCAGAATCCTAAGTCAATTCCCCAAAGCACTGATCAACTAATGGGCTGAATTAGGCTTCTGGGAATTGAAGTCACCCTGTGGGGCTTGGACTCAATGTTGGGAACCACTGGACTAGAAATCATTAGATTGCATCTTCCATTGGCCCATGTTGAGGAACACGGGGATTTCAATGCAGAACCGCACTTTGACTGCTCCTCATTTAAATGAGCTGCTATTTCTGTTTTTTTATTAAAAAAAATAGCTTAATATAGTCTGCAAAGGGAAGTTCATGACAGTAGCATTTTTAAAAATGCAAGGTATTAGAGATAGGCTTCAGGAGGTCACAGGCCTAAAAACATCAGAAGGGGCTACAGCGTCTCACACCTGTTCTATGCTGGCTTTGCGTATGCTTGAAATCCGACTTGCACTGGTTCTTGCTGGCGCTCCACCTTCATTAGCAGCCAGGAGAGCCTTCTGGAATTGAATGTGAATTTGCAGGTCAGCTCACCCAGTTCGAGATATGAATTACCTACCTATAGATGGGAGGAGAAGGCAGCAAATGGCATCCATGCAAATTCTAATTGAGATTTTGTTCTGTGTAAAAGTCTCCGTTTTAATATAACCATTGAGTTCTCATGTTTCCATCCTAGGAATACTTAGAATAACCTTCTGTAGAGATGGAATGGAAGGGTGGGTGGGTGGGCTTGTTCATGACCCCCAAAGTCCCTTGAAGATGCATTAGTGGATATTTGCAGAATTCAGACGGATGGCACATTTGGCTTAGATGTGGGTTTACGACACTAAACCTGGTCAACCGATACTCCATGGCTTCCTGCTTGAGCTGGCTCGTTCCTCTTGTGGGGTTTTTGCTACTCACACTGCATTCTGCCATCCTGGGCTATAGAGAATTCTCATGAATTTCCTGTGCGCAACTCTCATCACAGAAGTGAAAAAGCTAAGCGCCGATTATAGAAGTCAGAAATTAAAGTGAGACATCTTATGCTTCTCTATCTTTTGAGGCAAGTCCCAAGAAAATAATTTCCTCTGGGCATTCCCAAATCTGCCATTTGTTGCTGAAAGAACATTGGTTATGCGCTGGAGTACTGGGGGCTGCCTTTTGTGCACTTCTTCTTCTTCTTTCATGTCCTGATCAAACCCTGGACTGGCAAAACGAAGCCACGTTCTTGGCTTTGTCGATGCCCAAACCCAAGTCTTAATTGGTGCATGTTGCTGGCAGTAATCGGCAGGCCAGTAAATGATCTGGATTCTGTTATCTCTCCACATTCACACAGCAAGTTGTTGTCTGGTGCATCCCCCACTTGAACACGTTGGTCCTGCATTTAGGGACTCCAAACCCCAGGCCTATTCAGGGTCTTCCAAGTGACATAGGGGAGATTGAGATCCTCAGCTATATCCTCCTTTAATGTTATTCCATGTACAGTGAGCTCCTTCCTCCATCTTCTAATTTGGTTTTGCTTTTGTGTACCCTCAAGAATGTTTGTTCCTGCCATAAAGCTCTTCCTGGATCTGAGCAAGTGGACTTGAGGTTTTTTATTTATTTATTCTTAGATTTTTATGCCGCCCACTTGGGAAATCCCGACTCAGGGTGGCGCACAATGGTAAAAACAGATAAAATACAGTAAAATACAGTAAAATATAACAAAACAGATTAAAACCCTCACTCGACCACCCAACAACCCACCCTCCCACTGTGTACCGCAGTACAAAACACAATCCATCCAGGGGATGTCGATGATCCTTCTCTTGCTTTAGTTATCTCACCATCCACTGCTCCTTCTCTCCTTATCTTAGGTGGAGTGATACCAACAAGAGGGTATATTTTCTCAACCAGCGGAGATTTGAGGTAGCCTGGCATTAACAGTGATCAACTTGTTTTGTGTGTGTGTGTGTGTGTGTGTGTAGATGTGCTCTATACTGAAGCAGCATACTCTGCTTCAGAAACGCTCAGGGCCAAAGCTGATGTGCGCAGCATGGCTGGTTGAGTTGCCCATTTATACTTTGTGAGTTTCCTGATGATGTTGTCCCTTGTATTAACTTTGGCTTTGGTATTCAGGCAGTGCTGCTTTTGAGCACATGAACACATGTGACTTGCCAAAGTGGTTGTATATTTTTTCTTCTTCCTGTCATTCAGATTCCCCTGGCTTGGAGCAGTAGAAGGGGAATGCTAGTTTTATCTGTTTGAGATAATGGGGTTCTTCTTAATGGGGAACTTCTTATTATATAAAACACTCGTACAGCAGGTTTTTCTGCATTCGCCCCTGGAGCCATTACAGAACGAGTGGAACGGTTTGACGATCCCAAAAGTGTCTGCTGACAAATTAAATAAACTGAGCAGCCAGGGAAGGAGAGATGTGACATCTTTTCCTTGCAGGAGGAGAAAGGATTTCGGGGGGGGGGGAGGGAACTACCTTAATGTTCTTTCTAAAAATCTGGCCCAGAAGAAGAGTAAGCCCTGCTCCCTAGCTTCCTATTTTTCTTGTTGAGCTATATATAGAAAGCAAAAGATTTGAAGAGAGGACAGCCTTTATGGAAGAGGACACCTTGATTGTCCACGTTGAAGGTTCTCCCCTTCCAGTTGATTCACTGACAGTGACAAAGCCATGTCCATGGAAAGAAGGGCAGGCAAATGGTGGCTAGTTAGGCAATTGCTATATACCATACCTGTCAAGTATCCCGGATTGGCCGGGATTTCCCGTATTTTCGCACCGATTTTCTTTCTTTCCCGCCCGGAGCTGCCACTGCCCCATAATTTGGCAGCGGAGGGAAAAGGAGTTACTGCGCATCCCTTCTGCGCAGGTCCTTTCTATGCATGCATAGAACCCTTCTATGCATGCGTAGAACCCTTCTTTGCATGCATAGAAGGCTTCTTTGCAGAAGTGGATGTGTAGAAGCCTTCTACGCATGCGTAAAAGCCTTCTACGCATGCGTAGAAATGACCTGCGAAGAACGTTTCTGCGCAGGTCGATTTTATGCATGCGTAGAAGGCTTTTACGCATGCGTAGAATGGACCTGCGCAGAAATGTTCTGCGCAGGTCCCATAATCTCTGGAGCTGTGCTTGACAGGTATGCTATATACTAAATTTGGCTCTGAAGCTGTGCATATTGGCCTAAACTTGACTCCTTGTATTAATTAAAGTAGACCTCTTGAATCAGTGGGATTTGCACTAGAGTTAGTGTTAGCTCTGTTGGATTTTGGCCATTGATGCAACTGGGGGAGGATGCATTTTAGTTTTCAAACAGTATCACAGAAAGAACTTCAGCTATTAAAGGAGGAGAAGGAGGAGAAAGAGAAGAAGAATTGAGCCAGTTTTGTGTGTTCCTCCTTGAAAGAAAGTATATTAAACCGACAGTTCAGCAATTGGTATAAAATTAATGTAATGCAGAAATTTCTGGTAAGAGTATATCAAAACTTTGACATCAAGTTATCGCCCACTGGCAGCCAATGGGAAAAAGTATCCTGTGCCAGGTTTAGGAAAACGTTTTAGGGATTTTATCTTAATAGAGATGGCAACACATTGCAAGCCTTTGAGTTCTTTTCTAGTCCAGTTTGAAATCCAGTCTGGAAATGAACTACTGACCACACAGTTTCACTACTTTATCCTGTTGAATTGTAATAATTGTTTAAGTAATTTCATCCTGAGTTGTTTTTCATGGGATCTTTGGGTCTCTAGCAGCAGAACATAGATGTTGTTATTTTAAGAAGTAAAATGCAACAACAATTGTCCTGCTGTTGAATGCAATGGAGCCAAGTCTCGTTGGAGCCAGCAGAGGAAAATTAAGATGTCTGGTAAAGAAGGAATAAATGTAGAGGAAATCCATTCCAGGCATTCTTTTACAACCATTCTTTTAATCCAGCTGTGCTTCAGTGGATTGGCTAAGAGTTACCAGAAAACCTTCAACTTTGTGTTGTCTTTGAGGAACATGGAAAAGGTCTGGATTGCTCCAAGGAAAGATGCACAGTGTTCATACCTGTCTATCCTTTACTTACTTGAGCTGTATTCCTTTCCTCTGTATCTCACTCCTGCTTTCTTCTGCCTTCTGGAAAATCTTTGGAGGGGCATTAACATCACCTCCCACAGACACAAAGACACAATCCCATAGACAGAGATTATCCGATTACTCCTTCATCCTATTACAGTCAGTGTCAGGAATATCAATCTATTATAGCTGAAAGAAGAAAAGTGAAGGCAAATGCAGGAAAATCCAGTCTCCCCGTGCCACCGATTCTGCCACCATTATTGTATTTCTATCAGTACTTAAACCTTCTATTGATAATCTGAATTGGATTTTTTCCCTCCTTCTCTACATGGAAGCGTGAATCCACACTAGGCAGATATAACAGCTTGGAACCACATTAGTTGCCCCTGTTTCATCCTATGAAATCGTAGGATTTCTAGCTTGGTGAAAGACTGGGCATTCTTTCTTAAAGATTCCTGACTTCTTCCAATAACACTGCACAATGATTTTGCTACTGGGAATAACACACATGGTTTACATTTACTGTATTTTCTGGCGTATAAGACTACTTTTTAACCCCGAAAAATCTGTGCCAAAGTCGGGGGTCGTCTTATAGGACAGGTACTTAACTGCAGCTTGTTTCCCCTTGCTTCATATGTCCAGCGCATATGGTGGGGGGTGCCGCGGCTGAGTCCCTGCACTGTGCGGGGAGTATGAAGCAAAGGGAAGCAAGCTGCACACATCTTTCTGTACCTCGAGGAGGAGAACATGAGCATGGATAGGCTCTCCACCAGAACCTGCCCATTCGACTCGGAGGGCTGCGCGTCTTCGGGTTGAGTGTGGGTTAATTTTTATTTGGTGTGCATTGGAAGAGAGGTAGTCTTATACGGCAAGTATATTCCAAACTCTATATTTTAACTGGAAAAGTTGGGGGTCATCTTATACGCCCAGTCGTCTTATATGCCGGAAAATACGGTAATTTAATAGTCATATTTATATATGCCGCCCACTCAGGCAGAACCTGACTCAGGGTGGCATTACAACAAGTTCTAAAAACACATAAAAAACACTTTAAAAGATGATATCAAATGTGCTGATTCCAAATCAGAACTCAGAATTTGCCTATCACGTACTAAGGTGTACTATAGCTGTTCAAATGGTCGGTAATTGGGTAATGTATTTTTTTACATGGGAACATTATAACAATTGCAGCTACCACTATGTCTGCTGCTGCCTCAGCTGAATCACATCCCCTGATGGCATGCATGTTCCAGCAGCGGCCAGGCATGTCTGGGCAAGTCAGTGAGCTGACGCCAGAAATAGGTATATATCAGGTGAGGTGGTCCAAGGGCTTGTCTTTAGTGAGAAACCATCTTATTGGATAGTACAACTAGGCCATAGTGAATCTGTTTTGAGCTAAAGATGAGTAGAAACAGCTGTGTTAATAAACCGGACATTTTTGGCTACATTTGTGGCAAATATACTCCGTGTGATCAACGCAAGAACCTAACCAAGAGGGTGAGAGTTGCTAACTTAAGATCCTGACATTCTAGGCAGAATCAGATGTCAGATTTGGATTCAGCACACTTAATTTAGTATAGGACACATGGATTCGACCAAGTAGCAGACCATATTTTTGTGTGTGTGCGATGCAGTGTAATTGAAGTGATTTCAAACTGTGTAATGTAGGTAACATGCTAAGATACAGTAGAGAATGGATAGTTCTATATCGGACAGTATTTGTAAGCAGAATCTGTTCTTAAGGATGAGGCTCATGAAATGACTCATTCCTCATTCATCAGTATGGAACAAGTCCTGGGAAAGAATAGTTGGCTGTTCAGCCACACAGGAGTGGCCTTGGTGGTCAACTAGGACCTTGGACAGTGCCCAGTGACTGAGGGTAAAAGCAAGCTAGTCTCCAACATTATTAGTTGATCGCTATCGAGAAGCCTATAAATCACTAGCTGTTCTTCTGAAATCCTCCTGGTGCAAATGTTAGACCTGTTAAATTTCCTAATAGCTGGACTCTTATTGGTATTCTCGTAAGGTTTGTGTGATTTGTGACAGCTAATTGCCAAAGGTGCTAAAGTGCATTCTTGTTGCTCAGTCAAGTGTGTGACCAAGTAAGTCATTGAGACACCCCTGGCTCTTCGTTAGCCCCAATTAAGCTGTGCCAAATTATGTAAACTTTACATGAACACCAATTGAGATACGGCCCAATGAGCATGAGATTTGCTTTCATTTTTTTTGGCGTTAAGTCACTGCAGAAATCTGCATGAGGAATGAGTTTTTATTTTGGATTGGACCCCAAGCCAAAATGCTTGATCTGGTTCCTCAAACATTTGACAGCTCTAACCTCTCAGTTTCAGCAGAAAGCTGAACAAGATATAAGAATAGTGGCTAAGAGAAGAAGCGGCGAGTTAAGCAGTCCCCAACTCTTTCTTATGCCGTCAACACTCGGTTTGTTTTAAGGAAAATCATGCTTCCAAGAGGTTCGTTTTCCTTTTTTTAGTTTCAGATATTGGCGTCAGGGCACTATTAAAACTTTCATAATCAATAATTTGCTAAGTTTCTCTGAGCCCTCCCTCCCAAAAGCAAAGTGGCTGATTATTATTTTTTAAAAGGTAGACTTTCAGCTTCTATCTGTGGGTGAAGAGAGGGGGAAATAATTGCTTTCACTATGACATTTTTTATGAGTGGGGAGGAATAAAGGTTGGCCTTTTTTTGGTGTCTACAGTTCTGTTCGCCCAGAATGTGCTTTAGAATTATATCATTTCAGTTAAAAGATAAGATGGCATCGGCATGTAGTAGACTTAGCTATCCTGGAAGTCTGCTGCCTTCCAGAAGAAAAAAGATAGTGAGTTAGATGGAAAATAGCATAGCATAGGAAGTGGTGGCTTAGTGGTTAAGATGCTGATCCTTGTGACTGGAAGGTTGGCAATTCAGCAGTTCGAGACCTGAGTTCTGCATGACAGAGTGAGCTTATTTATTTATTTATTCATTTATTTTATTCAATTTGTATAGCTTCCATCATCTGTCCCAGCTCCAGGCAAACTAGCATTTCTAAAGCAAGAAATTGCAAGTAGATAAGTGGGTACCACTTTGGTGGGAAATGTAGCAGTATTCAGTGCACTCCAGTGTCTAGTTATGCTTGCCACATGACCTAAGGAACATCTGCAGATGCAGATAGCTCTGGATCTTTGGCTATAAACGGAGATGACCACCAAACCCTAGAGTCGGATATGGTTGGCTTTCAAGCAATCCTGATTGAGCGGCATACAAATGTGGAAATTAAATTAAATTAAATTAAATTAAATTAAATTAAATTAAATTAAATTAAATTAAATTAAATTAAATTAAATTAAATTAAATTAAATTAAATTAAATTAAATTAAATTAAATTAAATTAAGTGCGACCTTGACCTTTACTACCTTTACATACATTCAGTGCCCCAGCTGTGGTGACAGTGTTGCCGTACAAGTTGGAAGGCTAAAACCTTAATGTGCCTCTACTGTTGAGTGAAACCTCAAAGGGCTTTCAGATAAGAACTGTATATGTGTACAGGGAGTGCCAAAATGTATATGCATTTTAAGAGATGTTATCTATGTCTTACTTATCGAAGTTGAAATGAATTATGGTAGCAATGTGCAGTATGACATTCACACAAAAGAATTAATGCTAGTGTCTCCATGCGGAAAGGCAGGATAGTAGAAAACGGTGGGAACATGGTTGATGTTTGAGGAGCACGACCATTTGGAAGTGGTATTTGAAATCCAAGAACATTGTGGAAGTACAATGACAATGGAGACATCATTTTGCAACGAACCTCCAATGTTCCTAAATAACTGCACCCATTTGTGTTAAGCTTAAGATGCACGGTACTGTGTGTGATGTGCCCAAGCGAAGGTCCGATATACTGGTCAACATTGCTCAAGCAACGTTCACTCTAATCAGAGGTCTCTGGACCCTGATGATAACCAGTTTGAACACCTCTTGCAATTGCAGAAATCAAATTTGACTTTATCTTTTGTTATCAGTATACATTGAGCATTACAATTTTGATACAGTCTTTTTTTTGTTTCATAAAACGTGTGTACACTTTTGGCACCCTCTGCATGTTTGGCAAGCTCTCAAAGTTTTCTTTTCAGACCCCAGTGAAATGCAACCGCCCGATCCAAGAATCTGGTGGAGAGGCAATTATTTTGTTGTTGCCTTGTTTTGCAACCTTGTTTTCCATTACTTGTGCAATCACAACTCTTTCAGCCACGTCGCTGTTCATTTGTCCAACACATGGCCTCCTTTGCCATGGGGTGACGGCCTTGTTATCCGACCTACTTGGTAACCAGCAATATAGGTTAATTCTCTCTAATCCTTAACAATTAAGTGGGTATCAGGCATTCTTGTCTAGCATGCAAGAGGGACTCGATAAGACAAAGAGGATCAATGCTTTTCCCAAACTGAAACAAGCTACAAGCTTCCCTGAAGATGCAAATATGCAAATTGCCTCATGCTCGAGAGATGTTCCTTTCTTATCATGTTCCTTCTACCTTTGCATGCTCAAAAGCCTGTGAAGCAAAATGGTTGGATATGCATGTCTTCTTCAATAGGGAGTATTCAGTTAAAAATTCATGTCATCCCGTTTCTGTGTCAATCTTTTAATTGTGTGAAGATGTGAAAAATATATATGCAGTGGAACCTCTTACAACCATCGCCCCATATAGCAACGAAATCGCATAACAATTAGGTTTTGGGGGGAAATGGCATCCCACATTACAATTTTCCCTTTGGAAAAAAATCGTACAACAATTTTTCAATGGGAAAACCACTTAGCAAAAGAAAATAAATAAATCATTGTACGATTCATCCCATAGGGAAAATCACTATACGATGCATGCATCGTATAGCAATTGTTTCGTACAACAATTAGTCCCATGGAACGGATTAAAATCATTGTATGAGGTACCACTGTATCTGCAAATTATTTTTATATGTAACTTTCCCCAAGTATTTTTATATACCCGTTTACATACCCGTACAAGCATTTCTCTGTGTATTACCCTCTCCAAAATACAGTTTTATTGCCTATTTTTGATCTGAGAACAACACACCAACATTTGGTAAAGTGCCGAATCCGACAGGTAGCAATGTGCTTAAATCTGTGGTGAAAGACTAGTTTGATATCCTGCATCCTCCAGGGCATTGTATAATACACTGGTGTGTTTAGCTATTGTATCTTTAGTATTGTATTTTTGTTTTGTTCCGGTTGTTTAATAGAATTGTAATGGTTTTTAAAGCTTTCATTAGATATGCATTCATAAATGAGTATAGAACTGGATTTTTGAAATGAATAAGCAACATACATTATAGAAATTTAAGCTTAGCAATGTGTTAAAATGCATTGGAATGTATTTGATGAGTTATAATGAAGGGTGGGGTAGTATTAATATGGTCAAAGTAGTAATTTGTTCTAATTTTTTTGTCTTATTTTATTTTCTTCTTTCTTTCTTGTATTGTAATTGTAGTTTTTCTTCTGTGGTTGTAATGTTTTTTGTACCTTTTTTTGAAAAATTTAATAAAAATTGAATTGGCTTAGGGGAAATTGACTTAGGCTTTTAGGAATTGAAGTCCCTAAAACAAAGGTTGTGAAACACTGACTTCGATCGTCTCAGAACTTATTGTGATCGGTTGCTTTTAGGAAGAAGAAGGGGGGAAAAAGTCAACAAATTGGTTCCAGATCTACTCTTACTTAACCCTGTTGTTGAGTTCACTGCTGTTTTGACAATAGAATGGGCTATATACTGAGGAGCATGAAAGGTTATGGCTCTCTTAAAGCCCCTGGCATCAGTGCCTGAAGAGCTGAACAGCTATGCCATATGGGCAATGGGTTTAAGCTCTTTAACAAATCTGTGCTCAAGATTTAAGCCAACCGTTTGCCCAGCGGCAGGTGGGAAATGCTTTCTTGACAGCCTCCTTTGCATTTGCCTCCTTTCACCACATTTTGGGTCAGCTTATGACTGCGCTTGACCTGTAGGTAAAGCATCAGTTTCAATTTTCAACCATATTAATAAGACAGTCAATGCTTTTGTTCAGAGAAGCATTTTCCTTTGCCCAGAGAAGCATTGTACAGAGAAGCATCATGGGGTGCGGTGGCTTAGTGGTTAAGATGCAATCAAGAAATTGCAAGTAGATTTATTTATTTATTTATTTATTGTTCACATTTGTATTTGTAACAGAGTTCCGTAATCTGCAGATGTTTCTGTGGTCATGCAGCAGGCATGACTAGACACTGGAGTGCACGGAACGCTGTTTACCTTCCCACCGAAGTGGTCCCTACTTATCGACTTGAAATTTCTTGCTTTCGAACTGCTAGGTTGTCAGGAGCTGGGACAGAGACAGGAGCTCACTCCGTCGTGCAGCACTCGAGTCTTGAACTGCTGACCTACTGACCTTCCAATTATCAAACTCAGCCTCTTAGCCACTGCAGTTCCCTCCTAATCTTAGAGGTAGAAAACATTTATTTATTTATTTATTTATTTATTTATTTATTTATTTATTTATTTATTTATTTATTTATTTATTTATTTATTTATTTATTTATTTATTAGATTTGTAGGGCCACCTTCCTCACCTAGATGACCCAAGGCAGCTCACAATGTTGGTTAAAAAAAATCTTCATCTTTATCATCTTCATCTTTATCATCTTCGTCTTTACTGATCTGAGCTTCAAAGACAAAATACTGCAACAAAAAACTGACATCACACAATAATAATAATAATAATAATAATAATAATAATAATAATAATAATAATAATAATAATAATAATAATAATAATAATAATAATAATAATAATAATAATAATAATAATAATAATAATTTAGTGTCAGAAATTATTCTGGGTTGAAAGGATTTTTGCGGAAGAAACTCTGCTCAGGGAACATCCAAATGAGCCTCCTTTTATGTCCCCAAGAGCTGGGACAGAGATGGGTGCTCAATCTGTTATGCAGTACCAGGGTCTCAAACTGCTGACTTGATAGCCTTCCAGCTAACAAGGTGAGCTTCTTAACCACTGATGCACCGCATCCCTCTATGATAGTGTGCAGTCACTATAGCCATTCACTTTTTAAAAAATGAGTGTTAATTTTCATGCAATTCATTACTTTCAAACGGCCTGCAAATGTGACCATGATGCCCATACCCGAAGCTAGAAGTGTATTTTGCGGAAGCGCAGAAAGCCTCCTTTCATCTGGAGTGCTGAATATAAGCAGGCTTCTTTTCAGCTCCTGTGCAGAAAGTCCAGGTTTTGAAGAGGTTCAATCCCAGGGATGTCCAATTAAAAGACTCTCAAGTAGCAGATGCTGCCAAAGACGATTACCTCTTTACAGCCCTGCTGCTCAGAGTAGAATCTTCTTGGAACAGATGGAGCAATATGCTCTGATTCTATATGGAGATGTTTCATATGAAATCATACAAGAATCATCTTGTTCAGATGCACCCTGGTGTTTTACAAGCCTTATTTCACACATTCAAGACTTACTACAACAACAGCAAATAGTTCTGGTGGAGACCACTAGAAGCATACCTGTCAAGTATCCCGGATTGGCCGGGATTTCCTGTATTTTCGCGCTGATTTTCTTCCTTTCCCGCCCGGAGCTGCTGCAACCCCGTAATTTGGCAACAGGGGGAAAGGAGTTACTGCACATCCCTTCTGTGCAGGTCCCTTCTACGCATGCGTAGGGCTTCTGTGCAGAAGGGGATGCTTGGAAGCCTTCTACGCATGCGTAAAAGCCTTCTATGCATGCGTAGAAATGACCTGCACAGAACGTTTCTGTGCAGGTCGCTTTTACACATGCGTAGAAGGCTTTTACGCATGCGTAGAATGGACCTGCAAAGAAACGTTCTGCGCAGGTCCCGTAAATTCCGGAGCTGCGCTTGACAGGTATGTTAGAAAGTGCCAGAACAAGAACCTTGTATCTTTCTCAACACCCAAATGGAAGAAGAAGAAGAACGAGAACGAGAACGAGGAGGAGGAGATGGTGATGGTGGTGGTGATGGTGATGATTTTATGCATTATTCAGTAGCTGCTAGTTGATCTAAAATCACTGTAGATGGTGATTGCAGCCATGAAAGAAAAAGAGGGAGGCAAGCTATAGCAAAACTTGACATCACCCTCCCCACAAAAGTAATCTATGGCTGTGAGAGCTGGACCTTAAGGAAGACTGAGCACAGAAGAATAGATGCCTTTGAACTGTGGTGTTGTTGAAGACTCTTGAGTGTCCCCTCAGTCAATCCTAAAAGAAATCAACCCTGATTGCTCCTTGGAAGGATAAATACGGAAGCTGAAGCTGGACTCCTTCATCCCTATTGGCCTTTGTGTACAGCAGCATACAATGTCCTTTGGTGGTTCTCCAACCTATGAATAATAATTTCCAAAAGTTGTCTTCATCATATTCTTAGTTTCCTATTCCTACTCTCAGAGTCCATCACACTTGACTAATACGGTAAAACCCAGACTTACAAATGCCTCAACTTACATAACGTTTTTGTGCTAAAACCATGCCCTGATTTACACGATTACCTATGGTTTTGCTTCGAGTTACATAAAGATTTTTTCCCTATGGGTTTGTTTCAAGTTATGTAAAAATTTGATTTTTCCTATGGGTTTGCCTTGAGTTACATAAATAACAGATTTAAGCAAAAGCCTACGGAACTGACTTTTTTTGCAAGTAGGGGTTTTACTGTAGCTCCACGTCAGCATTAGCAGAGATATTTTGATCTCCTCTCCTTTGGGATCAAGACAGTCTAGTAACCTGTCAGTAACGTGCATCACAGATCCATCCTGGAAATCAAGAATTAGCACATTTCAGCATTGAAATATTGCAAGGCCGATAACATACCTGTCAAGTTTTGGATTTGGAAATAAGGGAAATTTCCTGGCAAATATGGGATACTTGACAGCGATGCTTATCCTTTGCTGCCCTCCAATGGCGGCAATAGGGCATTGCAGTCTAATTAATATGGGATGACGGTGGGAAAGAGGGTAAAATAAGGGGTTTTCCTGGCCAATACAGGATACTTGACAGCTATGGCCGATAATAGGTTATCAACTCAAAAAATATATATACAAAAAGAACTCTGAATTGTTCTCAAGGAAGATAAAGCTTTTGAAGTTTTTCACTCTCATTTGCAGAAGAGAATTAAGTGAAGATTTACATCCCTCCTCTAGAGGTAGATAATCAGGATAATAAAAAGTTTTTAAAAATCAATTGTACTTCTGCATATTTAGAGATTGCTGAGAAAATAGAAAGAAGACAAGAAAAAATAATTGAATTTATCTTTTAAGGACTATCAAAAATAATGCCCAAAAGAAGCTTTTAGCATTCTTCTCTTTCATTCTGTTGGAGCTTTGTCATGTATCTATTTTATTTTATGAAATAGAACTCAACTAGCATAATGTGCTTTGCGGGATAAGAGATGGAGGAGGGAATGATTAGGCATGGTAATCATATGAACTCTTTGAAGTGGTAGCCATGTCAGTCTGTGCAAGCATAAAGGCAAAAGTAAAGCTCGCCCTTGCCCAGAAGCTAGTTGTATCCGACTCCAGGGTTTGGTGCTCATGTCTATTTCAAAGCCAAAAAGCCAGCATTGTCTGCATCTGCGACGTTTCCACAGACATGTAGCAGGCATGCCTCAACACTGGAGTGCACGGAACACTGTTTACCTCCCTACCGAAGTGGTCCCTATTTATTTACTTGCAATTTCTTGCTTTCGAGCAGCTAGGCTTTCGAGCAGCTAGGTCACTCCATCATGCACTAACCGGGAATCAAACTCTGACCTTCTCAGAGAGTAAATACAAATGGGGGGAGAGACAAAAAATGTTGTGGCATCTTAAAGACTATCTCCTGTATTTAAATGTGAGCTATGAACTCTGTATGCAGCCTTTAATGGAGTATTCCTGTCTCTTTCCGCCTCCCACACCATTCAAAATCTTGTGAACAAGGTTGTCTGGGGTGGGCATGACAATTTTTGCCAGACTCTTTGGATGCGGCAAGAAATGTTATGCAGAAACAACACCATGTGGAGTTGTTTGTAAAGGCCAGTTCTGCTGCAATCCAGGGCAACTTTAAAATGTTGTCAACTACAACTCGTTTTCGAGAATGCATCTCCCCCCTGAAGCAGGAAAAATGTCACTGGTGTGAATTTGTATAAGGTGGATCCCAGTTTGCCATGAAGTGACCCACACACTGTGATCATGGAGCCATCTCCTGTGGCACATATGAAATGAGACAAGTAGGATTTAGCACCGAGACTGCAATGGACTGCTGCAGGCTGGAGGATATGGACAAGGTGCGCCTTCACAGCCAGTCCATCTTGCATGGCCTCTTCCGCCTCCATGACCGTTGGGAATCAGAGTTCCTCCACCGCTCATTTTGCCATTGGGCCCAATATGATAGTTTCCAGTGGCATTTCCTCCACTGAGGAGGGGGTCCATCACCCCACCTAAAGGGGCTCATCCACCTGTAGTCATTGGTCCCTTTTGGGAGTCAGGTTAGTTAACTGCTGCCAGACCCTCGGCGTTGAGTTGCTAGCTGTATGGTCTACTCCATTACCGTAGCGAGATGTCCGGCCAGACATGCACAACTTAAAAAGCTACTGTTTAATTTGCCATTTGACAGACAGAACCTGGTCCTTCCGGCAAAGACGTTCAAATTAAATCCTCTGCTTCCCCTCCCCGCTTTCATTTTCTGATGGCTGTAGTACACACACTTGCACATGAGCATGCGCGCCCACCCACACACACACATGCACACACATCTTTAAATCCGTTGACTGGATAGGGCAAAAGACGTAGCTTTGGGATTAGCATATATGCTGGATTTAGGATTTCAGGCTAACATGTGTTGTCGAAGCTGGATCAAGAATAGCTTCTTCTCTTTCCTCCTCTCGTCGGATTGAAAACTTTCTTCCTCTAAAGGTGCTGATTAAGAGATCTTGAGCAAGAGGGTAAGAATAAGAGGCCCCAAAAGTGCCCTTTTGATCTCATAGATTGGACATCCTTCTTTCATTAAATCAACACCATGAAGATCTGGGTAGAAGATGGACATGCCACTGGACTTGAAATGGCATTTGAAACCCTCTATTCTGCAAGCCATTAAACATCTTTTTGATTGGTGCATGATGTTTATCAGCATTTCGGTCACATTCCCGGTCCAGTATGCACAAGGCAATGATCTCTCCGCAGCTATCCAAGTGAGAAGACGCATGGAGAAGAGACAGCTGTGCTTTGGAGGAACAGCGCACAGAAAGCTCTCTAGTATTGGTCGCAAGTGACAAAAAGCTGCATAAATCAGGGGCCTTTCTTTATATCCTTCCATTTGCCAATTTGAAAGACTGAGGACTAGAGATGGCTCGTGGTATTTCTCTCTCTCTTCACAATGTCTTACTTCTTCTTTTTTTAAAGTTTTAAGAGCATTTTGACTTTAAGTACTAATGATTTGGATGAGAAAAAAGCATTATCAAAGATTGGAAGGACAGAGAAAGTCTGGATGGAGAAACTGGTGGTGAATCAATAGAAGAGTGTGGACTTCTAATTCATGTTTTTTTGGACATTTTAACAATAATAATAAATATTAGTGTTTTAATTTATGCAGATAGGGGGGTTTTTTTGTCTTTGATTTTTTTTTAAAACTGTTTTTCTTTGCAATGTGCCCTTTTACTGGGACGGGTAGCTTGCCTGGCATCGTGGAAGTGAGGTGAACATTTTGCATCCGACAAAGCCTTGGTTTCCAATATGGATCTCTCCAGGTCTCCTTTGCGCCTAAACAAATTCTCTGTTGCCCGCCTGGCAGAAGAATTTTTCTGGATTGGCGGGGGCATTGTCGCCTCTCCGAAATGGAAAATGGGCCAGATAGGTAAGACAGCAAAGACCGCTCAAGTCGTTCACCATGCTAGGCAATGATATATTAAAGACTTTGGGGTTTAAGTGGTATTTAACGGCAGCTTTATCTGTATGTTGTTCTGGAGGGAGGATACAAAGCTGCTAGCATTCCCAGAAAGGCCTTAGACTTTATTTTTTCTGCTGCTCATTAAACTGTTAGTTATTGGAAAGTTATATCTTATAGAGTTAATCCATCAATTTAGATATGATGGCCTTGAAGTTAGGCATATATTCATTCTTTGGCATTAAATGTATGTGATTCATTTGGCTAATTGTTAGGGATACTTGGCAAAAAACACATCTTTAATTTCTGAATGTTAACCACACCTAAATTTGTAAACAAATATTTGTTTTGCAATATTTGTTGTTGCTGTTCAGTCGAAGTCGAGTCTGACCCTTTGCGACACCCTTTGCGTGCCAGGATCCTCTGATATTTTCCAATATACTGTCTTCTAAAACATACATACAGTAGTTCCTCAGTTTACAAATGCCTTGGTTAATGTAATAATTCAGTTTATGAATGAAAATCCATTGAAAATAATGCCTCGGTTCACAAATTTACTTGCAAAAGATTCGTAAACCGAAATGTGGATTCCCATTGAGAACCAATTAATCTGTTCCGGAGGTCAGAAAAAAGGTTTTCAATGCATTCCTATGGGAAACCACGTGGTTTACAAATTTTTCGCAATACAAAATCTCCCGGATACTGTAATGCATTAAATTCGTCATTGCATTTACATTTATATGATTCTATGTTCATTCTGATTTTTGGGGGGCTGAGAAATGAAT
This sequence comes from Bradypodion pumilum, assembly GCA_035047305.1. Lineage (NCBI taxonomy): Eukaryota > Metazoa > Chordata > Lepidosauria > Squamata > Chamaeleonidae > Bradypodion > Bradypodion pumilum. The sequence goes on along the minus strand of JAWDJD010000016.1, from coordinate 9,285,465 downwards.
GTGAAGTCCACTCGGTTTTGGTCCACATATTATGCTGGGAGCTGGAGATCATTACTGCTTTTTATTTGAATTTATCAAAACAGATTTACTCAAGCTCCGAGTAGGTATGGGCTTACAACTCATTGGCCAGATTGTCCAGGGATTATTTTGATAGATATGTAAACCAGCACAGATCAAAAGACCATCTGGAAATCAGCCAGATCTATCTAAAAACCAATGTTTTTCAATGAAGCCATGCATTAACACTGACTGAAAAATGAGCAATGAAACTGACTTATTACTTTATGTGTAAATGACTCAGAGTTGTGTTGGCCCCTAAGACTTTTTATAAAATCAGTCTGTTTTTAGTTGAAAGGGTGGGCTGATGTTTTAGGATAGTATCCAAAGGCTATGATTTAGAGCAGTGTTTCCCAACCTTTGGTTTTTTAAATTCAATTCCCAAAGCACTGATCAGCCAATGTACTGACTTAGGCTTCTTAGAATTGAAGTCCCCATGTGGGGCATGTGCCCTACGTTGGGAACCATGGATTTAGAGCAGTGATGCACTCCAACGTTTTCTTACTACCACCTCTGTGGGCGGGGCCAAATCTGTGGGCATGACCAACGCAATGGGGTATGGAGGTGGCTGTGGCCGTGGCTGGCCAGGTGGGCAGGGCTGGCCAGGTGGACCGGACCGGCCAGGTGGGCATGGCCTGGGGGAATTTCCGCTACCGGTTCTCCCGAACAGGACAGGACATGCTTCAGTGCATCACTGATTTAGAGTCTTAGATGTTACAAAAGAGGGCTGGCCCTGCCATTAAAGCAAGGATAGGCAACTCATACCAAATATTTCAGGTGTCATAAAAAGGGCAGCATGTTATGAGTTACACTCCTTGTTGTTTTACTTATACTTGAAAGACAGATAAAACAGTAGTGAGAATTTTTGTCCCCTTTGCTGAAATAACTTGATTGGCTTTCGGTGATATGCTGAGAAACATAAAATAATAGAATAATTGAGTTGAAAGGGGCCTATAAAGCTTTTGAGGCTTGGCTTTAAACAGAAGGAGAGAATGGTCCCCCCCTCCTTTGACCATGGCCTTTTTTAAATAATGGTTTGAGGTCTTTATGAATTTATTAAAAAATCAAACCTTGCAATTTCTACCTGCAAGCGAATCATGGTACAGTGCGGTGTTTGTGGACGTGTGAGCCTATTGGGTATAGTCAGGGAGAAATGGAAAAAGTAATTTTTATTGAGCATAAAATATAAACGAAAATAAAGGGGGGCGTTTCCAAATTTGGGGTAACGTTGGGTTGAACTGAAATGATTTTTGTTTTGTTTAAATGGGAATTTTTTTCATTGTTTTAACGCATTTTAATCTTGCTTCACTGCTTTGGAAATGGGTTTCTATTTTAAGAGGTAACTTAGAAGCCTCATAAATAAGTGGAATCAACAGATAAGGCAGGACTAGGGACTAGAATGTGGACTCTAACTTGCCAGTAGATCAATAATTGGAAGCCTTTGGCTCTTGAGCTGAATATAATCAGTTTCTCTTTAAGTCGATTCAGTGTTGTTTCCGATATATCTTTGAGTGATTTGCGGTTAATGCAGTAATGATAGCTAGCTTGGATGGGCTTTAAAGAAAAACCTGTGGAGGTGGACTGAGCATTGTAACCTATTATGGTCAGAATGCCATGGCCATAGATGAGAATCCTTTTCTTCTTGGATTACAAGTTCCCATTTCTGAACACTGCATTGGGTATCTTGTCACTGAACAAGAGGGAGTTCTTTCCTTCAACTCCAGCTTTGGGGATTCCTGGTGGTAACTGGTAGCTACTATGGAAAACAGACAGGAGCATCTAATGGGCATTTGAGTTGATGAATCCAGATTCTTCTTTGTGCACTTACAATGCAACAGGCATTGTTTGATTGAGGTGGAAACCAATTCAGCTGTAACACATAGAGATGGTGGAACAATCCTGAGAAAGACTGGTTTGCAAACCAGCTTCCAAGCAGGTTAAAGGCAAAGTTAGTAGCTGTCTGTAGCCTTGTGACTAATGATAATGATCATGACGGCGACGACGGCGATGGCGGTGACGACGACAGTGACAACGATGGCGACGGCGATGGCGGCGGCGGCGGTGACGACGACGACGACGATGATGATGATGATGATGATGATGATAATAATACTAATACTAATACTAATAATAATAATAATAATAATAATAATAATAATAATAATAATAATAATAATAATAATAATAATAATAATAATAATAATTTGAGATTATTATAATGTGATTTTTCTGATCTGCATGTCATTAAGTACACAAGATATTACTGCTGCGTCTGTGCTTTGTCCTGCCCATAACCTTATAAATCTTTTTTCTGGGAGCCATAGATTTTATAAAGGGGATCTGTTCCTTCCTTGATCCTTCCAATAACACAATCTAGAGCCAATATGGCGAATCCTGGCACCCCAGGTGTTCTTGGACTTCAATTCCCAGAAGCCCAAGTCTCTGTGAATCCACATGGATGGGTTTACTGCACTTATGGATTCACAGAGATTTGGGCTTCTGGGAACTGAAGTCAAGAACACCTGGAATGCCAAAGTTTGTTGTGACTGCTCTAGAGCATCGTTTCCCAAACCTTTTTCTGAGCAACACCGGTAGACTTCAATTCCCAGAAGCCTCCGTCAGTCTGTGGGCTGATCAGTGCTTTGGGGGATTGACTTAGGCTTCTGGGAATGGAAGTCTAAAAGCCAAAGATTGGGAAACACTATTCTAGAGGATCCATGGTGTGCTTGGACATTAGCATCATTCAGAAACAGACTTTGTAATATGCTATTTGTAAATAAACCTCTCTTTACCTTTGAAAGGCAGATTTCTCAAGTGGAGTGCTTTGCTTTTGTAAACAAAGTCTGGAGTAGCTCTGACATTATGACTGAGTACATTTGCTTGCCAAAGGGACAGTCTTCTCTGAATAGTACCAGGCACTGCCAGCCATTCTCTTCTAAAACATCGACATTCTTCTTCCGAGAAGAAATCAGCTATTCAGTGTTAACACTGCACAGCCTAGGAAATAAGGATGATGTTGTTAGATACTCGCCACTGTCTGGTGAGGCATGGAGCTGATGCGCGTCTTAATATTTCTGAGCAGTATTTCGTTGTTAACATTAATTACTTCACAGCTTTTGAAATAGAAATTAATAAAAACAAGACAGCATGCCCTAGCCCTCCTCTGTGAATGGCTTTTTGGAAGTAAGACATGTTGAGTCCACTAGAACTGGTGAACAGGATGGCAGCTTTTAATAGTTCACAGAATCATTCAGCAGCAGGGCTGGAAGAAATCACAAAAGTCACAAAAGCAAGAAATCAACAACTTAGGCATCCCTCAGAAGTGACCACTCAGCCTCGGCTTAAAATCTGTAGTGAAGGAAAGTCCTTAGCCCTCTGAATCATTCCATTCCATTGTTGAACAATTATTATGGTAAATTCTTACTATTGTTTAGTCAAAATCTTCTTTCTCGTGATTTGAATCCATTACTTCAACTCCAACTCTCAGTACGATTGCCATAATTCTGCCCCCCCCAAAAGGGACTCCCTTGCTCAAAAGCCAGTCGTATCTGACTCTAGGGTTCAGTGCTCATCTATGTTTCAAAACCGAAGAGCCAGCATTGTCTGCTTCTGCAGACGTTTCCGTGGTCATGTGGCAGGCATGATTAGACACTGCAAACTCTAAGACCCTTCCTCTCCCTGAGGTTGCCACTACCCTCCATTGAGTTGGACTCACCTTCAAACCCCACACGAGGATCCCTTGGAAGAAAGCTCTAAAAAGTCTTGAATGGAAAAATATGTAAAAAGCTGTGGAGGATTCCTTCAGACTACAAAGGGTTAAATGCATAGAGTCAGCATTCCTAGAGTGGAAGGGAAGTGAAGAGTTGTCTTTCTCACTTCCAATCCATAGTGTTCCCTTCCTCTCTAGGAATGCTGACTCTATGCATTTAACCCTTTGCAGTCTGTAGAAATCGTTCGTAGCTTTTTACATATTTTTCCTTGAACCGGGATTTTTACATGTATTTCCTTGAACCGGATGGGACAGCATGAAAATCAGGACATATGGCATCCCTAACTCTCAGGAGCTACAGAAAACAAACATGCCTCACCTTTTATGTGGCAGCCTTTGTTGTCCAATGGAGGGTTTCTCAACCTTGGGCCTCCAGATGTGCTTGGACTTCATTCCCAGAAGCCCTGATCAACAGGTGTGCTGACATGGGCTTCTGAGAACTGAAGTCCAAGAGCACTTGGAGCCCAAGGTTGTGAGACCCTGCTCCAATAGTTTCCATAAATGGTAAATACTCTTTATGTGTATGTTTTTTTGTCAACCACATCAGGACAAGCCTAAGAACCTCCTAGAATTTTGTAGGATATACTTATGATACCTGAAGTGGCATTGAAGTGATGTAATGGTGCAGCACAGACAAACCATAGTTTTGCTATGTCATGATGCAGATGGAGCAATCCTGGTAGATGTCTGAGATTTGAATTTTAAAAAAATCATGACCTGTTTTCTGAGATTCCTGTGCAGGTTGGGAAGAAGGAATTCTTTTACAATAATCACCTTGTCTTGCTTGCTGAGAAGTAACCAGAATATTTCTGTTTCTCATAAAGATTTTGCGATATCTAGAATGGTGGTTCCCAATGTGGGGCATGTGCCCCCACATCGGGGCATTTTAGTCTTCCTCCACATGAACAGAAGTTGACTTTTTGAAAGGGGAGGAATTTTAGAGATGCTTAGGTGGGTCATGGCCAAAAAAAGGTTGGAAACTACTGTTCTAGAAACTACTAAACCAGCGTTTCTCAACATTTGGTTTTTGAGCTTCAATTCCTAGAAGCCTAAGTCAATTCCCCAAAGCATTGATTAGCAACGTACTGACTTAGGCTTCTGGGAATTGAAGTCCACCTTTGGGGCATGAACCCCATGTTGGGAAACACTGTACTAAACCTGCAATGTGCAGGTCCCTGAGCAGGGTTATTAATTATAGGGCTTTTAGAAGGTTATTAATTAATACGTTCACTGTAAATTCGAAATGGTTTGATAGCAAGCAATGCCGTCTAATCATTGGTGAGATGCAAACTTAAATGTGTTTTGCTTTTTGACAATGTGCCTTTTTCAGTGTCTAGAATGTGAAAACTGCTTACTTAATGCTTTAAGCATAACATGTCTTTTCTTTTCTTTTTGTCATAGTGGAAAAATGTATGGGCTCCATGCAAGCTGGTGCTCAGATGATCAAGCTTCGGGGCAGTTCCAAAGGTCTGGTTCGTTTCTACTACCTGGATGAACACAAATCATGCATTCGTTGGAGACCTTCCCGAAAAAATGAAAAGGCCAAAAGTAAGTTGGAGGGGTAGAATGCTATCTCTGTAAAATAGTGTAATTTATGAAAGAATTTCCATAAGATGCTGTTATCTGCAAAAAAAAATCGTGTAGAGAAGCAATCTAAGATTTATCCTTAGCTGAGGAATTTAGAGTTATATTCACCTTCTCAGATTCATGCTTGAAACATCTAATGTACACCTTTAATTTGTGATGTGAGCAAAGGTCCCAGTAACACAATATTTGATTCCCACACAAGAGTCAAATGTTAGTGGTAAGGCGCATGTTTAAACAAAGCCTTAGGAACTCATGTCAAAAGGATATGAGGTAGTAGATCTGAGAAGACTTAGAACTGTTACTGTGGTCATATTGGTGGTAGAGATTCTGGGAATTGTAGCAGTGAAGGCAGGTTATTTGAATGCCATGGACGGGAGTCTCCTTCAAAGGATTTATCCAAACTGCTGAACCAGGAACAATCTAGATCTGAACTAGAACTCTTAGATTTGAATGGGATGAGCAACTGTGGTTGGCCCATGTAGTTGGTGTGGCTAGAAACCTGCCATATTCTTTATGGCTTCTTATGTTGATTAATGAGATTTGAAACCCAACTATATCTAGAATGCAACATTTAGCTTATCCATTCTGCCAGGGCTTCTGTCTGTTTTTGGCCACCACCTGAAACAGATCAAGGTCTTTAAAAACTGCTAGGTGGGCTAGTGGCTCAACTGTATAAAATAACTTTGCGAGAGTGTCCATAGCTTGATGGCAGAATGTATATGTCCAGTTAAAAGGATCTTGAGTAGTTGGTGTTAAGACAAATCTCAGGGGACTGCTGCTAACTAAATTCCTGCTGCTGAACTAAATGGTAGGGGATGTAAAACACATGGAACTCATATTTCCAAGATGTGCTTTGTAAAATCAAGATGGCAAGTGCCTGATCTATACCTTGGAAGCCATAACAACATTCCTCTGGGCAGTTGACTTTATAACCTACAGTTGACTTTATAACCTACAGGTAGATCTTTAAAAATTTGATAGTTCGAGCATCTCCAACCTTGAAACCTTTTGTATATATTGGATTAATTGTCATATGGAGTTTAATTGTTTGAGGGAATTGTAATAATTTAAAGGAAGTTGATCTTATTTCAGTTAAAATTAAACAAAGAGAAGGCGGGGAACCCCAACTTTTAAAATCAACATCTAACACACTAAGTCCTTTCTTCTCTTCCTTAAAAAACAGAGAACAAAACACGTAACAACAGCCATGGGCATTAAATTGGGGTTGTTAAAATTCTGCTTTATGGTTGGCTTGCATGGTCCTCCAGATGCCACCGGCCAGCATAGCTGTTAGTGACACTAATGAGCCAACCCAACAGCCTATGGATCTGTTGGTTTCATTAAGATAAATGACTTGGATCAAAGCAATCATAAGCACAACAGCAGAAGGTTTTGACAAAGTACTTGATCAGAGTCTTCCACGACACCTTGTACAAATGGAAGACTTATGCTGCAATGTAGGATTCCTTTTCTCATAGAACAATATTTTGGTAACCATTTAATAAGTTGGAAGAGGTGTGCAGAAGAGAACACGTTTGGAGTCCAGCCGGTGTAGTTTGTAAGAATGCATGAGAAGTTTGATGAGAAAATAACTGTGTCTCAAAATGTTGTGGCCCTGGAGCCCAGGTCCGATGAGGAAGACTTTCTACCTCTAGAACCCAGGTCTGTTGAAGAAGACTTTCTGTCAGTATCTCAGCCTGCTGTCAGCATGGAACTGCCTCCTGTTGATTAGGTTGATCAAAACTTGACAGGAGCACAGCCAGCAAACGCTGAGGCACCAAGTGTCAGTGAAGAGATGCAGGATGCAGCATGTAACGGAGAAAGGCAAGGGCTCATTTGCAAAGACCACTCCCAGCTGTGAGCCCTGAGCCTGAACCCTCTTAAGCAGTCATGCATACCAGCAAAAACCTCTTGTTTGCTTGCTGACCCTGGACCTTGGACTCAACTAGTCTTCCAGATCAACCTTCCGTCTCAGTTCTCCAGCGACCAGCTTCTGAACTCATATCTTCCTGACCAATGACTCTGGATCATCCTTCGGACTGTTGTAAGACTCTGCCTCCAGTCCTTACTCCTTGTTCGGTGGCTGCCAGTCAACCTGCTCTCCTGTGCAGGGTAGGCCACAACACAACAAGACCTCTAACCACGTGAAGTGGCTTGGTTGAATTTGTGACTCTCCAAGCCAAACAGAGACCAACAATCATGCATTGTGGTCTGTCAAAGTGTTCCATATAATTAAGTACAAATTTTGGGTGAGGAGGCAAGGAGGAAAGTAGTGAATTCATGCCGGAGGCCAACTATAGGTATCAAACATAGTACCTCTTACATTTTCCTCTGTCCCCCCCTTTCCTTTAATATTTCAGTCTCCATAGATTCCATCCAGGAGGTATGTGAAGGGAAACAATCCGAAATCTTCCAGCGTTATGCAGACGGCAGCTTTGACCCCAATTGTTGCTTCAGCATCTACTATGGTGATCACATGGAGTCTCTGGACCTCGTATCTTCCTGTGGAGAGGAAGCTCGAACCTGGATCACGGGACTTAAGTACTTGATGGCTGGGATTAGTGACGAAGACAGCTTGTCGAAACGGCAGAGAACGAGAGACCAGTATCCTGACAGAAGGAAAGGGGGGAAGGGTCAGGTTAAGCATCAGTGGGCTTTGAGCAAGGGGTGACCTTGGAAAAGATTGTTTTGGGCTTCTACCATCCCCGAGGGACTGTGGTGGCTTAGTGGGCAAGATGCTGAATTTGACGACTGGAAGGTTGGCAGGTCAGCAGTTTGTGAACTGAGTGCCGCATGACAGACTGAGCTACCATCTCTGTCCCAGCTCCTGGTGACCTAGCCATTCCAAAGCAAGAAAATTGCAAGTAGATAAATAAGTGCCACTTTTGTGGAAAAGGAAACAGAATTCCGTGCACTTCGGGGGTCTAGTCATGCTTGCCACATGACCATGGGCACATTTGCAGAGGCAGACCGTGCTGTCTCTTTGACTCTCTTTGACTGTAACTGAAGATGAGCATTGAACCCTAGAGTCAGACATGACTGGGTTTTGAACAAGCATTGCCTTTACCCAGGTAAAGTAAAGGTTTCCCTTGCTCGAAAGCCAGTCGTATCTGACTCTAGGGTTCAGTGCTCATTTTCTGTTTCAAAGCCAAAGAGCCAGCACTGTCTGCTTCTGCAGACATTTCTGTGGTCATGTGGCAGGCATGACTAGACACCGGAATGCACAGAATACTGTAACCTTCCCTATTTATCTACTTGCAATTTCTTGCTTTCGAGCTGGGACAAAGACGGAAGCTCATTCCGTCCTGCAGTACTCGGGAATCGAACTGCTGACCTTCCGCCTCCCAGTCAGCGTCTTCTTAGCCACTTGAGCCACAGTTAGCTTGGTGACTGGGGGACAAAAACAAATCTAACTTTTCCTAGCTCGCTACTATTATAGTTGACTATTTCTCGTAAGAATGTGTAGAAATTTGCATTTTTGTGCACACTTGAGCAATCTGAGCTTAAAACATTTGAATGTACAGGAAAGTGAATCTGTTTCTGTTTTTCCAATGGCTTTAAGCACTGAGATACTAAAGTTAAGCTTTGAATCTCGATGTAGTGAACCATGATACTTTTTTATATAGTCTTGTGGCTCCCTCCACCCCCACCAATGAATCTCCGTCATCTTTAAAACTGATAGCGCCCTCATGCTCAATATTGTTCTATGGTACTTTATTGTGCTGCTTTCTATGCCATCTTATTGATCTGGGCTGGTATGAAAAATTCATCAGAATTTGCTAGTTGCTTCCTTTCCAGGATGGTATGAATTGGAGGTTTAAAATATCTGAATGTAGGTGAAAGTGAGGCTGACAATTTCACACACAAGCAAAAGGATGGTCTACTCCCATGATGGTGAACCTTGGCACCCCAGATGTTCTTGGACTTCAATTTACTGTGATTCATTCAGTCAACGCCACCCTCGTCGCTCCTGGAAGCAGAAGTAAAACGCACCCGTACGCTTCGAGGAGCGACGAGGGCGGCGTGGGCAGGATGAATCGCAGTAAACCCATTCGTGTGGATTCACGGGGGCTTTTGGGAATTGAAGTCCAAGAACATCTGGGGTGCAAAGGTTCGCCATCATGGGAGTAGACCATCCTCTTGTGTGTGTGTGTGTGAATCAAGTACCCCCCAAAAGCAGAAAAGCAAATAGGTAGCCATAAGTAAATGTGTGAAATTCTGTCAGTCTCACTTTCTCCTACATTCAGATATTTTAAACCTCCAATTCATACCATCCTGGATATGAATCAACTAGCAAATTCTGGTGAATTCTTCATACCAACCCAGTTCAATAACATTATTATTATTATTTATTAGATTTTTACCCCGCCTCACTCAACACAACGTGCGACTCGAGGCAGCATACAACATATGTAATACAATGCAATTCATTATGCAATACAGTAACAACAGATGACATAGAGAGCAGTGGCCGTGTGGATTCATGGGGGCTTCTGGGTATTGAAGTCCAAGAACATCTGGGGTGCCAAGGTTCGCCATCATGGGTCTACTCTGTTTACTTTTTGCTTTCCCTATGTGAGGATGAATCTGTACTGCACAATGATAAAACAATAGCTGAGATCCTGTTGTTTAGTGTGCTAAGTCACAACTAAAGTAGAATAGATTAAGAGGGGGGTGTCACTGATGGAGGGACTGTGGTGGCTTAGTGGTTAAGATGCTGAGCTTGACAATTGGAAGGTCAACAGGTCAGCAGTTTGAGACCCAAGTGCTGCATGACAGAGTGAGCTCCTATCATCTGCCCCAGCTCCTGCCAACAAACAGTTTGAAAGCAAGAAAATGTAAGTACTGTATATAAATAGGTATTGCTTCAGCAGGAAAGGGAACAGCCTTCTGTGCACTCTGTCATGCCTGCCACATGACCACAGAAACGTCTGCATAGGCAGACATCACTGGCTTTTTGTCTGTAAATGGAGGTGGCAAGACTGACCTTTGAGCAAAGGGCGACCTTGAATGAACAGAACTTGCAGAGGAACTTGCAGGCTCAATGGGCCTCCACTTGTGGCAACTTACTAGACAAAACAACATGATTTCAGCCTTTGATTCTGATTGTCATGGTTTGATCTTGGAGAATATTAGGGTTGATGGCTTGACAAGTTACTCAAAATCCTCTACAACCAGGATCTAGTGCTCCACTCAAATTGCAGAACTGCACATCCCGCACCAGACTATAAATCCTTGGATTGTATCAGGTGAAGTCATGACCTGTGAAAGTAGAACTGAGATGTTAGAACCATGTAGTGTAGATTCACTTCCACCTAGGGTGGGAGGTCTGCAACCTTGGTTCTCCAGATCTTCTTGGACTTCAATTTCCAGAAGTTGGCTTGACTTGTGCTATTAGCAATTGAAGTCCAAGAACACCTGAGAGCCAGGTTTGCTGACCACTGACCGAGGGCATGTGACGAGGCCATGACAACAAGGAGAGTCAGCATGCTTTAAAGTATTTGTTGGAATGTGGGTAGGGAGATGATGGCCACCAGTCCCTGATGCCACCCTAGTAGAGGTCGGATGATTTGAGCTGTTGACTGCAGTGACTTTAAGTGGTTAAGATCCTGACTGGGAGGCGGAAGGTCAGCAGTTCAAAACCCGAGTACTGCATGACGGAGTGAGCTCCTGTCATTTGTCCCAGCTCCTGCCAACCTAGCAGTTCAAAAGCAAGAAATTGCAAATAGATAAATAGGTACCGAAGGTAAACAGCATTCCGTGCACTTCGGTGCCTAGGCATGCCTGCCACATGTCCACGGAAATGTCTGCAAATGCAGACAGAGCTGGCTGTTCGGCTATAAACAGAGATGAGTACTGAACCCTAGAGTCAGATACAACTGGCTTTCGAGCAGAAGTTATCTGCATTTTTAAAAACTATGTTTTAAGCTATTTTTTTTACAAAATGTATATTTAGTTGCAGTGTGAACAGATAGGTATGTGGCTCCTTTATCTTTGTATGTTAAATTATAATAATAGTGTTTTAAGTCGTGATTTAAAAGGGTTGCAGTACAAAATAAGTCCTAACAGCAGGAGCCAAATTGCACAATACAGTTAAACACATTTTAAAGGCATGCTTTATGTGTTCAAAGTGATACTCCCCTTGACATGAAGTGGGGATGCGAAGTGGTTGGGTGCTAGCTAAGTCTTTTATCACTGCATTTTTAAAAGTTTGTTGATTTTTAGATTACATTTTTATCAAGGTTTCCTTTTAAACTTGCACTTTTACTGTGTTAGCCTTTTTGAGCATTGTTTTCACTGAAAATGGAGCTTGCGTTGGGTGTTACATAAATACCAGCTGCAGGAGTGTGTGTATCTCAGGAGGTCAGGATTAGAAATGCAGCTCTTGGTAAGTGTAAGGGAACACTTTCTCTCCCTTCCATTCCCTTTTTGTTGGTTTGGATAAAAATAAAATATAATCTGGCATTTTTGTTCCTGTCAAAATCCTTGCTCTTGGAATTTCTAAGTAGCTCAGGAAGGAACGATCTTTGGGAGCTAAAATGTACTTTTTCCCCCTTGAGCAAATAACTAAGTAAATTGCCTCAAAAGTGGTGAGTCCAGTGTTGGAACACTGGAAGCATTCAAAAGAGAATTGGACAACCATCTATCACAGTGTTTCTCAACCTTTGGCTTTTGGACTTCAATTCCCAGAAGCTTAAGTCAATTTCCCAAAGCACTGATCAGCCGATCGACTGACTTAGACTTTTGGGAATTGATGCTCAAAAGCCAAAGGTTGAGAAACACTGATCTATCACATCTGCTTTGATTCGGATTCCTGCATTGAGCAGGGGGTTGTACTCAATGGCCCCAAAAGACCCTTCCAAATCAGTAAGTCTATGGTGGCTCATGTGGTTAAGATGCTGAACTTTCTGACTGGATGGGTGGAGTTTGATTCCCAGGTACCGCATGACAGATAAAGGAGAGGTTATGAAACTTCTTCATTATGTTCTGAGGTCTCAGCCAACTCTCTTTAATAGCAATAAAAACAGTTATGTTGAATGCTATGGTTAATAGAGAGAATGGGCTAGCACAGTGGTGGTGAACCTTGGCACTCCTGATGTTCTTGGACCTCAATTCCCAGAAGCCCAAGTCAACACACCTGTTGATCAGGGCTTCTGGGAATTGAAGTTAAAGAACAGCTGGAGTGCCAAGGTTGGCCATCAAAGGACTAGCACATCTACATAATGCTACATGGCATCGTGCTGAGATAGTATAGTATTGTAAAGATGGGAATATCTGTCAGTTTCACTTTCTGCCATGTTTATTCTGCCATGTTTGGTCCCATTTAGAGCAATTGAAAGCAAACCTGTAAGGTTCACCATTATTCTGCTTTTCCTCCTGGTTAATAGTTTACACCAGGGGTGGCCAACCTTGGTGCACCAGGTGTTCTTGGACTTCAATTCCCAGAAGCCCTGATCAAACAGGTGTGCTGACTTAGATTTCTGGTAATTGAAGTCCAAGAACACCTGGAGTGCCAAGGTTGGCCACCCCTGGTTTACACAGTCCCATCACACCCAGTCCCTTGCAAAATAGCACTATAGCAGTGATGGCCAACCTTGGTACTCCAGATGTTCTTGAACTTCAATTATCAGAAGCCCTGATCAAGCAGGAGTGCTGACATGGACTTCTGATAATTAAAGTCCAAGAACACCTGGTGTGCCAAAGTTGGCCATCGTTGAACTGTAGCAAGTATCCTAGTACAGGTTTATGTTATTTCTTCATCCCTTGCTATCCCAGAGTTGTCTCTTCCTTTTTCCATGACTCCTGCTAAATGTGGTTGAAACAAACCTTTGATGAAGCGGATAAGAATGGGGATGGCAGCCTGAGCATTAACGAAGTGCTCCAGCTGATGCACAAACTCAACGTCAACCTACCACGGCAGAAAGTGAAGCAGATGTTCAAGGTAAGACATGCCAGTGGCTGCTTCATCTGACAGGATCCTGGAGTGAAAGACTGCAGTGAAAGTCTTGCCTTACCCTGTGGCTGCAACCCTTCTGTTTTCCCACTGTGTTTTTACCACCAGATGTCATCAGTTGCATTTTTTTGCACCACAGCCTCTTCCCACCATGTCCATATGACCATGGATAAGCCAACATTCCTTCTCAACATACAGCACCTTTGAAAGTTGCTTTGTTGTTCAGTCGCACAGTCGATTCCGACCCTTTGTGACCCCATGGACCATTGTCCTCCAGGCACCCCTGTCCTCCACCATTCTCCTCAACCCGCCCAGCTCTGTGCCCATTGCGTCTACAATACCATCCAGCTATCTCATTTTTGGTTGCTAGTTTATAAAATTACCCTTGTTTTGTTTTTACACAAATATTCACAAAGAGATGTGTTGGTTCTTCCACAATAAGACCTTCAAAGAATGTCAAAGGATAACATTTTGTCACTTGTTCTTCCCCGTTTCTACATTATTTTTGTTTGACACTGCTTTCTGTAATTTATGTAAACTGGGGATTTGTTAAAGTCTGGACAGACTATCCTACTATGGTAATAGTGTAGACCATACTACCAGCGACTCAAAGCCAATGGTCAGGCTGCAGTTAACTAACCTGGCAACCTTCACGATTAATGGGTTTGGGTGCCGAAGATCACAGGGAAGTGTGATAATCCTCAAATGGATTAAATCCCACTTGAACCCATCTTGATGGTGGGCAACAGCTTCATCCATCCTGACCTGGGGCTGAGGAGGACTTTGTATGTCCAAAAGGCTCAGGACCAGAAAGTGACTCATGGAACTGGATCAGTAGTACAGGTGTCACACAAACAGCAGATAAAAGGCCACTACATTATATCATTTCCAGGACAATCTTCATGGCTGATCGCCATGAGGATAGTAAAGTATTCGGAATCAGCTATACTTGAAGAAGAAGAAAGGATTTGTTGGTGTATATTAACGTGGCCTGCACATTTCGTTAAAAGAGGGGATTAAGACCCCCTAATCTAAAGAAATTAGATTTTGGATGATGGGAGCTCATTCTGTCACAGAGCACTTGGGTCTCAAACTATTAACCTACATAGTCGAAGTTAACGTAAGTCATCAAGCTCAGCATGTTAAGCACTAAGTGGCCTTTCAAGTTTCTTTATACACATTTTAATATACTCGTATTTGGCTGCAAACAGAGCAGAGCACTGAACCATAGAGCCAGGTAGGACTGGCTTTTAAGCAAGGGTGACATTTACCTTTACCTAAATAGATTTCAGCAGATACACAATGGTGTAGTAGTAGTACATAACAACATAAGAACATCCTTGCTGGAACCGGCCACAGCCCATCCAGTCGAGCATTCTGTCTCATACAGTGGCTCACCATTTGCTTCAGGGTATTATTCCCAAGCAGATACCTTCACCTGCTTAGGATTCCCTGGAAATGGCATTTATTGAGAGATATCCTGCCTATCTCTCCAACCCAGAGGTCGTCCTTAGGTATCCATATAATTATAGCCGTTGATACCCTTGTCCTCCATGAACTTGTCTAATCCTTTCTTGAAGCTGTCAAGACTGACAGCTGTCACCACTTCTTCTGGCAGGGAGTTCCATAGACCAGGGATCCTCTGGGTGAAAAAGTACTTTCTCTTATTTGTTTGAGAACTAGTACCCAAAGGTTTCATGGAGTGCCCCCTACTTCTAGTGTTATGCGTAAGACCTGGACCCTTGGGAATGCTCACCATTTGTGCATGGGGGCAGAAGAGAATGCAATAACTCAGCACTTACAAGCCCGTGAATGCCTGTTGAGCTATGATCTTTACATTCTGCATGTGCAAGCAAATTCTGATGTTTTTGATTAATATTTTGCTGATTTCTGATTTAGACAGGAATTATGGTCCCTCTGTGCCTCTAGATGTCTTCAGGCAAACAGGCCCTTTGACCCATGGAGAGATTTCTTCAAAAGCTTTTATTGTGGAAAGGAAGTGCGTTCAAGGACCCACATTTGGGTGGTCTGTCTCTCACGTCTGTATTAAGCCAGCATTTCCCAAACTGTGTCCCGTGGAACACTGGCGTTCCATAGAGAACTGCAGCTCCCAGAAGCCTTAGCCTGAAGAGCCAATACTGAAGACTTCTGGGAATTGTAGTCCTAGAATACATAGGGACCCAAGTTTGAGGACCAGTGGCATGCGCCATCCTCTGAGCTGCTGCCCATTTTATTTACATTATGGGTGTATTGAGAATGCAAGAAGCATCTGTCCATCTGAGTGCCGTCACTGTCCTTTTGTACAAATTACTAAATTGTTCCTGCCATGCTGACAGGCTTTGTTTTTGGTGGGGGGTTGGGAGGGGGTTGGGAGGGAAAGAAAACTGTCGTCACGCATATAGGAGGCTGTTTCTGATGCTTTCCTCTGTGTTTTGGTCCTGACCTATTTTATAATGAAAGGAGGGGTAAAGGGGACAAAAAAGAAGATCGACAAAGCACGGTGCTATGTAGACCTCTTGTTGTGTAATTCGCAGCTCTGCTGGGAGTTGAGTCATAGCTGCTGTGCGGTAGGCAAGCACACGTGTGGCTTTTGTAGCACACCACTTGCCTCAAAAAATGATTCCCCCAGCGTCAGCAGAATCTAAAAATGTTGTTGGAGTTGACAGATTTGCTGAGGAAAGAAATAATTCTTTCCTGCACATGTGCACACACACAAACACCTCTCTCTCTCTCGCACACACATAGTGTGCACTCCTGCGAAACCTGAGTTTGCCATCCTTGACTTACGTAATAACAAAAGAAGCTGCATGGTCAAGTAGTGATGCATTTGTAAGTGCCAGGTGCTCATCTTGGCAACCTTAAGGACCAGCATTGTTTCCCCATAAAGAGCACCCAACAACCTATTGTTACTGGGAAAACCTCTCTCTCTCTCTCTGCTACTCTGAGGATTGCAACTAAAATCAGAGGAGGGAAGGTTGGTTGTGAGTAGTGAGTAAGGGACAGTCACTGCCAAGCAGAAAGTCCCTGAGCTTCAACACACTGCAAGTCCTGGTTCTGATTGAAGTTTATAAAATCATGCACAGTGTGGACAAAGTAGAGAAGGAAGAACTGTTTTCCCTATCGCACAACACTAGAACTAGGGCACACTCCATGAAACTTTTGGGTACTAGTTCTCAAACAAATAAGAGAAAGTCCTTTTTCACCCAGAGGATTACTGGCCTATGGAACTCCCTGCCAGAAGAAGTGGTGACAGCTGTCAGTCTCGACAGCTTCAAGAAAGGATTAGACAAGTTCATGGAGGACAAGGGTATCAATGGTTATAATTATGGATACCTAAGGACAATCTCTGGGTTGAAGAGATAGGCAGGATATCTCTCAAGGCCATTTCCAGGGAATCCTAAACAGGTGAAGGCATCTGCTTGGGAATAATACCCTGAAGCAAATGGTGAGCCACTGTGTGAGACAAAATGCTGGACTGGATGGGCTGTGGCCTGTTCCAGCAAGGCTGTTCTTATGTTCTTATGTTCTACTATGTTCTACTATTACATTATTGTGTATATGGTGAAATCTATTTAGATAAAGGTAAAGGTCACGCTTGCTTGAAAGCCAGTCCTACCTGGCTCTATGGTTCAGTGCTCTGCTCTGTTTACAGCCAAATACGAGTATATTAACATGTGTATAAAGAGACTTGAAAGGCCACTTAGTGCTTAAGATGCTGAGCTTGATGACTTATGACTATGTAGGTTAATAGTTTGAGACCCTAGTGCTCTGTGACAGAATGAGCTCCCATCATCTGTCCAACTCCTGCCAACTTAGTAGTTTGAAAGCAAGGAATTTCAAGTCGATAAATAGGTACCCCTTTGGCAGGAAAGGTAACAGCGTTCCATGTGCTCCAGCATCTAGTCATACCTGCCACATGACCACATAATTAAATCTGTTTTAATTATCTGATCGTTGATCATATTAAAGACCATGGAAACATCTTCAGACGCAGAGAGCGCTGGCACTTTGGCTGTTACCAGAGATGAGCATCGAACCCTAGAGTCGGACATGGGAGACCTTTAGCTTTACCTTACAGAGACTTGGGGGAGTAGGATTTCTTTTTTGTTTTATTTTAACTTGACAAAAATTAAATCAATTGACACAAAATACGAACGTAACAGCAAATTTTAATACAAACTATATGACCCATCACCTTCGTGACCTTGAAGATATCTATTCTTTTTCATTTACTTCATCTCCTTTATTTACCACACCCCAATTCACTTTAAAAAGACATTGTTTCGTGCATTAGTGTCTCACCTTTCCACTTCAATAGGACAAATCTCCCTATTAATCTTTAAATCTATTCACTTTTGACAGTCCCTTGTAACCTTGATCTCTTATGATTCATTATTTATGGCTATATTCCAAACTTCTTCATACCATCCAATAAATTGAAACTCAAATCTCACTTATCCATTTTTGTGTGTGCTATAATTAGTCTCACAGCACTTACCAAAAATGTAATTAGTTCCTTTTCTTGGCGTTTCAATTGAACATCCCCAAAGCTGGATAACAGTGCTATTTTGGGACAACGGTCACATTTCCTAGATAAAATCTCGTTCGTTTAATTAAAAACCATTTCCCATATTTTCTGAATCTCCTTGTATTCCTATCTTGAATAGAAATAGGTACCAACCACTTGATTACATTTCCAGCATATTGTAGAATATTTCAAATTATAAGAATTCATTTTGCTGGTGTTAAGTGCCATCTCCATATTGTTTTATAATAGTTCTCTTTAAATCCTTCCAGATATATTCTTTAAAATTATTTCCTTCCACAAAATTCTCCATGCATCTTCAGTTATTGCCCAATCTAAATCCATTTCCCACATTACTCTCAAACTCTGCTGTTGAGAAGGATTTTCTTTTAAATGACATTCTCCTTTCCTCTCCCTTCAACCTTCATCACTGATCCTCTATAATTATTTTCTTATGTATGAAACGGAGCCTCAGCAACACTACATCGACAAAACTGTTTGTTTGCTCCTGGATTTAGAACTTTTGGGAAACAGAGACTTTACAAACTGTCCTACAGATTAGTTGCTGTGGTTCTAAATGGGTTTTTTTAAGAGAGCAGCTTCTTCATCATCATCATCATCTTCCTCTTCCTGAGCTTCTCCAGCTTCCCCTTCCCTTTCCCTTTCTTCTTCTCCTTCTTTGAGATATGTAACTACATTTCTTTAAGTGTTTGAAATTGTTTACAAGCTTATGTAGTTGACCTTGACAGATGGTATTGTAGTAAGAATTTTATCAATCAAAAAGTTTCCTTCAAAAAGTTTCCTTCTCCTTCAAAGAATGGTTTCCTTGTGGCATGGACTTTATTAACATTGCACGGCATTTCTTCAATGTCAATGTCTCATTAGCTCTGGGACATTGACAAGGTCCTGCACCAAAGGCTCTTGAATAAACTTACCAGTCATGGAATAAAAAGACAGGTCTTGTCCTGGATCAGCAACTGGCTAAGGGACAAGAAAACGGAGGGTAGCACTCAATGGACACTTCTCCAAGTGGAGGGAAGTAAAGAGTGGGGTTCCCCAAGGTTCAGCACTGGGACCCCTGCTTTTCAACCTCTTCATAAATGATCTAGAGGTAGGAGTAAAAAGCAAGGTAGCCAAATTTAATGATGACACTAAATTATACAGGGTAGTGAAAACTGTGAGAGATTGTGAGGCGCTCCAGAGGGATCTCTTGACACTGGGGGAGTGGGCAAAACAGTGGCAAATGAGCTTCAACATCAGTAAGTGCAGAGTGATGCATGTTGGGGCAAAGAACCCCAATTACATTTATAAACTGATGGGGTCTGAACTCTCTGCGACAAACCAGGAATGGACCTTGGTGTCCTGGTGGACAACTCAATGAAGGTGTCAACCCAGTGTGCCTCAGCAGTGAAAAAAGCAAACTCAATGCTAGGGATCATTAGGAAGGGTATAGAAAATAAGTCAGCAAGTGTCATTTTGCCTCTTTATAAATCTATGGTGAGGCCCCATCTGGAATACTGTGTACAGTTCTGGTCGCCATACCTCCAGAAGGATATTATGGAGCTGGAAAAAGTGCAGAGGAGGGCAACCAAAAGGATTAGGGGACTGGAACACCTTCCTTACCATCTGAGGCTGCAACGGTTGGGCCTCTTCACTCTTGAACGTCTAAGGGGTGACCTGATTGAAGTTCATAAAATCATCCACGGTGTGGACAAAGTAAATAAGGAAAAACTGTTTTCCCTATTGCACAACACTAGAACTAGGGGACACTCAATGAAACTTTTGGGTACTAGTTCTCAAACAAATAAGAGAAAGTACTTTTTCACCCAGAGGATTACTGGTCTATGGAACTCCCTGCCAGAAGAAGTGGTGATAGCTGTCAGTCTTGACAGCTTTAAGAAAGGATTAGACAAGTTCATGGAGGACAAGGGTATCAATGGCTATAATTATGGATACCTAAGGACAACCTCTGGGTTGGAGATATAGGCAGGATATCTCTCAATGCCATCTCCAGGGAACCCTAAGCAGGTGAAGGCATCTCCTTGGGAATAATACCCTGAAGGAAATGGTGAGCCAATGACAGAATGCTGGACTGGATGGGCACCTGTGGCCAGTTCCAGCAAGGCTGTTCTTATGTTCTTATGACCTGAATAGGGAGAACATAGACCTGTTTTGCATGCAGGTGATCAGCCTCCATGTTTCTCCTTGGTAGGTGTAGGCATGACTCCATCTGAGTCTCTTGAGAGTTGATAATGACCAGCCTAGGCAAAATTATGCTTCAGGAAACAATAACCAGACCCCCATATAAGGCAGATTTCTGACATGAATTGTATGCAGATTGGTTCAGTGCCGGTTCAAACCAGTTAGCTTCCTTAGGTCAGCTAGGAAAGCCACCAGTAGGAGTGGACGGAGCAAGGAGTCTGCCTCAGGAATAATACACTTGTTGTGTTTCACATAACCAGATGGATCCAATGAGGAAACTTTATCTTTGCTAATAATAATAATTTAATGTCAGAAATTATTCTGGGTTGAAATTAATTTTTGCGGAAGAAACTTCACTCAAGGAATGCCCAAATGAGGGTTCTTTCATGTCCCCAAGAGCTGGCACAGAGACAGTCACTCAATCAGTCATGCAGTAACCGGGTCTCAAATTGCTGACTTGCCAGCCTTCCAGCTAACACAGCGTGCTTCTTAACCACTGAATCACCACAGCCTCTATCACTGCTAATCATCACTTTCTTACTTTCTCTCTTCCAATGTTTTCCCCTCTTTTTGCAGTTCTAACAGCTATCAACCTTGCTAGGGTGGCACCTTGAAAAGCACAATTTAAAAACTCATTAAAAACTCAGGATTAAGAATGGAGATACTTTCATCTTGCAGTGTGGAATTACAACAAGGAGGGAGAAAAAGATTTCAGCTGGAGAATCAAGCTGAATGAATATATGGATTACCAGCAAATATGTATTAGAGCATTTTAGATGAATACTATTAATTCACTAAAAGTGGCTTATTAGATGTGTGCGAAGAGGCATATGTGTGTTTTCCCTTTAAAAATGCATTTGCTAATCCATGGTGATCCATCTTTGAGCCACACATGAAAAGGGAGTTTTGGCTACAGGGTGAATTTGATTTTGCTGAGCCAATCCACATATCTCTCTATCAAACCAGAGCTCTGTTTTGAAAGGCAAAGAATGGCTTTATCGTATTATGCACACTTAAGATGAATAACAGACTGTTGTTTTTGAAACCCCCCCAAAATGCTTTTGATTGTAATCTCTCTGGCTTCTCGCTGTGAATGGTCATAGCCTTTCACTGCTGACAAGGAATGACTTGCTTGATTGTGGATTTTGGGAATTTTCCAAACTCTGACCAGTTGTTCAGGACAAACTAGAATGGTCAATGAACCAGATAGGAGGTTGGACATACACGTCCCCACTGAAGTTGTTGTGGTTGCCATACAAAGTAGCCCTTTCTCTGAAGCAGTTATTTTTTCCTGTCCCAATCGAAACCTGGATGGCCAAAATGAAGCCACTTTCTTTGCTTTGTTGTTGGCCAAACTTAAGTCCTCATCGGCACATGTTTCTGGCAGTAATCTGCAGATCAGTAAATGAGCCAATGGATTCTGTAACTCTCCACATTCACACAGTGTGTTGCTGTCTGCCAGCAGCCCTCACTTGAGCATGTTGGTCTTGCATTTAGGAACTCCAACCTTTAGCCAGTTCAGAGTCCTCCAAGTGATGTGGGGGAGGTTGAGTTCCTCAGCCATATCCTCCTTTAATGTTGTTCCTTGTCCAGTGAGCTCTTTCCTCCATCTTCTAATTTGGTGTTGCTCTTGCGTACCCTCAAGAATGTTTGTTCTTGCCATAAGGCTCTTCCTGGATCTGAGTTAGAACATAAGAACATAAGAACAGCCTTGCTGGAACAGGCCACAGCCCATCCAGTCCAGCATTCTGTCTCACACAGTGGCTCACCATTTCCTTCAGGGTATTCCCAAGGAGATGCCCTCACCTGCTTAGGATTCCCTGGAAATGGCATTGAGAGATATCCTGCCTATCTCTCCAACCCGGAGGTTGTCCTTAGGTAGCCATAATTATAGCCATTGATAGCCTTGTCCTCCATGAACTTGTCTAATCCTTTCTTAAAGCTGTCAAGACTGACAGCTGTCACCACTTCTTCTGGCAGGGAGTTCCATAGACCAGTAATCCTCTGGGTGAAAAAGTACTTTCTCATTTGTTTGAGAACTAGTACCCAAAAGTTTCATGGAGTGTCCCCTAGTTCTAGTGTTGTGCGATAGGGAAAACAGTTTTTCCTTATCTACTTTGTCCACACCGTGCATGATTTTATAAACTTCAATCAGGTCACCTCTTAGACGCCGTCGTTCAAGAGTGAAAAGGCCCAACCGTTGCAGCCTCAGATGGTAAGGAAGGTGTTCCAGTCCCCTAATCATTCTGGTTGCCCTCCTCTGTACTTTCTCCAACTCCATAATATCCTTCTGGAGGTATGGCGACCAGAACTGTACACAATATTCCAGATGGGGCCTCACCATAGATTTATAAAGAGGCAAAATGACACTTGCTGACTTATTTTCTATACCCTTCCTAATGATCCCTAACATTGAGTTTGCTTTTTTCACTGCTGAGGCACACTGGGTTGACACCTTCATTGAGCTGTCCACCAGGACACCAAGGTCCCTTTCCTGGTTTGTCGCAGAGAGTTCAGACCCCATCAGTTTATAAATGTAATTGGGGTTTTTTGCCCCAACATGCATCACTCTGCACTTACTGATGTTGAAGCTCATTTGCCACTGTTTTGCCCACTCCCCCAGTGTCAAGAGATCCCTCTGGAGCTCTTCACAATCTCTCACAGTTTTCACTACCCTGTATAATTTAGTGTCGTCAGCAAATTTGGCTACCTTGCTTTTTACTCCTACCTCTAGATCATTTATGAAGAGGTTGAAAAGCAGGGGTCCCAGTACTGAACCTTGGGGGACCCCACTCTTTACTTCCCTCCACTTGGAGAAGTGTCCATTTAGTGCTACCCTCTGTTTCCTGTCCCTTAGCCAGTTGCTGATCCAGGACAAGACCTGTCCCTTTATTCCATGACTGGTAAGTTTATTCAAGAGCCTTTGGTGTGGGACCTTGTCAAAAGCCTTCTGAAAGTCCAGATAAACAATGTCAACTGGATCCCCCTTATCCACATGCTTGTTGACACTCTCAAAAAATTCCAACAGATTAGTGAGGCATGATTTGCCCTTGCAAAAGCCATGTTGGCTCTCCTTTAGCAGCGCCTTCTCTTCTATGTGCCTATTAATTCTATCTTTTAGGATGGTTTCCATCACTTTACCTGGGACACATGTCAAACTGACAGGCCGGTAATTTCCTGGATCACCCCTGGATCCTTGAGTTGGTGGACTTGAGGCTCGTATTCATTAAGAGGATGTCAAGGGTCCTTCTCTTGCTTGGTTCTCACAGCGCCTGCTGCTACTTCTCCCCTGATCTTAGGTGGAGTGATACCAACAAGAGGGTCTATTTTCTCAACTGTTGTAGGTTTGAGGCATCCTGCTTAAATGAAAAGGACTCTATTTTATTTTAACGTGTGTGCATATTTAGGGCAGAATATAATTGAAATGAAATGAGGTAATGGATGGATGAATGATTTTGCCATATGATAGATAGCAGCATTGTGCATAAAGTTATGTACAGTATGCTGCATCTATGAGCTTTGTCAGAAACATCCAGCCCTGAGCAAGAATAGAGGTGGATTTTAAATGTGCTGCTGTCCATGGTGCTGACTCATTGTCTTCAGTGAGACTTTTTCTCTCTCCACCGAAATCAAATGATGTTTTTTTAAAAGGACAACATTTGCAAGAGAAAGCTAGAGAAATATAATGGAATTGATATCTGATGTAGTTAAATGCCCAAACTGCATACATCCAATCTACAGTGGTATGATTGATCTTGTCTGTCGGAAAGCTATGAGCACTACCACCAGCTTGCTGTTTTTGAATGTACAGCAAAACCCTGACTTACATATGCCTCGAGTTACATAAAATTTGACTTACATAATGATTTTGTGCTAAAAACATGTCCCGATTTACACAATTTCCTATGGGTTTGCTTCGAGTTACATAAAGATTCATTTTCCCTATGGGTTTGCTTCAAGTTGCATAAAGATTCTTTTTCCTATGGGTTTGCTTCAAGTTACATAAAAAAACGATTTAAGCAAAAGCCTATGAAATGGACTTTTTTTTCCTAAGTAGGGGTTTTACTGTATTTCTTTCTGTAAAAGAACTGGGATATATAGAGAGCAACTAGTATAATGACGACACCCAGTATTTTTTGAAGAACATGTTCTTAACTCATGGAATGCTCCAAGATGGTAAAGAACAAAATTATGGTTTGCTTTTATAATTATAATCCCCAGTTTCTCAAGCTGAAATAGGGGTACACAGAAAGAACCTTCTCGAAGCTTGGGGTATTTTTGAACCACCACCGGGCATACCCTGGTAACAGCAACCTTGTGTTGCCAGCCAATCTTTCTCACACTAGGTCAAGCAAAAGGAACTGCAAAAGGAACTAAAAAAGGATGGGTTCATTTTGGCAGTTTCACGTCTGGTCTAGACATGGAAGAAGGAGCCAAAATAGGATTTCACAGTCGGCGCAGTGCTGGTAAAGAATTGTTTTGAAATGATAACCAAATGTCTACCACTTCTTTACATCACCCAAACACAAAATGGTCTCCTCATAACTCCAGAGAGAATGTCTAAATAGTATGCCTTTAGTAGAGGATGGAGATAAATCTCTATGCTTTGCAGCTTCAATTCTCTGACCTTTTTACTGCTTAACTGCCTAAGATAAATAACTTTGTTTGTCTGTATGATTCATTGATAGATTATACCCTAAGGCCACTTTATTTAACTTTTGTTTTGGACTGCATGTGGTCTTTATTGGATCTGGATAGATCTCTGGTTTAGGTATCTTGTTATGGAGCCAGAGGTGGGAGTTTGATTCCCTCATTGTGTCTCCTTAGAGAAGAGCCAACCTGTGTAGTCTTTGGCAAGCTGCAGAGTGTTAGGGCACCCAATGCAGAGAAAATGGTAAACCACTTCTGGAAAACTCAGAAAAGGATTGTCAAGAGTCAACACCGACTTGAAGGCACAATTGTTAATTGTTGAAATCACCTCCTCCACCACCACCACCACCCCTTCAGTGTGCTTCTTTCATGAAGGGAGTTCTGTGCATCTTTTAAAAAACAAAAACATCTGATCGTTTCTGGCACTTTTAGTCTTTCCTTATATATTTCTTGTATGAAAGGCTTCTTTAAATGGATTGTTTTCAGTAGCTAACCACTTTTTGTGGTACGTATTGCTCTGTCCCTGTTCCAAATCCTTAGCCAACTTCCTGATATCAGATATCTTGTACATTAGGTTGAATACATGCCACTAAGTTTTTTTTAAAGCTTATGTATTTATGAGCTAGTGGAAGATCTTGTGGGTTAATAGCTGTTGCATGTTCTGTACAAATTATCTTGTGCACTCCTGCATTTCCTCATCTGTTGAACATGCTTGTACACCAGCCTGGTTGTCAGGGCTGGATCTAGATTTAGGTTGGACCAAGAATCCTCATGTGGTGGCAGTCAGGGACTGTGATGGCTAAGTGGTTAACAAGCTCGCCTTGTTATCTGGAAGGCCGGCAAGTCAGCAGTTCGAGACCCAGGCGCTGCATAACAGAGTGAGCGGCCGTCTCTGTCCCACCTCCTGCCAACCTAGCAGATCGAAAGCAAGAAATTGCAAGTAGATAAACAGGAACCACACTTCAGTGGGGAAATATCTTGGGTACATGAAAAGAGCCTCATTGGGGCATCCCCTGAGTGGGATTTCTCTAGGAAAAATCAAATCAACCCAGAATAATTTCTGACATGAGTTGATGATGATGATGATGATGATAATGATGAATATCAATATCAATATCAATATTGATATTGATATTGATATTGACAGGGACACTTTATATAGCAATAGCAATTTTAGCCTTATATAAAATCCCATAGTGCTTAATGCACTCTATGGGTAGTTCACAAATTAATTAGCATTTTGCTCCCAACATGCTGGGATGAGCAGAGGACTGGAAACAAACCCCTTTGAGGAAAGACTGAAGGAACTGGGCATGTTTAGCCTTGAGAAAAGGAGACTGAGGGGGGGATATAGGAAAGCACTCTTCAAATACCTGGAAGGTAATCATAAAGAGGAAGGGAAGGATCTGTTCTCCATCATCCCAGAGTGCAGGACATGTAGTAACGTGATCAAACAAAAGGAAGCCAGATGTAGCCTGAATATAAGGGAAAACCTCTTAAAAGTTAGAGCAGTACGACAGTGGAACCGACTGCCTCAAGAGGTGGGTGAGTGCTCCAACACTGGAAGCATTCAAGAGAGAATTGGGCCACTATCTGTCATATCTACTTTGATTCAGATTCCCGCATAGAGCAGGAAGTTGGACCTGATGGCCTAAATGGTCCCTTCCAACTCAGTGATTCTATGAGGGGTTCTGTCTGACCAAGGAGTACGTAGGCTGTGTATGGGTTTCTGGGGTTACTGGCAGTCACAAGTAGCATGTTGCCCACCCAAAGACTTGGGGCACCTTCAAGCCAAACTGGCAGGGCAAAACTGAGGGACAAGAAGACATACTCATGGGACTGGTTTCGGTTGAGTAGATTGCTACTGGTTTGGCAGCAGCTACAGGTAAAACTCGGAAAATTAGAATATCGTGCAAATGTTAATTCAGTTCAGTAATGCAACTTAAAAGGTGAAACAAATGTATGAGATAGACTCATTACATGCAAAGCCTTGCTTTGTTATAATATTGATGCTTATGGCTTACATCTTATGAAAACCCCAACCCCCCAATCTTATGTACCTCATAATCATCTCATAATCTCATGTACGCTGTACTCCATGATCATCACAATTATAACGAATTAAGGCATGACATCTCTCGCTTTGCATGGAGTGAGTCTATCTCATATATTTGTTTCACCTGTTAAGTGAAATGATTGGACATTTGCATGATAGTCTAATTTTCCTAGTTTCACCTGTATAAGCCTTTCAAAAAATTTATTCCCAAATTTTGCTATGGTTCCATTTAAAAAATGAACAATAATCATTACTGAAGTGAAGGGTCAATAGAAGTGCTTTATGTTTATTGGTGCATATTAGTTACATAAGTTAGAGACCTCTGGCATATCCTGAGGGACTTGAGACAGCAGCAGTGTCCTGCCGTTGCTTTCTCTTTCAAGCTAAAAGATGTTAATTGAATGTGGAAATTGGCAAAAAAATGAATGTTTTGAAAAGCCAGTAGATCAATGAGCAGTAGGAAAATGGAGAGGAAGAAAAGGCTTGGTGGAAGCAACTGTTATTAAAAGATACAATGAGAAATCGTTTAATGCCCATTGATTTCCATTGTTTATTTATATTGGCAAAGCTGTATTCTAGTTTGTTCCATGCTGGTAATGGAGCTTAATTAGGAATTGGCCCATCATTGTAGTCCTCCTGGAAGCATGCCAGCGATTCACTACTCATCATATTGGTTCCATCAGAAATATCAAAGGGGTGATTAGAACTTACCATAGTATCAGGATGTTCCATAATAGGGGAAGTCTAATGAAAAAGATTGACTTAAAACTATATTTCTGTTATTGGTTTCTCTGCTTCTTCACACCCAGGTGAGCGGCATAGAAATCCATTAAAGAAATAAATAAAATAAAATTGTAGCTGATTCACTTTTGCTAGGTCAGCTAAAGAAGGTGAAAACAGATTTCATCTTCAGGCAACATCTCACAAATGTCAGCAGATTTGGAAAGCCAAAAATCTCTCAGCAAACAGTTATTCCCTGGGATTTTTCAGATGGTGAGAATTTTGTGCATATTTTCTCATTTTCCTGAGCTAAAAAAATAATAATCACCCTACAAATGGAGTGTTGAATTTAGCTCTATTCTCGATGTCTTGTTTTATTATTTGGGTGTGTGTTTTAGTCTCCAATAAGTGAAGAAACACCCTGGGTGAACTTGATCTTTCAAATCATTACATAAAAGATGGAGTATAAATGTAACTAATAAATAAGAGTCAGTGTTGTGCAATGGAAAGAGTGTTGGGTTAGGTCTAGGAGATTTGAGTACTCATTAGTTCAAACTCACATGTGGTAGGGTCTACCCCATGTTCAAACTCTACATGGTGTAGACCCTACTGACAGTGACTCAATGTTGAGTGTCAGGCGGTGGGTCACTAACCTGGCAACCCTGAAGACTAGTGGCCTTGGGTGCCGAAGATCACAGGGAAGGGTGATGGTCACCAAGTGGATTAAATCCCACTTGATGGAGGGCAGCAGCTTCATCCATCATGGCCTGGGGTTGAGGAGGACTTTGCATGCCAAAAGGACTCAGGACCATAAAGTGACATGTAGAAGTGGATCAGTGTTATGGGTGTCATGCTGCGATGCAGAAGGCAGATGAAAGGCCATTGCATTACATTCTTATGACAGTCTTCATGACTGATTGCCATGAGGATTGCCTATATTTAGATTTGGATACGGCAGAAGAATATGAAATTTCCTTTAATATTCCATGTGCTCAAAAAACCTGTTAGAGTAACCACAAGGCAGAAGCTGTTTGACAGTAAATAAAACAAAACTGTGTCAACTTGCAGAATGGCTTGGCATCCTAAAATGAGCCCAACACTAAAATACATGGATTGTAAGGTTTTTCAAGAGAAGAATGCTATCTAACAGCTATTTTCCTCCCCTGTTATATCAGGAGGCAGATACAGATGATAACCAAGGAACTCTGGACTTTGAGGAGTTCTGTGCCTTCTACAAGATGATGTCGACAAGACGCGACCTATATCTTCTGATGCTGTCCTACAGCAACCACAAGGACTATTTGGACGTTGATGACCTCAAACGCTTCCTGGACACTGAACAAAAGGTACGCATTGAGGGTCTCAGCTCTGCCATCCTATGGGCTTATTGGAGATCACTTGAATTTCCCTTTAATCTCCCTTTCTAAAAAAAGAGATACCATATTTGCCGGTGTATGAGATGCACTTCTCCCCCTAAAAATACACTGAAAAAACGGAGTGCATCTTACACTGCTGGCAAATACCATATTTGCTGGAGTATAAGCACACTCCATTTCCCTCCTTAAAATACACTGGAAAAACAGAGTGCGTCTTATACAGTAAAAACCCTACTTATGGAAAAAAAGTCCGTTCCATAGGCTTTTGCTTAAATCGGTTTTTTTATGTAACTCAAAGCAAACCCATAGGAACAATGAATTTTTTATGTAAATTGAAGCAAACCCGTAGGAAAAATGAAATTTTTTATGTAAATCGAAGCAAACCCATAGGAAAAGAATCTTTATGTAACTCGAAGCAAACCCATAGGTAATCATGTAAATCGGGACATGGTTTTAGCACAAAATCATTATGTAAGTCAAATTTTATGTAACTCGAGGCATTTGTAAGTTGGGGTTTTACTGTGCTCTAATATACATTGGCAAGGTAAGTCTAGGGATCAGGCCTTCCTCTTAGACTTGGGTTCCTTTGGGATCTCACCGTTGTCCTAATCACAGAGTCATAAAATAGTACAGTTGGATAGGGTTCTCCAGAGGTCTTCTGGTCCAACGCATTTTGAAGTAGGAAATCAGCTGATATATCATCTTTGTTACGTAACCATCACACTTCTGATTAAAACCTGCTAATAGACAGTCTGCCACCATCTAGCAGAATTCTGTTTGACTTGCCAAATGGCTCATTGACATCAATATGTTCTTCCAAAGTTTAATCAATTTTAATCAATCAAATTAATTTTTCAGGACCTGAACTGGTCTTTTCTTCTGCCTCTGCTTCTTGATTTCCAGTCTTGTCCGTCCTTTATCCTTTCAGTTAATCACTTCCTTAGGTTTGTTATTTGTGGGGTCATGCAAATATGTCCACCTCGAATTTTACTTTCTCTATTTGTACACATTTGCGTGACATTGGGCAATGCAGATTTCTGGGATTGTCAATTGGAATGTTTTGTTAAAGGTTTCCCTTGCTCGAAAGCCAGTCGTATCCAACTCTAGGGTGCAGTTCTCATCTCTGTTTCAAAGCCGAAGAGCCAATGTTGTCTGCTTCTGCAGACATTTCCATGGTCATGTGGCAGGCATGACTAGACACCGGAGTGCATAGAACGCTGTTACCTTCCCACCAAAGTGGTCCCTATTTATCTACTTGCAATTTCTTGCTTTCGAACTGCTAGGTTGGCAGGAGCTGGGCCAAAGACGGGAGCTCAATCCGTCCTGCAGTACTCGGGAATCGAACTGCTGACCTTCCGCCTCCCAGTCAGCGTCTTAGCCACTTGAGCCACTGTTAGAATGAAACAATCTTCAGGGTTTTAACTAGAAGATTGTTCTCACTGACGGAAGGACTGCAGTGGCTTAGGGGTTAAGATGCTGAACTTGACGACTGGAAGGTTGGCAGGTTGGCAGTTTGCACAACACAGTCAGCTGTGTCCCAGCTCCTGCCAACCTAGCAGTTAGAAAACAAGAAATTGCAATGTAGAAAAATAGGTAACACTTTGGTGGGAAGGTAAATAGCATTCCGTGCGCTCCTGTGTCTAGTCATGCCTGCCACATGTCCACGGAAATGTCTGGAGACGGAGACAGCGCTTGCTCTTTGCTTATAAACAGCGATGAGTACTGAACCCTAGAGTTGGATACAGCTGCTTTTTGACCTGTTCTCGCTGATAGAAGCAAAATTTGGATTTTTGCCTTTTCCCTAGCATGTTTTAGTCTTTAAGATGGTGTGAGATTCGTCATTGGTTTTGCTGCTTCTTTCAAATAGATATACAAAAACAATCTGCCAACCTATTTTTTTCTCACATTTGTTTGCAAAATCCCACCATCCTAGTACCCCATTAAACTACAATTTCTTTTCTCTTTCATTTAAGGAAAGAGATGAAATTTTTTCCCCACCCCATGTATGCATCTCCCCCAACATAAGCATCATTGCATTTATTTTCTCCTTTGAAGCATGATTTTTCATATTTAAAAAATGTGTGCGTTTATGTTTTGTACATTATTCAAAGCTCTGCAGAGTCTAAGAGCCCTAATAAATATCAATTCCCAAAGCAAGATATATTCCACCCTTATAGCCATTAAATATATTTATTGGCAAGGAAACGCATAAATACATTTCTTCTTTTCTACTCCTAACATATCTACCTCTGTATCTAAAAAATTGCCTGCGGAAAGAAAGAAAGAAAGAAGGCCATTTTTAAAAATTTGATGATGTTGTTATTTAAGGATGAGACTATCTGATCAAAATGCTTACGTCTTCCTCAAACAACAGCGTAATTGAGCACTATCTATCAATCAATCAAACTTTATTGCAGTCAATGACCAGTGCAATAAAAAGGGTTTAAGTGCATGAAATACCATCAAAATGCACCACCATAAACACATTTGTTTGAATTAAAACAAAATAGAGTAACATCAGTTTTTAAACTTATGATACATTTGGGACAGGTATCTGGTTTAAAAAGAATAAAACAGCACATAAAACAGTTTAAAAGTTTAAAAGTTAGAGTTAGAGTAATAAAATCGGGATAAAAATGTCTATATAGTGGATATAATTACACGAGTATGATATAAAGCGGTGTGTAAAGTTGTCATGCGATTGATTGGCAAACAGCTCAGTCTGAATCCTTCTGTCTGCACCCAGCCCAGGTGGGCTGGGAATCCCGTCTCACCTTGCTGCCCATTCTGCGCCATCATGATGAATGGTTGGCTGAGGCTGTTCTCCAGCGGGACACTCTTCATCACAATCGTAACTGATCCTGCTGATCAGGGCTTCTGGGAACTGAAGTTCAAAAACAGCTGGAGGGCCAAAGTTGAGGAAGCCTGAACAACAGAAACAAACACTCGGCAATTCCTGGAACAAATCGGAAAGGTTATTTGAGTTTGTTTTTAAAGTTAGGTTTCTAGACCTCATGTTGGTAGGGGGGAGGAATAATTTACATAAAACCGCCGCCGCCACTGGATGCCTTGCCGCCACTGAATTCCCTTGACTGGCCCCGACCTGAAGGGAGGAGTGGTGAGGAGCAGCTGTTGAGCAGTGTGCCAGCCATAAAACTGCCGCCACCCCTGGATGCCCCCCCCACCGGATGCCCTTGTCTGGCCTGGGCCTGGAGGGAGGAGCGGCCAGAAGCAGCAGCTGCATGGCAGACCTGGCCATGAAACCGCTGCCGCCGCCACCGGACGATCCACCGCCACCAGACACCCCACCGCCAACAGACACCTTCAGCCGGGCCCAGCCTGAAGGGAGGAGCGGCAAGGAGCAGCAACTACACCACGGGCCTGGCCATAAAACCACTGGACACGCAACCACCTGCCACCACTGGACACTCCACCACCACTGGACACCCTCGGCCGGCCCCGTCCTGGAGGGAGGAGCAGCAAGGAGCAGCAGTAGCATGGCGGGCCCAGTCATAACACCACTGCCACCACCACTGGACACCCCACAGCCACCAGACGCCCTAGGCCGGCCCCAACATGAAAGGAGGAGCAGCGAGGAGCAGTAACTGTGTGGTGGGCTTGGCCATAAAACCACTACCACAGCCAGATGTTTCTTGTGACTGTGGTTAGGATGCATACAGTACTTTTTTTAAAATGTTTTTGTGATTTGATGCTTTGTAGTTGTGATTGTAATTATTTTGCTCTTTGTTAGCCACCCAGAGTCGCTTTGAGAGTGGGGCAGCATACAAGTTGAATAAACAAACAAACAAACAAACACTATCAAAATTGAGCAGGATTCCTTAAGAGAAAGAAAGGAAAACAAAAAGAAACCCCATGAGGATTGTCCTAGGATTCTTGGACAAGTTCCCAGATCATCAAAAATAACCTTCTTTCCACAGGACACATTGCTTTTTGATATGCACATTAGTGGAGGCAAAAATATCAAACATTTTAAAAATGACTTTGAGGAGAGGACAAACATTTTAAAGGTTCTTTTCAAGTGCAAAGGGCTCACCAGATCTTCCTTCAAAAACAAAATAAAAACAAGAGATGTGAGAGAATGATTTGTAATGGTTTCTGCAATTTTCTGCAAAATATCCTTTGCAGAAAATCCCTGGTAAAGGGGACAACATTGGGAAGGTAAACAGCATTCTGTATGCTCCATTGTGCAGCACTCAGGTCTCAAACTACTGACCTGATGACTTTGCACTCGTCAAGCTCAGTGTCTTAAACTCCTACCTCTATGCAAAACTAATATTGTTTCCTATCATGAAACTACCATACACACTCAAATATAGGCCAACCCAAATATAAGACGAGGTACCTTATTTTGACCTGATAACACAGAAAAATAGATTGATCCGTGTATAAGCCGAGGGTAGGAAATGCAGCAGCTGATAGTGATTTTCAATAATCAAAATACATGTCAATACAGTAAAATTAATTAAATTGTCAGCGCGTCTCAATCGGGCACAGTCTTGGGCCCCTTGTGGTTAGGGTTGCCATAATTCTCTCCCACCAAACCGGGACGGCCATGTGACAGCATTGGGAAGGTAAACAACATTCTGTGTGCTCTGAAGTCTAGTCATGCCTGCAAAATGACCATGGAAAAGTCTGTAGATGCAGACAGTTCTGGCCCTTCAGCTATGAAGCGGAGATGAGCACTGAACCCTAGAGTCAGATACAACTGGCTTTTGAGCAAGGGTGATCTTTACATTTTTAAAATGTCTTGGGCCAATCTTGAAACCACCCTTGGTCCCCCTGCAGTCACCCCCTCCCCTACACCCCCCTCCATTGAAGTAGACTCACACTCAAACCCTACATGAGGATCCCTTGGAAGAAAGTTCTAAGGAGGGGCCCAGAATGGCAATGCAGTCCATGAAGCCTCCATTTCCCTCTGGAAGGAGAAAAGCAGAAGACAGGAAGGGACTTATTTTGGAGGAGGACCTTTGCAACGGACGACTCTTCACTTTGTTGTCCACCCTGTTCGCTTCCTCTCTAGGAAATGCAACTCTATGCAATTAATCTTTAGCTGTCACTTGAGGAAGATCTCCTCAATCCTAGTGTCTGGTGGAGGTTCCTGGGATTTTTACATGTTTTTTCTTGAACCGGCCAGGTCTGCTTCTTTCCGGGAAAATCCCAGAAAAACGGGACATATGGCAACTCTACTTGTGGTCGATGACCCGAGTATAAGCCGTCTCCCCTTTTGGGGGCTAAAAATCTCAGCTTATACTCGAGTATATACATACACAAGCACACACCCACACACAGCACACAGAGAGCAAACATGAAAGCAGAGGATGTTTGAGCAGAAAGACACAAACAACTCACTGCTGCTTTTGCTAGTTCATGCAATAAGGCAACAGTTACTACATTTCCTAATCCTGCACGCATTACAGATACTATAAATACAAAAGACAGTCCCCAAAATGTACAAAATCTCAAAATGTACAAATTTCAAATCGGGAGAATATTTATACATTTTCTTGCTCAATGCGACTCAATCAGATCTTATATTATGGGATTGGGAGTAGTGCATTGCAAGAGTTACACCTGTTAGCTGTAATTAGTAACTTATTTTGCTAATGAAAGCATAGAAACAAATTGTAAAAGTAACATAACAAGGGAGAACAAACTTGCTTTGCGGATGTAACAAGCTTTAAAACCTACTCGCTGGAAGCTTCAAAGTCATTTGAGACATTTTGCAGGCATTCATCTAAGCATGCAAAAATCTGTCAGTCTCTAATTTATTGCTTTTCTCCCAATCCCTGATGTATTTTCTTCTTGTCTTTCTCCTTGTATCAGAATACAAGACTGTGTATTCAATGCATTCAGATTTGATCTCATTTTAATTACACATGCCCTTGAATACGTGTATTTTTCCTGTGCATTTTACTTTACCTTCCTAGGTCTCCCACATTAAAATTAACGAATATTGATGCCTGTTTCTCCGATGGCATGCATTTTTAGTCTGTATTTTAAAACAATTTTTGTGGCCACATTTGTCTCCCAGGAAAGCTCTGCTGGTCACAAAAGTGGGAGAGAAAGATTACAGGAGGGGGAAGGCTGACTCCAATGAAATCCTTTTTCATCTCTAGTTTTCGGCTCTTGCCAACAAATGAGGCAATTATGACAGAGCAAAATTCAGGAGGGCGGCTTAGTGGTTAAGATGCTGAGCTTGACAGTGGGAAAGCCGGCAGATCAGCCGTTCGAAACCTGAGTGCTGTACGACGGAGTGAGCTCTTGTTGTCTGTCCCAGCTCCTGCCAACCTACCCATTCGACAGCAAGAAATTGCATGTGGATAAATAGGTACTGCTTCAGCAGGATAGATAACAGCATTCCATATGCTTTGGTGCATACCCGTCAAGTCACGGTTTTGGAAATCCGGGAGCCGGGCACGCATGTGCAGTAGCTTTCCAGGCGCCAGGCAGGAAATGGGTTACTGTGCATGCGTGGCCATCAGAGGCAGTAGCGTGCATGCACTGTAGCTACTTTCCCCACTGTTCAAAATACGGGATGGCGATGGGAAAGGAGAGGAATGGGCATGGAAAAGGGAAATCCTGGCCAATATGGGATTCTTGACAGGTATGCTTTGGTGTCTAGTCATGCCTAGACCATGGAACTGTCTGCAGATGCAGGAAGCACATGGCTCTTTGGTTGTAAATGGAGATGAATACCATCTCCTAGAGTTGCGCAACATTGTGGGCTGATAGACTGAAAAGAAAACCCTCTTCCATACTGCACATGAGGAAATCCAAATACTGTACATAGGTCTGCTTTCCCTCCTTGAATTGACAAGCTCATTTTTCCTAGTAAAATACCCTAAGTTTTAGGGGTTACTTATGCACTGCCAGTTAGATCGCAGGAAACTCCATTGCGTGCCTTTCTGAATTAATGGTTTTGTCTTTCTGCATTCCAACAAGGGCAACTGCAACTTTCTTGTAGCTTATGCAGGGTTAGGTAAAGGTAAAGGGCGCCCTTGCTCGAAAGCCAGCCATATCCGACTCTAAGGTTCAGTGCTCATCTGTAGCGATGAGAATCGCACACGCACACGCAAGGTCAAGGCATCGGGGTGAGGCGACGCTCAGAGATTGCAGACCTCCCCTTTTATTCCTGAGAAACCTCAACTCGTGCGTGCCTAGCGCAATCGCACGGTCGTGACAAAACTGACAGGAAGACAGGTTTGGAAATAGGGTGTTGCATACATCAGTATATCGGAGGATACACATTGAATAATTGTCAGGGAGAGCAACCCAGATGGTCAGGGGCTGATAAGGGGTTGAGGAGTGGGGAAATGTGTGGTGGTTCCAATAGTGAGTTACTTACGTCAGCTTCTACCGGGAAGCACCCAAACGGGTGTTGCGCTCGTGCCTGTGGGCAGACCCCTTCGGAAGCTGACAGGGACCAAGGGCTAATGGTAATTCCTAAAGGCAGTTTAAGGGCACTTTTGGGGGTGAAGATAGAGAGTCACCCTTTCACTCATCTCTGTTTACAGCCATCACTGCCTGCGTCTGCAGATGTTTCTGTGGACATGTGGCAGGCATGACCGAACACTGGAGTGCACGGAATGCTGTTTACCTTCCCTGCCAAAGAGGTGCCCATTTCTCTACTTGCACTTTCTTGCTTTCAAACTGCAAGGTTGGCAGGAGCTGGGACAGAGCTGGTAGCTCAATCCGCTGTGCCGTACTCAGATCTTGAACGCTGTCCTTCTGGTCTTCAAGTTCAGCTTTTTACCCACTACGCATCTGCACTCCCATTGTGTGATATATTCTCTGGCTTTTTGAATGAATGATGTTGTCTTTCTGCATTCAAACAAGGGCAACTGCAACTTCCTTGTCGCTTATGCAGGGTACCAGGTATATTAAGGTGACTTATGCTGCAGATGAACACAGCAGTTAAGGCATCCTGGGGATTTGTTCAAAAAGCTTTCATTTTTTTTTAAAAAAAAAGCACAAACCTTCTGCTGTTTTGCCACTGGCAATGCTGACTAAGCATCATCCTTTTTGTTTTTCTTGTCCTTCAGTGTGCATAAGACAACCTTCCCTTGAAAGAATACCAGTTAACTCACGACACGTCTATTGCTCTGAGAGGAAAGGCTAAAAATACATTAATGTTGCCTGTACATACTTTGTTGCACTGCGGTGGCTTAGTGGTTAAGACGCTGAACTTGATGGCTGGAAGGTCGGCAGGTCAGCAGGTCAAGACCGGAATGCTGCACGATGGAGTGAGCACCCATCACCTGTCCCAGTTCCTGCTCACCTACAGTTTTGAAAATGAGAAATTGGCAGGAAAGGTAAAGGACATTCTGTGCACTCGGGTGTCTAGTCATTTCTGCCACATGTCCACAGAAACATCTGCAGACGCAGACAGCATGGGCTCTTTGGCTATAAACCCATGGTTCACAACATGACGCACAATTTTATTTTTAAAGAGGGAGGAGGAATTCCAGAACAAGTTAACAGCGAATGACTAGTTACGCTTCCTCCATATGAAAAGGAGTTCACTTTTTGAATACAGTAAAACCCCGACTTACAAATGCCTCGAGTTACATAAAATTTGGCTTACATAATGATTTTGTGCTAAAACCATGTCCCGATTTACACGATTTCCTATGGGTTTGCTTCGAGTTACATAAATATTATTTTCTCATGGGTTTGCTTTGAGTTATGTAAAAAAATCATAATTTTTTCCTATGGGTTTGGTTCGAGTTACAAAAAAATTCGATTTAAGCAAAAGCCTACGGAACGGACTTTTTTTTTCATAAGTAGGGTTTTTACTGTCATGTGGGAGGGTCATCAGGATTTTAGGTGGGGCTTGACCAAAAATAAGATTGGGAACCACTGCTTATAAACGGAAATGAACATCGAACCCTAGAGTCGAATACGTCTGGCTTTTTGAGCAAACATCAATCAATCGTTGAACGAGTTTGTTGAATTCTCAGCATGATTTCAAAAGTGGTGCAGAATGTACACTACATTCTCTAGGGCAATGTATAGTCACATATGGTGCAATGGTAATTTCTGCTTTGAATATTTTGAGATGGTCTAGAAAGAAGTGTTAATATGAAGATGAATAAGATTGAAATTAGTTGGTTTATTCAAACTCATTATTCTATTGATAATTATTATTGGGCTAAGAGGACATGAATTGTGGAATATGATAATTTAAAGCTTTCTACCTTTATCCTTATACTTTCAGTATATATGGCTACCCTATATTCATATTTTTCTATGCTCTTGTTTCATTTTCGTATCGTATGTGAATTTTTTTATTTCTTCTTTTATAAGCATTTTGTATTTTGTATTACTTTTAAAATTTAATTTTTAAAAAAGTGGTGCAGGAAAAATATGGATCCCCCAAACCCCAGGACAGGTTTTATGCACCTAGTCCTAGACCAAGCCTGGAGACTGTGAAGAAGGAACCATGGCAGTGCCTCTAGGCATATCCAGAAAGCCTTTCCAGACTATGAATATACAGAACCAATCCTGGCTTTAAAAACGTTCTACACTCTTTCACGCATCAGTTTAAGCGCCCTTCCTTGCGAAGTCTCTAATACATAAATTTCCATGGCTAGCCTTTTCTAAGTAACTCCCCATCTGCTTTTTCATGGTCTGCTAGAGATTTCAAATGTGTCCTTTGCGCGCATGATAATCTTATCTGCGCCTGCTGCGCCTCTAAGCAAGTTAGCATCAGTTCCGTGTCAGCAGCTTATTGATCCGCCTGATGTAGAGAGGGGAGCCAAATAAATAAGCTGTTGCCACATGAATCGGTCTATGAACAAAATCAAGAGGACAAAAGCTATGTGAGTTTACTTCTAGCAAACCATTTTTCTGCAGGGGAGGCAGGGCTCCCTTGAAACGCTGTGGCTCAGGACAGGGAGGATATTATTTGGTCTTCCTTTGGAAGGGAATCAACTAAAATATCACTGCCTGGACTAATTTATTAGGTCAGAACACAGTTTCCATTTCAATTGCACTTCTTCTTCTCCTTCTTCTCCTTCTCCATCTCTATCTTCTCCTCCTCCTCCTTCATCATCATCATCATCATCTTCTCCTTTTCCTTCTTTTTCTTCTTCTTGTGTCTTATCTGATTGCATATATTGGCAATCATCTTAGTGATCAGCCATGAAGACAGTCCTGAGATTATAAGGCGTTGGCCTTCCAGTTGCCTTCTGCATCATAGTGTGACACCTGCATAGTTCTGCAAGTTACTTTTGGGTCCTGAGCCCTTTTGGCACACAAAGTCCTCATCGGCCCCAAGCCAGGATTGATGAAGCTGCTGTCCTCCATCAAGATGGATTCAAGTGGGATTTACTCCACTTGGGGACCATCACCCTTCCCTGTGGACTTCAGCACCCAAGACCATTAGTCCTCAGGGTTGTCAGGTTAGTTAGCCGCCACCTGACAATCTGCGTTGAGTTGCTGGCAGTATGGTCTATTCCAGTGATGGCCAACCTTGGAACTCCAGGTGTTTTTGGACTTCAATTCCCAGAAGCTCTGATCAGTAGGCTTTTGGTAATTCAAGACCAAGAACACCTGGAGTGCCAAGGTTGGCCATAGCAGGACAACCTGGCCAGACAGGTTAAAGACTTCTAGGCATCCCGAATTCACAGGCTTATTTTCTTGGAGGAGAGAAGAAAAATCTAACCCAGCTCTTTAATCTTGCCAAAAAGATAAATTCAGGAGCCTGGGAAAATCTTGTATTACATTATTTGGCGCTCCTCCAAAGCCACATGGATTGAAAGAGATTTTACAAGCCCAGACTGAACTCGGCATTTGACTGTAGTTGACACTGGCAGTTTTTGATGGGATCCCAACTTTGAAACCCAATCAAAGCTGACATTGATTGGCAGGAACAGGGATTTTATTGGAAACGGGAGAAGGGTGGAGGGAGATATCATCTACGGCGAGAAAATAGTCCAGCTAGATAATTCTCTGAGAGGATCCCATTGGAAGAAGCAGCAGGAATGTCTGATAGGAAGATTTATTGACAATCTCCTTCTACCTGCTTTTTAAAGCATCTCTATGTTTTTAGATGACGAATGTGACCAAGGATCATTGCTTGGAAATTATCGATCAATTTGAACCCTGTCCAGAGAATAAGAAACAAGGAGCTCTTGGGATTGATGGTAAGTTTCCTGATGGGATATGAAATGATTTAACTTCTTCTTGTCTGATTTGATGCAAAGAATAGATGCTTATTTCACTGTTTTTAAATTCATCCTGTCTTCTTTTGGTTGTGTGAGTGATGTTGTTACGGTAAATTTCTTACCAATGTCTCTCTCTAGCATTGAAACCCCTGATGGGATCTTGATGCCTGGATCATTAGGCTAAATTCAATTTTTGGATCCATCTGAATTGAATCACTAGAGGAGACTGACAGTTGGGTTTAGGCCAGTGATGGGCAGTCTTGGCCCTCCAGCTGTTCTTGAACTTCCTTTCCCAGAAGCCCTGATCAGCAGGAGTGTTGACTTAGGCTTCTGGGAATTGAACTCCAAGAACAGCTGGAGGCCAAGACTACCCATCACTGGTTTAGCCCATAAGGAACAATAATAAAATATTACAATAAAATCCCTGTGAAAATGCAGCATGATCTGAAAAAAGAAGAAGAAGTAATTATTGTATTCTAGTCAAATTGCTTTCCAAGGAAGGAGTTTATTCCTCTTCTTTAGGAAATAATAGAGTTTGTCTGCCTGCCTGCCTGTCCATCCATCCGTCTGCCTGATTTTTTTACATTTATATACAATGGTACCGCACACAACGATTTTAATCTGTTCCACGGGGCTCATTGTTGTACGAAACAATTGCTATACAATGCATGCATCGTATAGCGATTTTCCCTATAGGATGCATCGTACAATGATTTTTTTCGCTAAGTGGTTTTTCCCATTGAAAAATTGTTGTACGATTTTTTCCTTAGGGAAAATTATTATGTGGGATGCCATTTCTCCCCAAAACCTAATTGTTATGTGATTTCATTGTTATACGGGGCGATTGTTGTATGAGGTTCCCCTGTACTACCTAATTAGTGAAAGGCACTGTTCTGGTTGGTGCACTATAGACAATAATCATTTCAGCCTAACCCGACTAAAAAAACCACAATATTAACAAAAAAATCATCAGCTGTAACTCGTATACAAGTGGACCCTCGATTAATGACGTGTTCAAATAGCATTATTTCCGCTTACCTACGTGTCGTCACTCGCCACGTGACTATCCGCACAACGATGAAAAACCGTCGTTGTGTGGATTAACGACATTTTTAACATTGTTGTGCTGATAATGACAGTTTTTGCCACTAGATGGCAAGCTGCCATTGAAAACCACACAACAACATTTCCCCTATAGCGACACTACTTGGGGAACCAAGCAACATTGTTATGTGAGGGTCTACTGTACAAGAATGCATTTCCCCCCTGAAGCACGAAAAATGTCATTGGCGTGAATTTGTTTAAGGTAGATCCCAGCTTGCACTATGATCACAGAGCCATCGCTTGTGACATATGAAATGAGACATGCAGATTCAATACCAGGACTGCCGTGGACTGCCACAGCCTTGAGGATATTGACAAGGTGCGCCTTCACAGCCAGTCCATCTGGCAAGGTCTCTTCTGCCTTCATAACCGTAGGAAATCAAAATAGTATAGTAGTTCCTCTTTCGCTCATTTTGCCGTTGGGCCAATATGATGGTTTCCAGTGGCATTTCCTCCACTGATGGGGATCATCACCCCAACTCAAAATTGGATACAGCACCCAAAGGAGAAGAATTAAGCTGCATTTGGGACCTGTTGTAATTTATGTACTAACCACAAGGACAGCTCCATTTTGAGATCATTGCATTAATCTAATTTTGAGGTTATCAAAGTATGGCCCAGTGTTGTGGGGAACCCTCAATGCAGAACTCTCAACAGCTGGTATTTGAGATTTCATTGAAAGATCCTGGTCCAGAATAAGTCCCGAGCTGCGCGCATGCTCTCATAGAGTGTAATGCCCCCCCCCAACCTCTTATTCAACTGGGCAGTGGACTTAGAAGACAGTCAGTTTAATAAAAAAACAAACAAACACCTAAAAGATTATTCCAAAGGACGACATACATTAGGAAAACCAACCAGTTTTTTCTGATCACCTGGCATTGGAAGGACAAAAGAGATTTAACAAGGTGGCATTCAGTAAGGTCCAATTGTTGGAAGATTATATGGGCGAGAGACACCTCTGACAGTCTATCCCTCATGGAGAGGCTACACGACGCCATAAAATAGCAGACCTCTGTAGCAAATCAATGCACTTGGACGTAAAATGCCTTCACCTCCAATCTTATGAACAAGAACAAAAAACCACAGGCAGAAAATGTGTACCAAATGTTTAATAAGATAAGTTAACACTAATCCAACCATGAAATGTTTTACAGTGTTTACCAGCTTTGATCGTAATGCAGGGATGACGCACCAGGTTTATTATAGTGACAAGAGGTGGGAGATAAAAACACTTAATTTGATTTAGATTCCCTGTCCTTTAAACTCCATTAATCTCATTAGTGATGTTGGTATCTGGTTTCAGCTACTCAGTTAATGTTTCTTCGTTAATCATCCATCTAGCAACTGACACAGTTGCCAGTGTTTTCAGCTTTCTGTTCAGCTTTTTTATTCCCCATTTGTTATTCCCCAAAAAATACTGCTCAAAAGCTACCTTTTCTACTGAAGTCTGAGATTTAAGCAACTAAAGAATGAAGATTTCTCCCCCATTAGTATTTATCATGCAAGCTGGCTAGATAGCTCAGTGTTAAGTATCCGGCCGTCTTTGAATATGCTTGAAAAAAGCCCTAGACTTTAGATGAAAACATCTCACCCTTCTTTTATTCTCGTAAAATAACTTTACCCCTTCAGAATGGCTCTAAAACCCGGCTCTGCCAACAGGCATGGGGTGTGTCTGGCAGCACATCCCAGGCTCGCTGGTTTGTTTAGTCCTGCCAGGGTTTTAAGCTAAGGGAGATATGTTTTTCCCCCAGATTTTAATTATTTTAGCATTGAATTTTATTGTATAGGATGTTTTTGTTCGATGTAAGCTGCCTTGGGTTGCCAAGGCGAGGAAGGCAGCATACAAATCGAATAAATAAATAAATAAATATCACTGAATGACAAATAATATAAATTTCTGCTATTTAGCCTAATCCATGTGCCCAGTACTAAGTCAAGTGTGCTGAATCCAAATCTGAAGTCTGATTCTTCCTTGGACGTCAGTATCTTAAGTTAGCAAATCTCACCCTCTTGGTTAGGTTCTTCTGTGTTGATCACGCTGGGGTCTATTTGCCACAAATATAGTAAAAATTGTCCGGTTTATTAGCACAGCTGTGCCTACTCATCTTTAGCTCAAAACAGACTCACTATAGCCTTGCTGTACTATCCAATAAGATGGTTTTGCACTAGAGACAAGCCTTTGGTCCATCTCGCCTTATATACCTATTTTTGACGTCAGCTCACTGACTTCCCCAGGCATGCCCGGCAGCTGCTGGAACATGCATGCCACCAGGGACGTGATTCAGTTGAGGCAGCAGCAGGCATAGCAGTAGTTGCAACTGTTATAATGTTCCCATTATTACCCTGTTACTGACCATTTGAACAGCCATACCACACCTTAAAATCTGTATGTGATAGACAAATTCTGAGTTCAGATTTGGATTCAGCACACATGATAGTATGATAATCACGTGTTATTCTCAGTAGCAAAATCATTGTTGTGCAGTGTATTTATTTCACATAAGCTTGTGAGACTATTACAGCATTGAAATTAATAGGCACTTTTACTCATTATTTCCTACTTCCTAATCATAGATTTTTCCTAATGCAACCATATGTTTATGCATTTCACCTAATTTATCTATTTCCCCCAATGCTTAAACGTGTTGCTATACCCATTTTTTCAATTATGTGCATTATGGTATTTGTGTTTCAAAATTAATCCTCCTTTTTATAAACAATTTGCTTCATTAACAGACAAGTTCCTGACTTGGGGGAGGGGGTGTTGTTTCTCTGGCATTAAGTCTCAAAAGATGCAAAAGACCTTTTCATCAACATTGTTGAATCCATCAAAACTTCCATTCACTCCTAGAAAGGAGGAGATCCATAAGGGAGAACAGAGAGAAACAGGAATTTAGAGTTTCAAATGCTCCGGGACTAAAAGTGTGTTTTGAGTGTTGAACTCAGACACACAGAAAAAGGCCAGTTAATGTTCAAGCAACAGGGTTCGTGCATCTAACACTGACAGAATGATCTGTAGTTTGGGAGAAAATAAGTACCGTAAAGATAAAGGTCTCCCTTGCTCGAAAGCCAGTCATATCCGATTCTAGGAGGAGGTGCACATCTCCATTTATAGCTAACTAGCTGATTACCCGGCTTTGCTTGGGTTTTTCATTTCTTTAATGTAGGCCAGCCTTTCCCTCTTGGAAACCTCAGGGGTGGTGGTGGTATATGTGGGTCAACCCTGCCTTCTTTCCTTCATCTCTCTCTTCCCTCACCCGTCCCGCTTCTCCGTTGACGGTCACTTACCACTCATATCCTTCCCATACATGTGTCCGGCCACCTGGTGAGAGAGCGGTACGCAGCTGTTGAGGAGCCCCGGACTTTCCCTCCCTCCTCGGCTTCACCCACCATGGCCACCGCCTCTGCCGCAGAGGCAGGGGGGCATTTCCGGAGGGAGTCTGGCCTCCTCCATGGCTCCGGCCCCCTCTCAAGGGCCTCCATTGCAACCACTGTGCCGGCCCAACCAGGCCCCCCATTTGCCTTCCACCTACTGTGAAAACTACAGCTGAGCTCAGAGAGCTACAGCTGAGCTAGTCAGATGATGTCACAATCTCAACCT
Organism: Bradypodion pumilum; assembly: GCA_035047305.1. Lineage (NCBI taxonomy): Eukaryota > Metazoa > Chordata > Lepidosauria > Squamata > Chamaeleonidae > Bradypodion > Bradypodion pumilum. The sequence goes on along the minus strand of JAWDJD010000016.1, from coordinate 9,240,675 downwards.
ACCTGGGACTATGATGTCAGCTCAATTACATCACTGAGGAGCACACACATTGTATAGATCAATTGCTTCCCCATGGGTTTTGAGACCCCAGTAGTGCTGATCTCCCAAGCCCACGGTACATACGTGCCAAATTTCAGCGGGATCGGTCCAGGAGTACAGGAGCCTTTGGAGCACATATAAACAAAGACTTCTGTTATATATATGTGGCAGGCATGACTAAACACTGGAACATATGGAATGCTGTTACCTTTCCCACACAAAGTGGTACCTATTTCTCTACTTTCAATTTCTTGCTTTCAAATTGCTAGGTTGGCAGGAGCTGGGGCAGACGACAGAGACTCCCTCCATCACATCCAGGTCTCCAACTGCTCACCCACTGATCTTCTGGCCATGGAGCTCAGTGTCTTAACCACTAATCCACCACGGCTCATTGGGAAAGAATAGGGGCTCTTAAATTGTGCATGAAGCCAAAACCCAGCTGCTAAATAATCTGCATATCAAAGAAGCTGACCTATTGTAAAAGGCAACTTGAATGTGCCTGCAGGTATCAATGAAATATATATACACACATGAGGCACCCAAGGTGAAAACCTAGTGCTGCATTTCAGGTGCAGTTGCTAGGGGAGTCCATAGCAACGAAAAATGACAAAGCTGTCATAGACCAAGAGCAGACACAAAGTCAAATCACTAAATAAAAAAAAGAAACTGTTGGGGAAGATTAAGAAATATCTAGAGCAAGTAGGGCAGAAGAGAGACCCCAAAGTTGTGGGGAAAATAGAGGAGAAAAGCCAATTAGAAATCATTAAGAGGTCCTAATGGAAGGTCCTAAATGTGTTAGTCTGGCTTTCCAGAAATCATATTAAGGGACGATTTTGATCTCTCAGGGTAGCTTTTGAAAAGTCTTACCTGATTGAAATTACACATCCATCACTCCAAGTGAGACCCCTTGGAAAATGGCTTAGTTGAGCCCAGGAAAAAGGTTTGGTTGCTTAAAAAGTGGAAAAAAGGTCTAGGATACTTTCGCCCCCACCTCCTAAATGTCTTTTCAGATTTGAGTTCAGTCCTTACAGAAGACTTCACAGCTTGATGGATTAATTCTACAGAGATCTGGCTTGTCACAATGGCATGGATCATGTAGAAGACTACAATTTTCAGTGGTGTAACTGTTGAAGATATTTTTTCTAAATGCAGTGCAGATTCCTTTAACTATCTTTTGAGGATAATTGGCTTGGACTGGCCTTCCATTTCAATTGCACCACTTCTTCTTCTTCTTCTTCTTCTTCTTCTTCTTCTTCTTCTTCTTCTTCTTCTTCTTCTTCTTCCTCCTCCTCCTCCTCCTCCTCCTCCTCCTCCTCCTCCTCCCCATCAGGTGTCGAGGGAGATGCAAGATTCTTGTTCTGTTACCAGTGTTATTTGGTGTTGTTGTAATAATTCTCTGATGTTATCTCCCCACCTTCCTCTGGGTCTTCCTTGTGGTCTTTATCCTTCTCATGGTCTTTGTTCCTGTGTTTATTTGCTTTCTTTTGGATGAATTCCTTATATTTCACCTATAATCTTTTTCAGTTTTTCCACTCTCAGGAAGGTATGGAGTGGTCATGAGATTCTCACCAAAACTAATCATCTTGTGCAGTTTTTTGGAATAATTTCTCAAAGGAACCCCCTTGTTTGTTTGAACAGTATGAGGGTTGAGAACGTTTTGAGTTGTTCTTTGGAGACTCCATTGTTCCATATAGTTTGAGGATTGTTTGCTAAAAGAGAAATGGATTTTGGGGGAAGAAATAGGGAGTTAGGGACATAAATTAGTTGAGAAGTTGGAAATTGGGGATTGAATCTGGCTTTTCTATTACAGAAGCTTAAATGTTGATAATGATATGGTGCAGGACTGTAAGACCAAAGGAATATAGAGAACCTGGATTTGAAGATGCTTTGGACTAGAACTCCCAACATCTCTAGGGCATTTGCCATCAATGAAATTCTAATTCTAGCCCCAAAATCAACATTTTCAAGCACTATCCAATCCAATATCCTTTATTGATTTGTCATTTTATTTATTTATTTATGAGTTTATCTCCTGCCCTCCTGATGATGAACATCATCTACAGGTGAAACTCGGAAATTTAGAATATTGTGCAAATGTTCATTCAGTTCAGTAATGCAACTTAAAAGGTGAAACAAATATATGAGATAGACTCATTACATGCAAAGCGAGGTAGTTCAAGCCTTACTTTGTTATAATAGTGATGCTTATGGCTTACAGTTTATGAAAACCCCAACCAATCCCCAATCTCATGTACCCCATAATCATCACATAATCTCATGTACACTGTACGCCATGATTATCACAGTTATAACGAATTAAGATATGACATCTCTTGCTTTGCATGGAGTGAGTCTATCTCATATATTTGTTTCACCTTTTAAGTGAAATGAATGAACATTTGCACAATATTCTAATTTTCCCAGTTTCACCTGTATTTAAGCGCAAATCGATTGAAATCCAAAATGTTCTATCCTTTGCCTTCTGTTTCCATGTTTGACCAAACAGCTTTACCATTGGCTTATCTCATTATTTTTGGGGTCTGCCTAGTGGTCTTTTGGTGGTCCCTTGATATCCAGTCTGTTAGCTGACAGGTCTATCTGTTTTCAAGCACTAGGAGGGCGAGAGTAGGAACTTCAGCTCTGGCTCCCATGAAAATTAAAGACATTGTGCTCCACATGGTTACCTCTGAATCAAAAGAAGGCTTTTTTGATTATTATCTTTTAAAAGAGTATTTTCTCCTCCTTTTACAAGATGAATTCCATCCTGCTTTCTCACCCACCGTGGGGAATTCCTCTTCTCCAAGGATTCCTCCTGCATTGCAATTGTGCCCATCTAATGAATAAGCAACTGAGCAGACTAATGGTTAACTGTCAGCATTTTTCATAAACACTGCTGGCCCAAAACATTTAGGGCAGTATACATCATAGTTCTCTCACCATCACTTTCTCATTATAGTATCTCTGAGAGGTAAATTGGGTGGGGGAGTAGCCCATGGTTGTAAGGGACTGCGGTGCCTTAGTGGTTAAGACACTGAACTTGACAACTGGAAAGTCGGAAGGTTGAGACCTGAGTGCTGCACAATGGAGTGAGCTTCCTTCTCTGACCCAGCTCATGCCAACCTAGCAGTTCAAAAGCAAGAAATCGCAAACAAAAAAAGAGATACAGTACCACATCAGTGGGAAGGTAAACTGCATTTCGTGCACTCCGGTGTCTAGTCATGCTGCCACATGTCTAGGGAAACGTTTGCAGATGCAGGCAGCGTTGGTTCCTTGGTTATAAAATGAGATGAGCACCAAACCTTACAGTCGGATATGACTGGCTTTCGAGTAAGGGAGACCTTTATCTTTGCCTGTCTAGAGAGCTTAATTTGTATCCAGATGTCCAGCACGGTAACCATAGTGCCATCACCAATCAAGAAGCTCACCTTGTTAGCTGGAAGGTCAGCAAGTTGGCAGTTCGAGACCCTGTCTCTCTCCTAGTTCATGCCAACCTAGCAGATTGAAAGCAAGAAATTGCAGGTAGATAGATAAGGACAACTTTGGTGGGAAAAGATCTTGGGGACATGAAAGGACACCCCCCCCCCCTGAGCAGATTTCCTCCAGCAAAAATCCTTTCCACCCAGAATAATTTCTGACACGAAATTTATTATTATGTTATTATCCCCAATCAAAAGTCAACAAATCTGATCTTCTTTCTACAGGGTTTACCAGTTACATGCGTTGCCCAGCTGGTGACATATTCAACCCAGAACACTATCATGTCAATCAAGACATGACTCAACCTTTGAGTCACTATTTCATCACCTCTTCTCATAACACCTACCTCATGGGGGATCAGTTGATGTCTCAGTCCAGAGTTGACATGTATGCCTGGGTCCTTCAGTCTGGCTGTCGTTGTGTAGAAGGTAAATATCCTTGTGAATGTTTCTTTTTAGGTGTAGCCTCCTGCATAAGGGAAAGTGGAATTATTTTTAGCTTCAGGCAGCAGAAGGAATGAAGAAGAATAAGGTGATGACTTTAATTGTGTGGGTGAGCAGAATCAGGGGTTTTGTATGATGAGCTATCCATCGTCGTTGGCTGCTACTCGAGTCCAAGTATACATCCCCCCCCAAAAAAATCATCATTTTCACAGTCGATGGATGAAAGAAGAATGACAAACAGGAAAAATGCCATTGGTGTGTATTTGGTTAAGGTGGATCCCAGCTTGCCATGAAGTGACCCACATACTATGAACATGGAGCCATCTCTTGCAACACATGAAATGAGACATGCAGGATTTAACCGAGACCGCAATGGACTGCCACAGCCTTGAGGATATTGACAAGTTATGCCTTCATAGCCAGTCCATCTGACATGGCCTATTCCGCCTCCATGACTGTTGGGAATCAGAATGGTTCCTCTTCCACTCATTTTGTCATTGGGCCCATTATTGATGGTTTCCAGTGGCATTTCTTCTATTGAAGTGGTCCATCACCTTACCTAAGGGGCTCATCCATCTATAGCCATTGGCCCCATTAGGGAGTCAGGTTATTTACCACTGCCCAACACTTGCCATTGAGTTGCTGGCTACTCCATTACCGTAGTGGGATGTGTGGCCAGATAGTGCTGCCATTTGAGACATATATTCCAGTACCTTGAGAAGCTCTTGTAAAATTCAGATTAACCCCTGGAGGGGAATTGTTGCCTCTGTGAAATGAGAGTTATTACCCTCCATTGACAGCAGATATGCATTCGAACCCTTGGCTGGAGTTGCTGTCTAACCAATGTTAAGGTCAAAGGTATGACTCTTGAACTTAGAGAGTTATAAAGTTTTTATCATTTCTTGGTAACTTAAGTCTAAGCGGGTTCGTTGCAACTGAAAAATTTCCTTGCAGAGTTAGAATCAATGTGAGATGATATAATCATGTCAATCAGGGGTGCCCAAAGTATGGCCTGTGGGCCAGATGCAACCCTTGATGCCAGTTCATCTGACCCACACTGCCCTCACCGCTTCCAGAAGCAAAACATGCCCACGCATGTGCAGAACACTGGCATAAATGCACCTGTGGTTGTCGTAAATGTGTTCACGACAGCCACTGGTGCATTTAGGGCAACTTTCTGTGCATGCATGGGTACGTTTTACTTCTACTTCCAGTGGGAGGAACCACATGACCAGCCTGATCAACTGTCTGGAGGGGCATGATCAGGACCACACCCTGAAAAGTTTGGACACCCCTGATTTAGATATAATGGTATTAGTTATTTTATTTCTCTAGAGGATGAGAATAAGCCATTATTTCAGCCATGAAGTCAGTCCTTCTTTTGAGATTCATTCTACTTTTTCCTATGTAGAAAAATTAAATTTAGGCAACATCAGCTTGCCTAATTTTATTCAACTTGTTGCTACTATGCATGAACATCCAAATTTAATGGAAACATGTACACTTGTCAAGTTACAGACATGTTTATTTCAATTATAAAGAAACCAGTCTTGCAGCTATGAAAAAACTGTAGGTATAAATGCATAAAAATAGATGATGATTGTGCTTAAGTAGCAGGCAAATATTTTTGTTAGATGTGATTGTTTTGGCTGCTAGCCACATTATATTTGTTTTGTCCATCACCTTTTTTAAGAAGAGTAGCTTGTTAGTCACAGGCTCATAAATATAGTTGAGTGGAGAGAAGTCTCAAGGTTATCTCCAGACCAAGACAGAGGTAACTGCAGGATTTCCACACAATAAACCAAAAGCATGAATCTTGGTTAGTTTTTTTATGGCAAAGATTTACTGTGGAGAACATAGTTGGACAGATTATGATCAACTGTAGATGAACCCATGTGTAAAATCCATGTAGTGAAAGAACTTGAAAAGGAGAGAGACGTCTACAGGAGTCTGGTACCCATTTCTGTTTCATTCAAATGAAGGCTCCAGCTTTTGGTCTACCTTTTTGGTCTACCTACTTGGTTACTTTTGGTCTACCTACTTGGTTACTTTTGGGAGGGGGTACACAAAAAGAGTCTTCTCGCAGATTGTAGTAGTTTTGAACCTCAATCGGATGTACCCTGGTAACAGCAACCTTGTGTTGCCGGCTAATCTTTCTCACACTAGGACAGGCGAAAAGAACTGCAGAATGAACTCACCAAAAAGGTGCCTTCATTTTGGCAGCTTCATGTCTGACCAAGACACGGAAGAAGAAGTTTTGGAAGAATGAGAGCTAAAAGATCAGACTCGCACCTTACTAAAATAGAAATGTGTTCAAACAGTTTTAAGCAATTGGAGAACTTCTCTGTCATTTAAGAATGTTTATTATGCTATCGACTGAATGTTACAGTCGATGTCCTTGATTGCAATGGTTTTTTTTGTTCAGTTTTGTAAATCACTGTAATTGCACTGCCAGGTCCAAGAGGACTCCGATGTGGCTTACAGGAGCTGTTCGGGAAGTGATCAAGAGCAAGAAAAGCTCATTTAGAAGATGGAAGGCTTGTCCAAATGAGGACAGCAGGCAGAAACATAAATTCTGGCAGAACAAATGCAAGGCAACAATCAGGAAAGCAAAGCAAGACTTTGAGGAGCGTATAGCTAAAAATACTCAGAGAAATAACAAAGACTTCTTTAAGTACATTAGAAGTAAGAACCCAACTAGGAAGGCCATTGGACCATTAGATGACAATGGAAGGCAAGGGGTTATTAAAGAGGAAACAGAGATTGCAGAGAGACTCAATGAATTCTTTGCTTCAGTATTCACTGAAGAAGACAGAGACCACATGCCCAAAACAGAGCCTATCTTCGTAGGGAGGGAAACCGAAGAATTAAGCAAGATAGAAATAACCAGGGAGGAGGTCCTTGCATGTCTTGTTAAGCTAAACACTAACAAATCCCCAGGACCAGATGGCATCCATCCACGAGTTCTCAGGGAACTTAAAGATGAAATTGCTGATATCCTAGCCAAAATATATAATCTTTCCCTCAAATCAGGCTTTGTGCCTGATGACTGGAAGGTAGCGAATGTAACACCAATTTTCAAAAAAGGATCCAGGGGTGATCCAGGAAATTACCGGCCTGTCAGTTTGACATGTGTCCCAGGTAAAGTGATGGAAACCATCCTAAAAGATAGAATTAATAGGCACATAGAAGAGAAGGTGCTGCTAAAGGAGAGCCAACATGGCTTTTGCAAGGGCAAATCATGCCTCACTAATCTGTTGGAATTTTTTGAGAGTGTCAACAAGCATGTGGATAAGGGGGATCCAGTTGACATTGTTTATCTGGACTTTCAGAAGGCTTTTGACAAGGTCCCACACCAAAGGCTCTTGAATAAACTTACCAGTCATGGAATAAAGGGACAGGTCTTGTCCTGGATCAGCAACTGGCTAAGGGACAGGAAACAGAGGGTAGCACTAAATGGACACTTCTCCAAGTGGAGGGAAGTAAAGAGTGGGGTCCCCCAAGGTTCAGTACTGGGACCCCTGCTTTTCAACCTCTTCATAAATGATCTAGAGGTAGGAGTAAAAAGCAAGGTAGCCAAATTTGCTGACGACACTAAATTATACAGGGTAGTGAAAACTGTGAGAGATTGTGAAGAGCTCCAGAGGGATCTCTTGACACTGGGGGAGTGGGCAAAACAGTGGCAAATGAGCTTCAACATCAGTAAGTGCAGAGTGATGCATGTTGGGGCAAAAAACCCCAATTACATTTATAAACTGATGGGGTCTGAACTCTCTGCGACAAACCAGGAAAGGGACCTTGGTGTCCTGGTGGACAGCTCAATGAAGGTGTCAACCCAGTGTGCCTCAGCAGTGAAAAAAGCAAACTCAATGTTAGGGATCATTAGGAAGGGTATAGAAAATAAGTCAGCAAGTGTCATTTTGCCTCTTTATAAATCTATGGTGAGGCCCCATCTGGAATATTGTGTACAGTTCTGGTCGCCATACCTCCAGAAGGATATTATGGAGTTGGAGAAAGTACAGAGGAGGGCAACCAGAATGATTAGGGGACTGGAACACCTTCCTTACCATCTGAGGCTGCAACGGTTGGGCCTTTTCACTCTTGAACGACGGCGTCTAAGAGGTGACCTGATTGAAGTTTATAAAATCATGCACGGTGTGGACAAAGTAGATAAGGAAAAACTGTTTTCCCTATCGCACAACACTAGAACTAGGGGACACTCCATGAAACTTTTGGGTACTAGTTCTCAAACAAATAAGAGAAAGTACTTTTTCACCCAGAGGATTACTGGTCTATGGAACTCCCTGCCAGAAGAAGTGGTGACAGCTGTCAGTCTTGACAGCTTTAAGAAAGGATTAGACAAGTTCATGGAGGACAAGGCTATCAATGGCTATAATTATGGCTACCTAAGGACAACCTCCGGGTTGGAGAGATAGGCAGGATATCTCTCAATGCCATTTCCAGGGGATCCTAAGCAGGTGAGTGCATCTCCTTGGGAATACCCTGAAGGAAATGGTGAGCCACTGTGTGAGACAGAATGCTGGACTGGATGGGCTGTGGCCTGTTCCAGCAAGGCTGTTCTTATGTTCTTATGTTCTTATGCTGCGTAAGTATTTTAATAAATTTTAACAACAGCAACAGCCTCATGCTTAATTACACATCCCTTTAATCAAGTGCTTATTCTGTTAGTTTGCTCCTTTGCTTGCTCTCTTCCAAACAAACAACAGGCAAACAAACAAACTTTCTACATGCTGGGAAAGTACAAAAGGTGGAGCAGAAGTTCAAATGTACGGTTCTTGTTCTCTCCCTTTACAGTTGACTGTTGGGATGGTCCAGATGGAGAACCAATCGTCCATCATGGCTATACTTTGACTTCCAAGATCCTTTTTAAAGACGTGATTGAAACCATCAACAAGTATGCCTTCATCAAGAGCGAGTATGTATTTCAATGGATTCTTCACTTTTAGGAATCTTACCTGAGCCGTACTAGTGTTGTCGTTGTCAACAACTACAACTTGTATCCAAGAATGCATATTTTTTCCTGAAGCAGGAAAAATGTCATTGGCATGAATTTGTTTTATGTTGGATCCTAGCTTGCCATGAAGTGACCCACACACTATGATCATGGAGCCATCTCCTGCAGCACACATGAAATGAGACATGCAGGATTAAACACCAGGACTGCAATGGACTGCCACAGCCTTGATCTCTCAGGGTAGCTTTTGAAAAGTCTTACCTGATTTGGACAAAATGGCCATCATTCAGGAAGGGCAAAAAGGCCATCTGACCCTCAAAGCTGACTGAGAGAGCATGACCTGCCCCCCACCCCCCGGCTTGAAAAGGCAACACTGGAAGTATCATCAAATTGATGGCACATAGCTCTTGATTCATAACCATATTGGGGACACTCAACCCCATATCTCCTGATTAACACCTACTGATAATAACATAAGAACAGCCTTGCTGGAAGAGGCCACAGGAGCCCATAGTCCAGTCCAGCATTGTGTCTCACACAGTGGCTCACCATGTGCTTCAGGGTATTATTCCCAAGCAGATGCCTTCACCTGCTTAGGATTCCCTGGAAATGGCATTGAGAGATATCCTCCTGCCTCTCTCTCTCCAACCCGGAGGTTGTCCTTAGGTATCCATATAATTATAGCCATTGATACCCTTGTCCTCCATGAACTTGTCTAATCCTTTCTTAAATCTGTCAAGATTGACAGCTGTCACCACTTCTTCTGGCAGGGAGTTCCATAGACCAGTGATCCTCTTATTCTCTTATTCTCACTTTCTCTTATTTGTTTGAGAACTAGCACCCAAAGGTTTCATGAAGTGCCCCCTAGTTCTAGTGTTGTGTGACAGGGAAAACAGCTTTTCCTTCTCTACTTTGTCCACACCGTGCATGATTTTATAAACTTCAATCAGGTCACCTCTTAGACGTCGTCGTTCAAGAGTGAAGAGGCCCAACCGTTGCAGCCTCAGATGGTAAGGAAGGCGTCCCAGTCCCCTCATCATCCTGGCTGTTGCCCTCCTCTGCACTTTTTCCAGCTCCATAATGTGCTTCTGGAGGTATGGCGACCAGAACTGTACACAGTCTTCCAGATGGGGCCTCACCATAGATTTATAAAGAGGCAAAATGACACTTGCTGACTTGTTTTCTATACCCTTCCTAATGATCCCTAGCATTGAGTTTGCTTTTTCCACTGTTGAGGCACACTGGGTTGACACCTTCATTGAGCTCTCCACCATTGAGCTGATGTTCATTCTGCTTTGTTAAACAGTAACTGTGACTTCGGAATTTATATAACAGGTTTAGTAACATGGCTAAGAACAGCCTGTGCTCAACAACCAAGTTGGGTTTACATTTTCTGCAGCCGTCAGTAACTCACCTTGAATCCTCCAATTTTCAAAGCTGTATTGATGAACCCCAAGCGTATTGAATGTGTTTAGTACCTAAGCCTGGATAATCTAAAAATAGATACTAAAACCATAAAGCAACCCCAGAGATTGATTGATTGGCTTGCAAAGTTTGCCCTTTGCAATGGGATGTCAGAAGTCATTAGAGATGGTTAATGAATCTTCTCTGGCAGTATTCTTCCTCTCTCGTTCTCTGTGTAGTTGTGTTCTAAACATACAAAGTAATAACAAAATACTCATTTAGAAGAGGTCCCAAACCACAAGAGGCAGTTAGTCAAAATGAAGAATGCTTGCAAATCCATTTTCAGACGCAAGATTCTAATTTTCATAGCCTGAATTCCAGCAGGGATCCAATGGTTTAGGATAATGGATTCCAGTCTATACCACGCTGAGAACACATTTTCTTTTTGCGATACATCTTACTGTACTTTGTACTGTAATTGTGACATTGTGGTTTTCTTGTTAGCCGCCCAGAGTCGCTCTGCGAGTGGGGCGGCATACAAATGGAAAAAAAATCAAATTAAATTACTCTGGCTTTTCAACTTTTTTGAAGTTGGTGCTGAAGAACCCTTTGAAATTCTGATGTTATAGAGAAAGAGTGTCTCTCTGGCACTCAGAAACCCATTTTCTACTTTTCCCGATTTCTTGAGTGTTAGAACGTGTGTACTTTTCTGAGGGATTGGAGGACTCCACTTAGCCAAATCTGGGAAGTGATTATAAAAGAGAAGTAGGAAACTTAAGAATTCTGCTTAGACCAACCATTCCAGTTGCTGGAGATTATATTACCTTCTACACATTGTGGTGTGTATGAGAGGAAGAGAGACAGATAGACAGATGGAGGGAAGGAGAGAGAGAGAGAGAGAGAGTAGTCCAAAGTTACCATTACTCAAAGTTACTCAATATATCAGGGGTCCCCAACCTTTCCAAGCCGGGGGCTGAGCCATGCTCTCTCTGTCAGCTTTGATGGCTGGATGGCCATTTTGACCTGCCTACACGATGGAGATGGCCATTTTGTCCCAATAGCTTCGAACTGGTGGCCATTTTGTTTCTTGAATGCCCTTGGAGGGGGTGAGGGGGCCAGATGAAATGGCACCAGAGGCCAGATCCAGCCCTTGGGCCTTAGGTTGGGAACCCCTGATATATATAATGGCCAGAATCCTGTTGCATGCTAGTTGCCAGAATCCTGTTGCATTTCTGTTGCAAATTAGGCAAGCCCATTATCAATTCGTAATAGGATTTTGACCATTGCTTGTGTGTGTGTGTTTATTTTTTAAAAAAACCTGAATGTGGAGCTTAAGACTTGTTGCTTGTGCCATTCTTCTTCCACTAGATATCCTATCATTTTGTCCATTGAGAATCACTGCAGCGTCACCCAACAGAAAAAGATGGCCCAGTACCTAACTGAAATCTTAGGAGACAAACTTGACCTCTCTTCCGTGAGCAACGAAGATCCTGCACGGCTACCTTCACCGGAGAATCTCAAAGGCAAAATATTAGTCAAGGTAATTCGTATTTAATCTCTCCCCCGATACACATATTTAGATTTGCTCCAATGTGAGCTGCAGATAAGCTGCCGAGTTCTCGCCAGCTTCTGTTCCAGGCCAGAACTATATTATTAAATCGAAAGAGGTAACTACCTTGTGTCAGCTGCCCCTTCTGGCTTTTTATCTTGAGTGATAAAGTGTCTTCTTGGTTTTGTCTAAATAAATAAGTGGGACTGCTGAAAAGTCGGCAGGTTGAGACCCAAGTGCTGCACGGTAGAGAGAGTTCCTGTCTCTGTCCCAGCTCCTGCCAACCTAGCAGTGCAAAAGGAAGAAATTGTAATTAGATAAATAGGTACCACTTTGCCAGGAAAGGTTAACAGCATTCCATGCACTTCAGTGACTAGTCATGCCTGCCACATGAAATGTCTGGAGATTCAGGCATAAACCAAATATACTGCAGGTACTCAATGTTTCATCTTCAAATTTAACAGAATATATTCTCGAATACTCAATATTTCATCTTCAACGCTAACAAGAAATACTCCAAGTATTCAGTGTTTCATCTTCAAATCCAACAAATAAACACTCAAGGCCAATCCGGTAAAAAGCTTTTCAAAAAATTATTTCTTCATCAGGATATTTCTTCTACACAATGTTCTGTGAAGTAACAAAGAACCGATATATAAATACAGTAACATAAAACAAGTCACTATAATATCATATCATACTCCCTTTTTGGCTATAGAGATGAGCACAGCACCCTAGAGTCAGACATGACTAGCTTTCAAGCAAGCAAGACTTTTACTTTTATTTGCAATGGTGGGGATCTGGTGGCCTTGTTTCATCTTGAAAGAGAAAGAAAGCTGATTTTTTTAGACAGTACAATGAGTACAGGGAATCCTGACTCACTTTCTTATCATTTTCTTATCACTTTGGTCCCTCTCTACACTCCACCATTGAAAGGATGGTAAGTTGGCAGTTCAAGACCCGGGTACTGCATGACAGATCATACCTGTCAACCCGCGGCTCCGGAAAAATGGGACCTGCGCACATCGCTTGTGCACAGGTCGCGTTCCACGCATGCATGGAAAGGTTTTACCCCTTCCACGCATGCACGGAAGTGCTACGCCGCTTGCGCAGCCCTTACGCAAGCGACGTAGTGCTTCTGCGCATGCGTGGAAGGGGTAAAACCCTTCCACGCATGCGTGGAAAGTGTTTCCCCCGCTGCCAAATTACGGGTTTTTGGCAGCGGGGGCCGAGTTATGACGTCAATCGACGTCAATTTACGGGGTAATCCCGGCCAAATCGGGAAGGTTGACAGGTATGTGACAGATTGAGCCCCCATCTCTGTCCCAGCTCTTGGGAAACATTAAAGGAGCCTCATTTGGGCCTTCCCTGAGCGGAGTTTCTTCCGCAAAAATCCTTTCAACCCAGAATAACTTCTGACATGAAATTATTATTACTATCATTGCACTTTTAAGGCAGGAGAAGGGAAAGGGGCAAAGGATGGGCTCACTTTCTTGAGTGTTCAGCAGGAACACTTAAAAACTCTCAACTCTTTTGGAAAAAGGAGAGAAGAGTGATTGTCCCATGTTGATTTATCCTTGCAGAACAAGTACAGTCAGCTCCTGATTATACCATGATCCTGATCTCAAAACTAAATTGTGATCGTCCAAAACCTGCCTTTAATTCCCCCCTCCCCAAAGCACTTACTTTATCTCTGGGGGAAAAATTCATAGATTCATGAAAGATGGTGTTTTTGATGAATATTTTTCTTTCACCAGCACCCCTTACACCAGGAGTGGCCAACCTATTGCCCCGCAGGCCAGACGTGGCCCACAGCACAATTTCATGTGGCCCGCCAGCACCCTTGCCATTACTGGAAGCGGAAACGGACACGTTTACAATGCACACACACACATGCGTAAACGCACCCATGCTTGCCATAAATGCTGCTGTAAATGCAGCCACAGACGTGTTTTACGGCAGCGTGTATGGCAGGAGGCATCATGTGACCAGCCCACTCAGACATGTGTCCCCATAATAATCTTTGTTTATTGTTTTATGATACTATTCAACACTGATGATTTTTCCAGCTGGTGTTATTCCAGCAGCCCAATGACAATTTTGTCTCCTAGGGGAAGAAGCTTCCATCCAACATTAGTGAGGATGTGGAGGAAGGGGAAGTGTCTGATGAAGATAGCGCAGATGAAATTGAAGATGACTGCAAACTAATGAACGGAGACGTAAGTACTGAGATGTGGAATTGGAAAGCAATAGTCGAGGTTGATAAAATGATCAACAAATTTTAAATGGAAGGAAGGGCAAGGAATTAAGATGTCAAATGCATGAAAGATTGTGTCCTATTGCTGATTCCTTGTGGATCTGTCCTGAATGGCATAAGAAGCATTACTGCACCGAATGCTGGCTGGTGGAGTAATAATGTGGTGACAATGTCCTCAACACCGCAGCCCATTTGGGACCATTTGAATTAGTTGCAGCAGATTTGCAAATGAGAGAAAATACATGTTGTCATATAGTTCATAGACTGTGAGACCTAGCTTGTCTATTGACAACATTATTTCTTCTTCTTCTTCTCCTCCTCCTCCTCCTCCTCCTTCCATTCCTTGATACATGTTTCCGGTAGTAACTGGCAGACCAGTAAATGAACCGGATTCCATATCTCTCCACATTCACACAGCGTGTCGTAATCTGTCAGCAGCCACGACATGAGCATGTTGGTCTTGCATTTAGGAACTCTGACCCTCAGCCTATTCAGGGTCCTCCAAGTGATGTATGGTTGAGTTCCTCAGCCATATCCTCCTTTAATGTTGCTCCTTGTGCAGTGAGCTCCTTCCTCCATCTTCTAATTTTGTTTTTGCTCTTGTGTACCATCAAGAATACCCTAGTCCAGTGTTTCCTGACCTTTGGTTTTTGGACTTCAATGTCTAGAAGTCTTTCCTGAAGCACTGATCAGCCAATGTACTGACTTAGGCTTCTCAGAATTGATGTCCCTCTGTGGGGCCTGGCCCCAACTTTGGGAAACACTGCCCTAGACACCACTGTTACCAGATGTGGTGAGAAAAGAAAGCTCAGGCAAGACTCGTAGGGGTATCAAATGAATCGATGGAAAATAAGGCTGCTTATCACTTAGAGGTTCCTTTCTGATACTTCCAAGTCCAAGAATCCCCTAAGCCCATATTTCCCAACCTTTGGTTCTTGGACTTCAATTCCCAGAAGCCTCAGTCAATTCCCCAAAGCACTGATCAGCCAATGGACTGACTGAGGCTTCTGGGAATTGAAGTCCACCAGTGTTCCACAGAACATAGTTTGGGAAATGCTGCCCTAAGCAAACATAGCCACATAACAATATTTCCAAGCTCTGGGTTCAGAGGTCAAGGCCGGTCCTGACATTATCAATGGCCAGGAGGATACAACAATACTTCCCAGTCTTTCACTTTTAGCCCTACCAGCTGTGGAGGCTGGTAATTTCATTGGCCCAAGGTGGGGTGTGTTGATGTCTTCCATGCTTCAGTTTGAGGAGCTGTCCACAGTGCTAAACCATTCAGCACCACGAATGGTTCCCTTAAAGATCAGAAGGACGAAAGGATTCCCTGTCCCTCTGCGCACTCATCCAACCAACTCCAGTGCTTCGCTCTATATTCTGTAGAAATGGCCATCCCATTCATTTGTTCCCCCGCCACTGGAACTTTTCTTGGTGAAATGGTAAAAGAGGAGAGCCTGCCTTTAAAGGCCTGTGTGCTGATGCAGCAACCATTTCTAACAAGAAGAGCTCAGATAGATTAAGACAGTCACACTCGTGATGCATAATTTAACCTTTTCAAATGCTTTTGTAACACTCAGATGGCTTTTGTGGCGCAGACAGATAAAACCAGCTATTCCTTAGGAGAACCTACAATATTTTGCAGCCCCAAATAGGTCCACACCAAACAAGGCATTAGTGTATTTCATAACCATTCCCCCAAAATAAAAAGGGGGTGAAAAGTTATCTAAAGTTTATTTCTATCCCTCTCTTCTGCTATGTATGTTTCTAATGCTTATTTGAGGGCTGCACTGACCCACTGAGATGTTCCATCCTGGGTCACAAAAATATTATTTTCCCTTCAGTGTTTCAGGATACAGTAAAACCTCGGATAATGCTAAAACCTGGTTCCACACGTCTTAGTGTTATCCGATTTTTAACATTATCCGATACATGAATCGGATAACGTTAAAATCCTATGGGATGCATCGGATAACGTTAAAACCCCATAGAGATACATTGTAACTGGAGCAGGCTTTAGCGAATGTTATCCAATGCATCCCATAGGATTTTAACGTTATGTGATGCAATTTTTCCCAGATTGCTTAACGTTATGCGATTTTAGCATTATCTGATGCAAATGTTATCCGAGGTATTACTGTATTTGGAATTTCCCTCCCTAGGCAAACAGGAGATCTAGAAAATTTAAAACAGGGGTTCTCAACCTTTTTAAAGCCAGGGGCTGGGTCACACTCCCTCAGACAGTTGAGCGGGTTGGACTGGTGGTTCCTCCCACCAGAAATGCTGCCATAAAACACATCTGCAACTGTTGACCTGCAGAGCTCAAGGCCAGACCTGACATTATCAATGGCCAGGAGGACAGAACAATGCTTCACTTTTAGCCCTACCAGCTGTGGAGAGTGATGGAGGCTAGTAATTTCATTGCCCCAAGGCGGGGTGTGTTGATGTCTTCCATGCTTTAGGTTTGAGGAGCTGTCCACAGTGCCAAACCATTTGGCACTTCTGGTGACACCACCGCCATGGGCCAAATGATTTGGCGGTGTGGGCCAGGTCCAGCCCACAGGCCATAGGTTGAGAACCCCTGCTTTAAAACAATACAGAAAGTGCAAGTAACTGTTGTAAATTAGAGACTCCATTCCTAAAAGTAATTTTTTTGCCATTTAGAAAGTTGTAAAGTGACCAATTATAACAAATTCAGTAATTTCCAGAATGTAATAGTCATGCTTTTTTTATTAAATGCATTAAGGAGAATCAGAAAGAAAAGATTAGAGATCTCAGAACTGTATTGTTTATAAAATGCTTTCTTTTGAGTTAAGAATGGGGAACTTGTCATCTCTTGTTGGATCGGGGCCGCGAAGTGGCTGTCGGGTCCCGGAGGAGACTGGTCAAGCAATGAGAATGATGTGATCACCCCTTACCAGGGTTCTGTCAGGGCCAGTATACCAATTGTGTGCGCGGATCCCACACTCTCTTATCTACTTGATACGACCTAAAAGTACGCCACATTTCAAACTGTTCTGGCAAAGACTGCCCTAGCTGAGTTACAAATGCTTAGAACTGACACACTGACCCCTTTCCCTCTAATTTGAGAGCAGGCATTTCTTTCCCTTCTTTCTGAAGGGAAAACACATATTTATTTCAGGCTAGTTGAGAAAAGCACCTTTGGTCAGTTTGAGAAAATACTGAGCAATAGTTCAATAGTCATTAAAGTTTTTATGCCCCATTAAACCTAATGGAAGAAAATATTGGCACAGTTACAGATTACAGGCTCAGTTTTTATTCCGAAGCCAGAGTACACTACAGCCACCCAATGAATTTGGTATGCGCATTTGACTAAATGCCGCAGTTGCCTAGTGGTTAAGACACTGAGTTTGAGCACCAGCAAACCAAGATTCGAGTGCTACACGATGGCGTGAGCTCCCACCAGCCCTTACAAGCCTAGCTGTTTACAAGCAAGAAATTGCAAGTAGATCAATAGGTACCACTTCAGTAGGAAAGGTAACAACTGTTCTGTGAGCTCGGGTGTCTAGTCATGCCCGCCGCATGATCACAGAAATGTCTGCAAGCACAGACATTGACTCTTTGGCTGTAAATGGAGAAGAGCACCGCACCCCAGAATCAGATACGACTAGCTTTTGAGCAAAGAGACCTTTTGCTAAATACCTATAACTTCTTGTTTGTCACAATTTTCAACAACACTAACTTAACATGAGGTTATTATTCCTTCCAGCCAATTAGGTTCAGGGTCCCACCACCCAAGATTCCTCTAACAATACAGTTAAGGTTCAGAAATGTGCTACAGCAGTGGTGGCAAACCTTGGCACTCCAGCTGTTCCTGGAGTTCATTTACCAGAAGCCCAAGTCAGCACACCTGATAATCAGGGCTTCTGGGAATTGAAGTCCAGGAATGGCGGGAGTGCCAAGGTTCAGCACCACTGTCCTAAGGCAATGGGAAATCAAGCAATATAGGAAGGCATCACAGGATCAGGACAAGGGTGGTGATGATATATGGTCTCCTAGATCAGTGATGGTGAACCTTGACACTCCAGTTGCTCTTTTTACTTCAATTCCCAGAAGCCCAGGTCTCTGTGTATTTATACAAATATATGTGCAGTAAACCCATTCATGTGGATTCACAAAGACTTGGGCATCTGGGAATTGAAGTCCAAGAACAGTTGGAGTGCCAAGGTTGGCCATCATGGTCCTAGACAATCCTATATCCCCCTCAGGGTTCCTCAAACTTAGCTCTTCAGGTATTCTTGGACTTCAGTTCCCAGAAGCCCAAGTCATCACATCAGGGTTTTTGGGAATTGAAGTCCAAGAACATCTGTAGATCCAAGTTTGAAGAACCCTTCTCCCCATCGAGATGTGGACCTTGAATGTTAAACGAAATGTGGGTTCATGGAGGACACAAAATTATAAATCAACACAATTTGTGACATTGCTGAATAGCATTACTTATCACTGGGCATGTTTGTTAAGGCACTAACCTTCGCTTCCAATTTCCCAGCTTTGTGGAGCTTGAATCAACATGAAATAGTCTCACTTTTGGTCTTATAGTACAATTTTTTTAAAACCGGGGATTACACCAGATAGATAGAACTAAGAGTGTTTATGTGTCTGTATGCCTATCTGCAGCCACTGGTGTAGATATTCATATACATTAGATGCATGTGGTGAGAGAGATAATCCACGTGTCTTGTTGGGTTTACTGAGTAGAAGAATAGTAATGGTACAAACAGCATCTGCTGTTTGGTAAGGTGCGCTGGTTGCGCAATGAGGCAACGGGGCACACAACAGAGACCCTACTAAATGCCAAAAGCACTTGCACAATTGCCCTTAACAATGCAGTCGAATCCCACAGGATTCTGACCCTATGTTTTCAATATATGTGCATAAATGTGGCCCTGTTATTGGTAGCAATTTGCACCTCAGTCTCTCACCGATTGTGGCAACCACTCCCAACCCCCCTAATGCTCCTCTGGAGCAAGAGCAGGCAACACAACTCTCTTTCTGTTTTGAAGGTACATTTTTAGACCATTTCATTTTATTTATTGATTTTATTTCTGCCTTGCCGATACAGCTCTCATAATGCTCCGTGGCCATTCTGGCAGGGGAATTCTCAGATGTAATCAAAACCAACATTAAAAAAAAAAACAAAAAAACAAAAATCCATTACCCTTTCCCAAGAGGTTTGCTTTTAATGTAGATTGTGGTCCTTTCATTACTTTTTCCGCAGTCTTCCTCGAAAGTAACATCTGCTGGTGCCGTTCTTTTGTTGTCATTTGCTACCATCCATGTTTTGTGACTTTGAACCTTTCAGAATATGTGTAGGGAAATCTTTTCCCCTGGACTGAGTCTCTAAAGCAGGGATTCTCAACCTTTTCAAGCTGGGGGCCGGGTCATGCTCTCCCAGTCAGCTTCGAGGGCCGGATGGCCATTTTGCCCTGCCTGCACGATGGGGGTGGCCATTTTGTCCCAACAGCTTTTCTCAATCTATGTGTTGATCTTGAGATATGTGTGGTCTTGTTACACCTGATTTTCCCCTCTGATGTGTGTCTTTGTGTTGGTTTTTTTGTCTTCTTCTTTTGCCTGACCATTACACCCTTCGAAGTGGAAGGTATGGTGGAAGCAGATTATTGGTCATAGAATATAGTCTACAGTAAAACCCCTACTTACAAAAAAAAGTCTGTTCCATAGGCTTTGCTTAAATCAAATTTTTATGCAAATCGAAGCAAACCTATAGGAAAAATTTTTTTTTACATAACTCGAAGCTAACCAATAGAAAAAATGAATTTTTTTAATGTAAATTGAAGCAAACCCATAGGAAAAAGAATCTTTATGTAACTCGAAGCAAACCCATAGGAAATCGTGTAAATCGGGACATGGTTTTAGCACAAAATCATTATTGCAAGTTGAATTTTATGCAACTCAAGGCATATGTAAGTCGGGGTTTTACTGTACTTCGCTTTTTAAAAAATCAGAATGTTCTGTTACCAAACTGTGGTTGTGTTGAAATGGTGCTGATTTTAAAAAGTGTAGTCTGGTTTCTAGAGGACCAACAAAATTCACGAATAATAATAATAATAATAATAATAATAATAATAATAATAATAATAATAATAATAATAATAATAATAATAATAATAATAATAATAATAATAATAATTTCATGTAAAAAATTATTCTGGGTTGAAAGGATTTTTGTGGAAGAAACTCCACTCAGGGAACACCCAAATGAGGCTCCTTTCATGGTCCCCAAGATCTGGGACAGAGACAGGTGCTCAATCTGCCATATGCTACCCAGGTCTTAAACTGATGACTTGCCAGCCTTCCAGCTAACAAGGCAAGCTTCTGAACTGCCCCACCGCCCCTACAAAACTCAATGAAAGACTGGAAGACCACAGATTATGTCCTGCCTTTTAAAAGCATTCCCCAAACACTTTTCTCCTCATTCAGTTATTGTATCTCGTTTTTCTCCCAAAGGTGGGACGGAAGGTAATTGGCATTAAATAAATCAAATTATTTAAACATTAAATAAATGGCAGTGTCGTTGAAAACCCAATGAAAAGACAAACTCTAGGTCAATTAAGTTCAGATTCGACACATGCTGCAGAAATCGTTAAATAATTGAAATATTGCTGTTTGTGAAATGAATTGGAATTTCATTTCTTTCCCCTCCAAAATGCCTAGGAGAGTAGTTTGTTTAAAGTGTTTGGGTGGAACATCCTTTGGATTGATTTCTTTAAAAGAATCCAGTATAGGCAGCACATGTTTGTCTTCATTAGGTTGTAATTTGTTTTTATTTGCATTTCTTTTAACATTGTGCAAACAGCATCTGGATTTCCAGATGTGCACAACTGGCCCTACTCTCGAATGACACACTTAACAAGCAAGGAAAATGACAGATTATTTTCTCCTTATAAAAACGTCTCTCTTCTGAGACCAATTTTAAAAAAGCCCTGGTTGTGGTTTTGTCCAAGGTGTAATTGCCCATAAGTTACAGGCCACAAAAAGAAATAAAATATTTATGCTATGTATTATGAGCTGTGCAACATGCAGTCAGGGCACATTTATCTATCTAAACAACTTTTCTAAAATAACCCAAAATAGGAAATAATGATTTAGAAAATATTTGTTCTGAATGTTCAAATTACTTCCTACTCATGTTAAAAATTTATTTCGGAGAAGACACATACCACCATGGGACTGCAGTGGCTCAAGTGGCTAAGACGCTGACTGGGAGGCGGAAGGTCAGCAGTTCGATTCCCGAGTACTGCAGGATGGAATGAGCTCCCGTCTTTATCCCAGCTCCTGCCAACCGAGCAGTTCAAAAGCAAGACATTGCAAGTAGATAAATAGTGACCACTTGGTTGGGAAGGTAAACAGCATTCCGTGCGCTCCCGTGTCTAGTCATACCACATGGCCATGGAAACGTCTGCAAAAGCAGACAGCGCTGGCTCTTTGACTTTGAAACAGAGGTGAGCACTGAACCCTAGAGTCGGATACGACTGGCTTTCGAGCAAGGGTGACATTTACCTTTACCCTTTACATACCACCATACTAACTCAAACTTTTTCTTCTGAGCGTAGTTTCTTACCCTTTAAATTAAAAAAAAGGCTTTCAGGACCTTCTAGTATGGGGATTGCGGTGACTTTCAGACACTGAACTTGATGACTGGAAGTTCGGCAGGTCAGCATTTTTGAGACTTGAGTGCTGTATGACAGAGTGAGCTCCCATCATCTGTCCCAGCTCCTGCCAACCTAGCAGTTTGAAAGCAAGAAATTGCAATTGTACCAGCGTTCTGTGCACTCTGGTGTTTAGTCGTGCCTGCCACATGTCCACAGAAATGTCAGCAGACGCAGACAAAGATGAGCACTGAATCCTAGAGACAGATACGACTGGCTTTTGAACAAGGGCATCCTTTACCTTTACCTGGCACCTGTTCATTTTATGGGTTGGCACCTGAGAATTAGAGTCAGAGTCCACATCAATCTCCACCAGTTTTTTAAACAGGAGAAAGTGGCCAGCTGGACATCTCAAAAGTGGCTTTTAGTAAGGAAGGAAAGGAGCGCACAATCGGCTGCTAGATTCCTACATGGTTGGTGTGCCAAAATCCAAACTTTATGCTTGCAGTCTCCAGGGAAATCTTGCTGGCTTGGTAACAAAGCATGTCTCACCGATACTGTTGTGGTTACCGATAGTAGCTTTCATCCCATCCTTCTGTTTTTCCTCCCTCCCTTGTTTCCTGTTTCATTAAATGCTTTGTAGATGGAATCCCATTCTTTAATAATTCAGCGCATCTGAGATTACTCATAATAACATTATGACACTTTCCAAGGGAATTTATTCAGTTCAAAAGCATTCAAAACGTACCGTATGTCTCAGCATTGAGAAGACATTAGATCCTTCGTGCAAAGCAAGCAGAGCAATGGTTTACCCTATAATGTACAGAACATGAGAACTGGTTTAACACTTCTCCATTGGGAAGAGAGCACTTCCAAACATAAAGTGCAATTTCAAGAAAATTAAAGCTCATTTGATTGTTTGGAGGAAGTCGTAACTATTAAACTGGTATAAAACCAATATAGTGTTTCATTCAGATATGTCCCATGAGACAACCAGTCTTATATTAGCATGAGGTAGTGTAATAATATGTTTGAGCAAACGTGGAGAATTTGTTGTTGCTGCTGTTTAGTTATTTCCTCTTTACTTAATCATTTTGCCATGATTAGGCTCTAGAGAAGACTGCAGTGTGCCTTAGTGGTTAAGATGCTGAACTTGATGACTGGAAGGTCGGCAGGTCAGCAGTTTGAGACCTGAGTATTGGATGGAGGAGTGAGCTCCCATCTCCGATCCAGCTCCTGCCAACCTAGCAGTTCGCAAGCAAGAAATTGCAAGTAGACAAAAAGGGACGTCTGCAGAAGCAGAGAGCGCTGGCTCTTCGGCTTTGAAACAGAGATGAGCACTGAACCCTAGAGTCGGATATGACTGGCTTTTGAGCAAGGGCAACCTTTAGGCTCTAGTTAGTGAAACCAAAGGTCCTCTCTCTACTGTTTTTCTGACCCAAAATTTTCTCTGCTTCTAGGCCTCCTCCAACAGAAAGCGCATGGAGAACATCGCAAAGAAAAAGCTGGACACATTGATCAAGGAATCCAAAATCCGTGATTGTGAAGACCCAAATAACTTTACGGTCACCACCCTTCCATCTGGAAAACTCGGCCACAAGCTTGATCTAAAGAAGGTGAGATGGTGTTTATTTTCTTCTTCCTTCTCAGAGATGAGCACTGTCCCCTAGAGTCAGACATGACTGTTTTTTTGAGGAAGGGAGACCTATGCTCTTTAAATGTTTATCCTTCCCTTTAGTTTTAAAAAAAAACATGCTCAGAGAGCTTTTTATAGTCATTGGTAGTAGGGTAGTCCAAGACTAAAGGAGATAGCACAGAAAGCAAAAGATATACCTCGTAACCATAATTGCCAAAACATCTCTAGAGAGAAAGCTTGCACCGCTGTAGACCCTGTTCTTGGATTATCCTCGCCTGTCTTCTCCTCAACTCTAGCTGGATTAGATTAAAAGTGCTCTTTGACCCTGACTTTGACTCATCTTGATTTACTTGCTTTGCGCTTAAACTAAGCTTGTTTAGTCTGCAACCTATGGCAGAGATGGCGAACCTTGGCGCTCCAGGTGTTCCTGGACTTCAATTCCCAGAAGCCCAAGTCAGCACTCCTGATGATCAGGGCTTCTGGGAACTGAAGTCCAAGAACATCTGGAGAGCCAGGTTTGAGGAACCCTGGACTAGATGATATCAGAGATGTCTTCTGACTCCACCTTTCTGTGTTTCTTGGGGAGCTGTGGTAAGGAGATGCAGAGAGAAAACAAGTTCCACTCTGCCTTTCACCTTCCTGTGTGTAAAATGCTGTGAACATGGAAATGTACTAGGCAAAGGCTTGGAGTATTGTTGACAGAGTTTGCCAAAAAGTCACAGCTGCCAAATTTCTAAATGTGTGAGCCAGTCCCATCCTTCCTAGAGTCTTCCTTTGCTGCAGAATTCTCTTCTCCTTCTTCGCCGTCGTCTTCATCTTCTTCTTTGTTGTCGTCGTTGTCGTTGTCATCGTCGTCATTGTCATCATCATCGTTGTCATCATTGTCTTCGTCGTCGTCTTCATCGTCGTTGTCTTCGTCTTCCATATCTGATTCTGAATACTGGTGGTCCTAATGGTGATCAGCCATGAAGATTGGGAACAATATAATGCAGTGGCCTTTCATTTGCCTTCCACATCTCATCTTCACACCCGCACCCCTGATCCAGTTCCATGAGTCACTTTCTGGTCTTGAGTCCTTTGGGCACACAAAGTCCTCATCAGCCCCAGGCCAGGATTGATGAACCTGCTGCCCTCCATCAAAATGGATCCAAGTAGTATTTAATTACCCTTCCCTTTGGACTTCGCCATCCAAAGCCATTAGTACTCAGGGTTGTCAGGTTACTTAAGTTCTGCCTGAGGATTGTTGTACAGTCACTGAAAGTATGAGCTACTCTATTGCTATAGCAGGATAACCTGGACAGACTAGGTCCCTTGTTAGCTGGAATGCCAGCAAGTTAGCAGTTCAAGACCCAAGTAATGCAAGATGGAATGAGTGCCTGTCTGTGTCCCAGCTCCTGCCAGCCTAGCAGATGAAAAGCAAGAAATTGCAAGTATATAAATAGGGACCATTTCAGTGGGAAAAGATCTTGGGGGACATTAAAGGAGCCTCATTTGGGCGTCCCCTGAGCAGAGTTTCACCAGCAAAAATCCTTTCAACCCAGAATAATTTGACACAAAATAATAATACTGTAACAACAACAACTGTTGTTGTTGTTACTTTATTATTGTTATTGTTGTTGTTGTTGTTGTTGTTGTTGTTGTTGTTGTGTTCACATTTATATGCCACCCACTCGACTATGTGACTCAGAGCGGCTAGCAAAAATGCAAATCACATAACAGTAAATAAATCACAATATATATCACCACATCATAAAACATCATGAAATATTCATAAATGTCCATATTCATAAATGTTCATTCCAGCCAGCAGTCAGTACTCACAAGGCAAGAACTTTCCAGCAAGGGTATACCTGGAAATTTGTAATTAAAAAAAAACTTAATCATGGCTGCTGTAGGTAGAAGGTAGATGGTAATTCATGTCCATGGGAGTGTGGTGGCTTAGTGATTAAGATTGCTGAACTTGATGGCTGGAAGGTTGGCAGATCAGCAGTTCAAGACCTGATGGAGTGAGCACAGGTCTCGGTTCCAGCCCCTGCCAACCTAGCAGTTTGAAAACAAGAAATTATAAGTAGATAACTAGGTGTCACTTTAGTGGGGAAAGTAACAGCATTCTGTGCAACCTGGTGTCTAGTCATGCCTGCCACATATCCAGATGCAGACAGCGCTGGTTCTTGGGCTATAAATGGAGGTGAGCACTGCACCCTAGAGTTGGATACAGCTGGCTTTCAAGTAAAGGTAAAGGTCGTGATGCTGTTTACCTTCCTACCAAAGTGGTACCTATTTCTCTACTTGCAATTTCTTACTTTGCAGGCGCACCCCCCAAAGAAAGATTCAGACACCGGTATATGGATAAAGGCATTGGGCCACTTTTATTGAATAAATCCCTAGTCCGAATTATAACTTTCAATTGGTGTATTCATCCAATTGTAATTCTTAAGGCAAGCAGGCCGCAGTAACACTGGTAAGGTTCCTCCCAAAATTGCTAATGGCAATTGGCTACAATGTATCCGTTTGTATCAATTTGTTTGTTGACACAAACAAATTGTTGACCGGAGTCAATAAACTATCTACTGACCCCACCCTCTGACGTGTATCCGTCAAATCACGGGGTGATGCATGCTGAAAAGATCCTGCCATCACCCCCTTGCCTGGTTCGTCGTTGACCGGTCAAAGCTATTACACCTGTACCTGTCTAAGTGTTGGCCAGTCAATTGTGAACCTGCCGGATACCTATGGGTCATAAATCTTTACCTTACCAGTGCTACCCGCCACACGGGGTGGCTTCAATGAAGACTCACCGCCCCCCCCCCCCAGACCGTCAGCTCGGTCAACAGGCCTGCTTGCAAATCTTCCAAAAAGAGGTTCATACCTCTAGCCGACAGGTGGACCCCATCCCCTGCATAAAGATCATAATTTTGTAAACTTATGGTGGGGTGTCGAATGACCATCCCCAAACCCTTGTCTGCCAAGAACCGGGCAACAGCCCTGTTCACCGAGCGGCGAGCGCGGTCAAGGGCACGGAGGTCAATACCTCCCCTGTAAGAATGGACGGCCACACATAATGCAAATAAGCTAGGTCACTGCGAATCGTGAATTTTAAAGAAAGGCCAGTGACCTGGGCGAGGTCATTGCCCCCGAGGTGCAGTACAAGGACATCAGGTGGTTCAGCATCCCTGATGGAAAACAGGAATGGCAACAGTTCCCGCCATCTCATTCCGTGCTTACCGTACCAACGTATGCGTGCGGTCGCACGCAGTCCAAGCTGGGGTCCCCACTCTGTCACCGCAGCATACTGTGCTACCCAGTGCACGTAACTGTGGCCCACCAGCCATACTGCCACCGGTGTGCGGGGACACACAGTGTCTGTAAAAGAAGAAAAGAGAACAATGACGTAACTGGTACTCATACCTGAAGAGGGCGAACATACAATGCAAAACGCATAGATCCCCATCTTCCCATACGACGTATATCAGCCTCAGAGTACCCAAATGCAGCCACAGTGGATGCAGCACCTATCCTAAACGAATGGGTGCCGTAACGAGCCCCGGGGAGGCCAACACTGGATAGTGCCATACCGGTCACCTTCGAAAATTGAAATTTAGTAAGGGGAGACCCATCCTGGTGGCAGAAAAACAGGCCAGGGTGCGTGCCACGCACTGCCAAGAACTCCTGTAGGGCACCAACCGGACAGATGTCTGCAATGGAACATCGTAGCAGTCTAACTCCACTGCCTACACCGTGCTGATCAACTTTTGAGGACCGTATCCTCAACTGAGCCCACTCATTAGAGACATAGACATCGTCGAGTTCCAGTGCCCTACGAGTCGCATCCGCCTTAGACAGTAGTACCAACTCACTGATGCGGAGCGCTCCAAAGAAGGCCACCGTGGTAGCCGCATGAAAAAGAGCCGCCTCATACTTATCAAAACACAGATTATGCCAGCCTCGTGCAAGGTGGGTAAGCACCCCTGGTGAAATTGGGTGGCGAGTGTCCGGGTGGCGGCCACGTTCCCGTGTCCACCCCTCCAAAACATGTCGTATGCGGAAATCATTCACGCAGTCAGCAAAACCCCTCACCTTGGCCATAAATGCCAGTGCCGACAGCATGGATGCTATAGTGCGAGGAGCCAAACCCTGACTGTGTAAATAAACCATAAATTGTAAAACTTGTTCGACTGGAATGGGCCACACTTCGGGCAACTGAAGTTGCACACAAAAGGTTCTAAATTGAACGAAAGCATGGTGATACGCCTTACACGTGCGAGGTGCCAAAGACATGCCGATCGCCCGGTTCACCTCTCCTTGCCAAATGTCCAAATCTTGGCCGGGAGTGGCGAGGGGAATTCCTCTGCTTCCGGAGCCAAGGCACGGAACTGGGGGATCTGCAGGCGGGATAAAGCATCAGCAATATCATTATTAATACCTGGTACATGTCTGGCCTTAAAAAGCACATTCAGGCGTAGGCTACGTAACACAAACTGACGGACCAACGGCATCACTCTAGGTGACTTAGACGTCTGAGCGTTGACAATGTGCACTACCGCTGCATTGTCACACCGAAAATGGACCACTGAGTCGGCCCACTCCTCGCCCTATAGCATCAAAGCTCCCAGGATTGGAAAGAACTCAAGGAACGTAAGATCGCAGAGGCGATCCGTGCCCCGCCATGCTGGAGGCCATTGGCCATAAGCCCACCTCCCCTCAAAGTAAATCCCATATCCCAGGGAGCCAGAGGCATCCGACTGTACTTGGAATCTAGGGGAAACTAAAAGGTCGGATCTCCAAAAGGAGACCCCATTAAATTCCTGCAGGAATTTAAGCCAAACCAAAAGGTCAGCCCACATGCCCCTGGTCAGTCAGACCCTATGATGGCACTTTGACAGGCCAGACATGGCGTCACATAGGCGCCGCGCAAATGCTCTGCCAGGCGTAACCACCCTGCAGGCAAAGTTAAGATGGCCATGAAGTACCTGAAGCTCACGAAGTGACACTTTACGTTTGGCCAGCAAGGCCAAAACCATCGCGGAGATCCGGGTGACCTTATCGATGGGTAACCGGGATGCCTGTGCGACCGTGTCAATTTCAATACCCAGAAATGTGAGCGTAGTTGATGGGCCCTCGGTCTTTTCGGGCGCTAAAGGGACACCCAGTTCCCGCATTAGCGTCTGAAATGTAGTGAGGAGACGCGTGCACGTGTCCGAGCTCCGTTCACCACTGAACAAAGAGTCATCGAGGTAATGGGCTGCAGACCGAGACCCGGACCTGCGAAGAAAGGCCCACTGAAGGAAGGTGCTAAAACGTTCGAATGCTGAACATGAAATAGAGCAGCCAAAGGGGATGGCCTTATCTACATAAAACTTCCCTTGGAATCTAAAACCCAATAGCTCAAAGTCCCCTGGGTGCACTGGCAGTAATCGGAATGCCGATTTAATGTCACATTTGGCCAGGAGGGCACCAGGACCACAAGAGCGCACCATCCGTAGGCCTTGGTCAAAAGACGTATACCTGACCGAACAAAGGTCATCAGGAATAGCATCATTGACAGAGTAACTCGCCGGGTACGATAGATGGTGGATTAAACGAAATTCCCCCGGGGCCTTTTTAGGTACTAACCCCAGAGGGGAAACCTTCAGGTTTGGGAAGGGTGGTACAGAAAAGGGGCCCGCCACCCTCTTGGCCTCTACCTCTTTGGCAATACTCAGGGCAGCCACCTCCTCCTTACCCTTCAGAGAAAGTAAATTGGGGGCATCTTGGGGTCCCCGCACTCCTTTGAATGGGATACGGAAGCCTCACTGGAAACCCTCCAGGAGGTACCTCGCGTCCTCCCTCCTTGGATAAGTTGAGAGCCATCGCTCCAACATATACACATTAACTGGGGAGGGGGCCTTTTGACTGGCTAGCTCCATCAGCAGAAGCTCTGCCCGCTCCCTGTCCACCTCTACCTCTGCCCCGTGACCCACCGGCCTACGGGCACGCGGCGGTGGTGTGGGGGCCAGCGCAAGAGGGACACTCGTGCTTATATCGGCACTGCCGCTTATTGCACATGCCATTAGCCGAGAAGCTCCAACACAGCAAGCGGGCTGGAACCCCCTGCCCCGCCGGCTGGCGGGGGGTCTGTGTTGGAGCAGCTCGCTGCACAGCATGGCCACAATGGTACCTATCCCCAGGCGCCGGACGCATGGGGGTCATGTACAAGAGCCACAATTTTTGACACGGCTCATCCCATCTCATCTCCGGGTGTAGGGGCACCCTCATTCTAAATTCCTCATCGTAAGCCAACCACGATGGGCCAGGGAAATCCACCATCGCCCTGTAAATATTGTCCAAGTATTGGACCATAGGAATGGCCAGATCAGGCCGGGCCCTAAGGTATACCGCCATATAAATAAGATATGCCGGCAACCAGTTGGCCCAGGTGCGCCGTGGCTTACGACGACGGGACAGCTCTTTGTCTCTGTCGTCCTGTCCCTCTCTCTCCTCCTTAGTGGGCTCACGGTTCAATAGGGAGAATATATCCACATTCTCCCCCCACCAAATCTTTTCCCTCGTGACCTGGGACAAATGATCACCAAGGGGCAAGGAATAACCAGCCGTCGGCAAAGCCGTCACCGGCACATTAGGTATATGGGGCATACGCAGCGGGACCTGGACAGCCCCTGCGATGCCCGGCACTGCCCCGGGGGCCGAAACCCCCACCCTCAATGAGGTGCCATTTTGAAACCAAGGGGCACTGGGATAGACTGGTAACTGATGCCCACTCACCTCCACTTGACGAGGCCAGGACCACTGAACCCCACCACTGGAAGTGGGCTGTGATGTAGGTGCACTAATTTGAACCTGATACTCACTAGGTGCATCCCCGTGAGCCGCCCCCACTGGGGGTTCCGGCCCACGGCGGGCGTCGGAGCTCGCGACCGGAATCGAGCTCTGGGGCCACACCTGACTGCTCCCTGTCTGCAGCTCTGGACGAACAGGGAGCTGCGAGACACCGGCAGGCGCAGGCCGGAGCATCTCAAGCAGCTCAACCCGGCTGGCCGCCTGGTGCAGTGTGGCAGCCGTCGAGGTAGCCGGTGGACACGAAG
The DNA here is from genome assembly GCA_035047305.1 of Bradypodion pumilum. Taxonomy (NCBI): domain Eukaryota; kingdom Metazoa; phylum Chordata; class Lepidosauria; order Squamata; family Chamaeleonidae; genus Bradypodion; species Bradypodion pumilum. The sequence goes on along the minus strand of JAWDJD010000016.1, from coordinate 9,210,185 downwards.
GGCCCCCGGCAGAGAGAGAAGGGCCCCCTCCCATAGGAGGCTGTGCAATTCCCAAGGATGCCTCCAGCACTGCTAAACGTGCTAGTGAAGCATCCACTGCCACAGATCCCCCAGCATAAGGCGGGCCGGGTTGGCCAGAAGGCCCACTAGGCATTTGGAAAGGAACACCGAAGTGAGAGCATGGGCCAGAATAGGGCCATGCCCAAAACTCCGGTCCATGAGGGGCCGGAGTAGGAACGGGTTGCGCACCCGCACCAGGCCCTCCCCCGCTGTCCTGACCCATGGCCGGCAACTGCGGGCCGAGGGCCGAAGCCCCTGCGGGGCCGGCCTGAGGCTGGCTAGCCAAGGCCGGCTGCCAAGTGCCAGCCTGAATCACCCCACCGGTATCGGTGGGCAAGGCTGGGATAGTGCCCTGCCGCGGGGGCGCAGCCCTGGTCCTCCGCCTGATGGCTGCCCCCTGTCCTGCGCAGGGCCCGAAAAAGTCCTCCCCTTTGGCCGCGGTTTCATCGCCGGGGCCTTCCGTTTGGGAGGCATATCTTCAAAGAAAGAGCAGGATCCCTTTCCAGGGATCGAAAACCTAGCGCCAAAAGCACAGAGCAGCCAGCAAGCTAAAGGCTCTGTGCTAATCCTCCCTTCCCAGCTGGGAAGGATCAAGGGTTAAACAGCCGAAGACTACGGACAAACAGCGACGGAGAAAACTTCTCCTCTCCATCGCTATTTCTAAAATGGCAGCTCGTCTGCCTCGTGGCCACCCCTTTTATAGAGGGGTGGCCACGCCCCCTAACTCACCCGGATGTCTGAGTCCGGGTGGGGGGGCCCCGCAAAGAGCGTGGCGGCCATTTTGGCGCCGCGCTTTCATTTGAACTGCTAGGTTGGCAGGAGCTGGACAGAGACAGGCGCTCACTCAGTACTCGGGAATCAAACTCCCTATCTTCTAGTTGTCAAATCCAGTGTCTTAACCACTTGAGCCACCACATTCTCATACCTTTACCTAATACCTTTGCCCTAATACATGTCCACTGGAGGACCCCAACTTATGTTTTCAGTGGTCCAACTTCCACCTGTCACTTTTGATCACGTTGCAATCAGTGCCCCCACCAGGTAGGATTTTGGTTCCACTCCGGTACCTCCGACATGATTAACCACAATTGCAAGCAAACTTGGAACAGCCGACACCGATGAGAAATGCCTGGATGTCTTCAAACATCCCAAGCATGCACTCATGCCTTGACACTGTTTCAAACCTATAAGTGCACCACAGAGAAGGTCTAGTAAATCGTTCTGCCCTGTCTTGTTGCCAGATATTTCATGGCAGGGGAGCTGAAGAATGCGCTGGGAAAGACGGAGAGATCAATGTAACATAGCCAGCACATAAATACAGCTTAATTTAAAATGTTTATGGTTGTTTGCATGCATGGAATACTAATGGCATAGAAAGTTAATTGCCTACTAAATTTCAGTTATATCAGCATCTTTGCAAGCATTGAATAGAGGAAGGAAGAGTTTTGCTTCTTACCAAGAACTCTTTTATTTTCTTCTAACCTTGTAACCAAGAAGACCTTCTGTCTTCTTCTTTTTGGGTCATATCCGATTCCGAATATTGGCAATCCTCATAGAGATCATCAGCCATGAAGTTGTCCTGAGAATATAATGCAGTGGCCTTACGTTTGCCTCCGGTATCACAGTACCCATAGTACCACTGATCCAGTTCCATGAGTCACTTTCTGGTCTAAAGCCCATTTGGCATGCAAAGTCCTCCACAGCCCCAGGCCAAGATTGATGAAGCTACTTCTTTTCATCAAGATGGATTCAAGTGGGATTTAATCCACTTGGGGACTATCCCCTTTCCCTGTGGATGTCACCACTCAAGGCTGTTAGTCCCCAGGGATGTCAGGCAGTGATGGGCATAAAAAAAATCCTACCACACTGTGGGTGTGGCCACGTGACTGGGTGGGTGTGGCTTGTTGGCCATGTGTGCTTTTCTCTATAGAGCTATGAAACCTCTTCTAAGAGGATGAGGAGATGGACAGGGTGGGGAAGTCAGCGGGCCAGCCATTTTTACTACCGGTACACACATACTGGTGTGAACCGGCTGATGCCCTCCACTGCTGTCAGATTAGTTAACCACTACCTGACACTCAGCGTTGAGTCGCCGGCAGTAGGGTCTCAACATACTAGAGTTCTCAGTCACATTTGCTCAAGGGAGAACATCCTGCTGGCATGATGCTATAGGTTGTGGTGCAGAAAAAAGAACTCCCCACCACCACCACCACCACCACCAGTTCTTGATAGGCTGTAACTGGGTATTTTTTCTTGTTAGCTTAAAAGGGTATATGAGTGATTATGTGGACACAATTTTGTGCAGTAGCCAAAAATTGTGGGAGAGAAAAGAAAACCAATGGGAAAAATCACAATCATCCTATAAGTTAATTAAACATGAAGGAACAAATTGCAAGAGATGGAAGAAAGACATGTCTACATTGAATTTTTAAACTCTTTTTTAACTCTTGGGGATTCACCTTGCAGTTCTATGAGAACTATGTTTATAATGGGAGAAAATTCCTTGCCAGAAATGGTTATACAGTGGAACCTCATACAACAATTGCCCTATAAAGCAACGAAATCGCATAACAATTAGGTTTTTTTTGGGGGGATGGTGTCCCGCATAACAATTTTCCCTATCGTACTACAATTTTTCAATGAGAAAAACCACTGAGCAAAAAAATATTTGTTGTATGATGCATCTCATAGGAAAAATCGCTATACGATCTATGTAACCTATAGCAATTGTTTTGTACAACTACGAGCCCCATGGAACAGATTAAAATTGTTGTATGAGGTACCACTGTATTTTCCTTCCCAGTCTCAACATTAGTCCTCAGAGTGGTCAGGTTAATTAACCGCTGCTTGACATTTGGTGTTGAGTCACTGACAGTAGGGTCTACTCTACTGCCATAGCAGGATATCACCTGCTATGACCTCCTGAATGCTATTCATACATTTTCAAGAAGCAGCTTATGGAAACTTGATTGTAATCTACTTCTCTGTTATATTTATATCCCATCTTCCTCTCCCAGAGCTTAAGAAGGCTTTCCCTCTCCCCACGTTATCCATAGAACAACTCTTTGAAGAGTCAAGGTGAAAAAGAGGCTCAATGACCTCCTAGTTATACGTGAAGAAATCCTTCAAGTCTGGTCTGGTCCTTTAACCGTTCTACAACACTTTTAGACTGAATTGGTTGCCCATGTAGTTTGCAGCCCTAAAACCTGCCTAGATCTCCCAGAACAGTGATGGTGAACTGTGGCACTCCAGGTGTCCTTGGACTTCAATTCCCAAAAGCCCAAGTCAGCACTCAATTCCCAATTCTGGGAATTGAATTTCAGGAACATCTGGAGTCCCAAGGTTCGGCATCACTGTCCTAGAAGGATGGATATTGCTATAAATCAGGGGTTCTCAACCTATGGCCTGCAGGCCGGACTCTGTCTGCGGCACCTTTTCATGTGGTCCACATTGCCACCGCCACCACTAAAGTGGAAGCAGACACATTTACGATAGCCGTAGGCACATTTTATGGCAGTGGGAACCGCCAGTCTGGCTCACTCAGCTGTCTGAGGGGGCATGGTCTGGCCCACGGCTTGAAAAGGTTAAGAACCCCTGTTGTAAAATCATTAAGGATTTGAAATATCTCAGGAAGAAGGAGTTTTCTTCCTTACCTGCTACAGTTGCTGCCCTGCTATAAATTCAAGCAAAGGAGCCACCTGGAAACTGATCCAACAAATGATAGGACAGTATGTTTAATCTTTAATTCCTATGGATTTGCTGTCTGGTATAATCCAGTTTTCCATTAATTGTCTAAACATTCTTCTTCTTGTTGTGCCGTATCCAATTCCAAATATTAGCTATCCTCATGCGATCAGCCATGAATATTGTCCTGGGGGCAATGTAACGCAGTAGTCTTCCAGTTGCCTTCTGCATCCCAGCGTGACACCCATGCCACGGATCCATTTCCGCGAGTCCTTTTCTGGTCCTGAGCCCTTTTGGTACACAAAGTCCTCATCGGCTCTAGGCTAGTATTGATGAAAATGCTACTCCCCATCAAAATGGGTTAAAGTGAGATTTAATCCACTTGGGGACCATCACCTTTCCCTGTGGACTTCACTAACCCAAGCCATTAGTCCTCAGGGTTGTCAGATTAGTTAGCTGCCACCTGATAATTGGTACTGAGTTGTTGGCCATGTGGTCTGCTCTATTACCATAGCAGGGTAACTTGTATATTTGGATGCATGTAGCAGACCAACCCATCCCCAGAGACCATACACCGCATGAGGGATAGCTTACAACAACATACCATGCCTGGGGAAAATAGTTTTCTTTCCCAACTTTATTGAGGATTACCTCAGATGATGCATGGTGTCATAGTTTCTGCTACTCAGAAAATCCTAATGGGTCATTTTCAGCCCTACCAGAAAATGCTAACATCTCTTGAATGTAAATCAGGCACTCGGCCGGCCGTTGAGTTGCAGACCTTCCTGCTCATTCATGTCACCAGCTGGGGCCTTGGGGCTAAATTGATTTCCAGGGTAGATGTTGGCACTATGGATAGCATGCTGTAAAGTCTGGATTAAACCCTGGGGTGGATTTCTCAGCCTTTTGACATAGGAGCCGCCAGCTTCCCCCAGCACAGATGTGCATGAATGACATAAGTGTTAATCTTTCCTAGCAAAGAGTAGTTGGGCAGTCCATGAAAACATGTGTTTATATGCCATATAAAACTTGCTAATCCTGAAGGTATTACAAGATCCGTTGTTGTTTTTCTTGTTACACCGGCTTAACACAGCCATCCTCTCGGGGAAATCATATCAAAAGAAGCACATACAAGACCGGGGTGTCTGAGAAAAGGCTAGCCTTAAGAACCCTTGTTCGTGTCAGGCTCGTTTCCTAAGGGGGAAATCTGTTTTTTGTGGTTGACGATGTCTTTATACGAAGGAGCATTCTGTTGCGAGAACCTCCACAGGCAGTCCAAAGTTGCGAAGCCATTAAGGAGGAGGCCGTCGTCATTTGAGCTTGTGAAGCCGACGTTGACAGATTCTCTTTGTAACATCTGATATTTCTTGACTTGAACTGCGAGCTTGAACGGTCTACAGGGACCAAAATCTGAAATGTCTCCAGGGGACGGAAGGATGGCTTGAGAATTTGACAGTTCGTCAGCCCTGCGGTGTGCTGCAGTTCATAGACTAGGGAGATGTGTTAAGTGCTAGGTGGGCTTTTAATTTTTTTTCCTCCCCCATTCCTCTGGGGTGATGTTACTAGTCAGAAAGCATTACTAAAAATAGCAATGTGCTTGTTGAATTGCATAAGCGCATGTTGCATCATCCAGCGCACAGGTAACACTTTGGGGCGATTTGAATGGTCTGTAAACCTCGGCCACCCACATAACCCAAAGGGATGCAGCTAGACCCACAGAACTCTGCTCTTTCCTTCAGTTCTTTCTTTGAGCCCAACACAAGCTCAATGGGATCTGCCCTTCATTCTTCATCTTCAAGTGCCATAACCATCCCAAATATTGGCTATCATCTTGGCAATAGTCTTCCTGTTCTTAACTTCTCAGAACAGTTCTTCTGAGGACATCCCACACCAGTCTCCCAGGTGGTTAAACTACTATACTGCAACGAAAAGGTTGTGTGTTCGATCCTGACCAGGGCTCAAGACTGACTCAGCCTTCCTTCCTTCTGACGTCGGTAAAATGAGTACCCAGTATGTTGGGGGGAAAATGCTAATTAACTTATGCGGTTCAGAGAGTGCACTAAGCACTTATATGGGCTGGTATGTAAGTGTGATTGTTTTGCTTTGCTTCTTTATCCATGAAGCCCATCCTATGTCCAGGGCCTCTCTTCCCTTGCATAGCAAGTTGAAGTATTCTATACTTCAGTGATGGTGAACCTTGGCACTCCAGGTGTTTTTGGAGTTCAGTTACCAGAAGCTCAAGTCAGCACTCTTACTGATCAGGGCTTCTGGGAATTTAAGTTCAAGAACACCTGGAGTGCCAAGGTTGGCCATCGCTGCAATGCTTCATGACATTCCTCATAATATGGCCAAGGTATTGGAGCTTTCTTTGCTTAATGGTCTTAAACAGTTCTTGTCCTTTATCCATCTGGTGCAATACTTCTACAGTAATCACATGGTCAACCCATGATGTCCTCAGCAGCCATCTGTAGATCCACATTCCAGGAGTGAACAACTTGTGATGCTCCATATGTTGCCAGGCTGCTGCTCCTGGTATTCTTTGCCACTGCCTGGGGTACATAGAAAGAGCCTCCTCAAAGATTGTGAATACAATCAGATGTATTCTGGGTGGCAACCAAACGAACTGAAGAATGAATCCACCAGAAAGGTCTTTGTCAAGACCAACCATAACAATGATCTCAATCAATATTGACGGGCTTTTGAGTAATAAGGAGTGTCCTCCTAGCCAACATGTGCAAGAAATACAAATATGACATACTTCTGCTCCAGGAAACACATTGGGGGATAGACCTAAAGTAGCTGGAATGAAACTAGTGATTGAGAGACAACATTACCAGTATGGGAGTTCAAATTTTGTTAGACCTGGCCCCACTATAATATCGGCTGTACTGACAGATACAAACAACATTGAAATTCTCACCATCTGAACCCCATAATTCTCTTATGTCTATAAGCTGCCAGAAGCAAAGTTTAGTTTTAATGAATTGGATAGTCTGGCCAGGTTATCCTGCGATGGTAATATAGACTCTATTGCCAGTGACTCAATGGTGAGTGTCAGGCAGTGGTTAACTAAGCTGACAACCCTGAGGACTAATGGCTTTGGGTGCCGGTAGTCTACAGGGAAGGGTGATGGTCCCCAAGTGGATTAAATCCCACTTGATGGAGGGCAGCAGCTTCATCAATCCAGATGAGGACTTTGGGTGCCAGAAAGTGACTTGTGTAACTGGATCAGTGGTGTGGGTGTCACGCTATGATGCAGAAGGGAAATGGAAGTCCACTAAACTGTATATGCTCAGTACAATCTTCATGGCTGATTGCCATGAGGATAGCCAGTACTTTGGAATCGGATACGGCACAAGAAGGAGGAGGAGGAGGACAACAACTTTACTTACTTATTGCTGCTGACTTAAGCTGACTAGCACCTACTGGCAGTTGCAACCCAGAAATAAATGCATTTTTACCACCACTGCTCCAGACAAGCATGATGCTACTCAGCGAAGCTGCTTCTTCGCACAGTTTGCCTGCCAGGCAGCATGTTCTGAATAATTAACTGTTGACTAACAAGTATGCCTTGTTCTTGAGCAAATGAACTGCTCTAAGTGAGCCCTGAAACCTAATTCGGTTTCCTTGCAAAAATGTTCTCAAAAGCTGCCACTTTTGTGCATGCAGGAACACTGCCCTCTAACGGCACAATTGATTAAAGACCAAGAATGCACTTATTCCATCCCATGCAGTGGCTCAAGTGGCTAAGACGCTGACTGGGAGGCGGAAGGTCAGCTGTTCAATTCCCGAGTACTGCAGGACGGAATGAGCTCCCGTCTTTGTCCCAGCTCCTGCCAACCTAGGAGTTTGAAAGCAAGAAATTGCAAGTAGATAAATAGGGACCGTTACGGTGGGAAGGCGACAGCGTTCCGTGTGCTCCGGTGTTTAGTCATGCCTGCCACATGGCCATGGAAACGTCTGCAGAAGCAGACAGCGCTGGCTCTTCAGTTTTGAAACAGAGATGATCACTGAACCCTAGAATTGGATACGACTGGCTTTCGAGCAAGGGGAACCTTTTACCTTTACTTTGGAAAAATGAGTTTTGAACCTCTAGAAACAAATATGATTATAAGTCTTCTGCTGCATAAATGTTAAACTGGTCTTACGAACAAATCAGTCAAGCTCCAGGCAGAATTTTGAAAGTGTCTTCTTTCAAATTTATCTCTTACATTTTATAAAAATTTGGTTATCCTCGTATCCTATGGCAGGACCTTCCAGCATCATGAATTAAACCCATTTATCTTCACACAACCAAACACCATGCTGGAGTTGAGTTGAAAAATAACTTCCCAGAGGTCTGGGATGCGGGAAAGGACTAAGAACTTTATCTACAACAATGGATATAAGAACAAAGATTTAAGATTTTGGACACCCGAGCATCAGACAGTCCTCAAAACCAACCAACCAACCAACCAACCAACCAACTATTATTATGGACCAAGACCAGCATAGTACAGCAAAAGAACAGAAGCTAAAAATACATATTTAAATACAAATTAAAAGGAGTGTGTATTCTCAGAGTAAAACGAGTAATAGATTAAAATTGTGGTCCAGGGCCAGCATAGTACAGCAAAAGAGGAACAAGGCAGAAGTTAAAATGAATGTAATTAAAATACATTTTAAAAGGGATTTTTGAAACGGTAGCCAGATTAGTCTGCGTTTCAAGCATATCAGAGAGTAAACAACACAAAAAGACAAAAAAAACCACATTGTGGCATCTTAAAGACTAACTGTTGTATTTTTAGCTTTTGTGGATCAAGTCCACTTTGTCAGACATAAGAGTGAGATTTCACGGCATCAATTTATACACATCAGGTACAGAATGATTGGCATAGGGGTTCCCAACCTACAGCCCGTGGGCCGGACTTGGCCTGCAATGCCATTCCATCTGGCCCATTGCTGTCTCCCCCACACCCAGAAGTGGAAGCAGCCGCATTTACATCCGCCGTAAAATGTGCTCGCGCCCGCGCATGTGCAAACACACCCACTTCTGTCATAGAAGTGTGTGCATTTGGACAGCCATAGATGCACCCACTTCTGCTTCCGGGGGGCATAGTCTGGCCGCTTAGCATCCAAGACGTGGTCAGGTCTGCAGCGTAAAAAGGTTGGCCACCCCTGGATTAGCATAACAGATAAGTATACAAGTCAATGTGTTTTTTTTTACAACTGGTAGCACCTGTTCAGATTAGTTGTGGAGCTTCACCCTTTTGAGTGGCAAATGATTAGTAAATGGATGCAAGACAGATGTTGTGGCATCACACATTTGCTAATGAGTTTACTCTTTGTAAAAGGACCATGTCTGCTTTGAGTTATTGGAGTATTGGATTGATATTTGAGATTAATGATCTCACATCTACTACTAAGCCAGGATGTAGCTCTGGCAGTTTATTTAGCTGAGGAACCTGTCAGGGACCTCAAAAACAGATCGATTGCTCCTTGGGTGCCATTGCTTGTCTTCCCCAGTTTCTGGGATGTTTATTTCCAATTTTTTTCCAAACTTCCCAGGAATTGATTCTGTGCCCTGTAAGCATATCTTACCAGAATCATTACTTACCCCAGAAGTTCTCAGGCTGGGTCATGCTCCCTCAGACAGCTATGTGGGTTGGATGGCTATTTTGCCCTTCCGGGTGTGGTGGAGGCAGTGGGGGGAGGGGGCACATGAAATGGTGCCGCGGGCTGCATCTTGCCCATTGGCCACAAGTTGAGAATCCCTGCCCCTGCCCAAGAAGAGATTCTGATCCTGTTAATAACTACCAAGTCAGGTTCATTTTCTCTTGTGCAGTTTGCATGTTTGTGACAATGCAGGTGCAACCCTTTCCCCACTGAGGTCCATTTGGCAAAATATGTATTCTTTGCCTCTTGCAATAACGATGGTTTGATTCACAACTCCCGGTTGTTGATGTTAATGTAGCCCACTCAATCTGGGAATAATAAGGTAGCACTTTAGGCTTTAGAGATGAAAATGAGGGAAATTGGAGAAGTCGTCTTGAGCTGGGGTTTTATTAGTGTTCTTTCTGAATTGCTTATTAATGACTCTGGCTTCCATAGCTGAATGCACACAATTAATGAGGGTGGACGAGATTTAGCAAAGAAAGGGAAGGCTTCCCTCAGGTGCCGGTACAGGGCAACTCTAGCTTCAAATCAGCAAGGTTATTTTCTGCCTGTTTTTCAGGTGGGTGATAATCTTGTTATCCATAGTATAAGAGGATCCCTCTTACATAGCTAGAAGGGTTCATGCGACAATCAGGACCACCACCTCTTGGGTTCACGTTTGTATTAATTTCACAATAAGTTATATTTCTCAAAACGAGTCAACTTGAATTGACTGTAGACAGTGGTGGGCGTCAGCAGTTTCGCGCCAGTTCACCAGAACCGGTAGCAGAAATTCTGTCTCGCCCTGCCCATCTAAGTTTTGAAATAAAATAGTCCTAATTTGGGTGCAACGCAGGGCTTTCCTCTGGCCATGCCCACCATACCATGTCTACAGTGTGGTAGTAAATTTTTGGGAGCCCACCACTGACTGTAGAGCTGTTGAACTATGTTGTTATGGGAATGACGTAGGTGGAAGTTTGAAGGATATGTCTAGGCATGCCTGCCACATGTCCACGGAAACATCTGCAGATGCAGACAGCGCTTGCTCTTTGTCTGTAAACAGAGATGATCACTGAACCCTAGAACCGGATGCGGCTGGCTTTCGAGCAAGTGTGACCCATTGTGTAGTCACCATCTATCTATCTATCTATCTATCCACCCACCCACCCACCTACATACATACCAATCTGGCCTATCTATAGATAGATAGATAGATAGATAGATAGATAGATAGATAGATAGATAGATAGATAGATAGATAGATAGATCCATCCATCCATCCATCCATCCATCCATCCATCCATCCATCCATCGATCGTGTCTGTCTGTCTGTCTGTCTGTCTGTCTGTCTATCCATCCATCCATCCATCCATCCATCCATCCATCCATCCATCCATCCATCACCTTTATAAACACATGGTAAATAGCACTATAATATTTGCCACAAGAATGGGTCAAGTATAGATTTTTAAAAATATGGGTAAAATATACATGTATACACATCACATTGCTACGTCCAGGTTCTTGATCCAGTCAACTGTGGAAGGACCTAAAATAAGTGTATTCACTAATTATGCATTATAAAAATTAATGAATAAAATAAACATATTGCCTTGGCACATTCAAGCATCTGAATTCTCAAGTTCTGCAGTCCCACTTCCCCAGAACATTTTAACCGGACAGTAGGGATTTTAAAAGAGGCTCTCTATTCAAAGTGTATTCCAGAAGTTCTGACATGTCGCGAACAGTTAAGTGAAGATGCTAATGTGACTTCCCAGAGACATTTCTTTAAGACTCTGGTGGCACTTGAGAAAACACCCATTGCTGTTGTATTGCTCTTAACACCGCAACAAAGGTTCGCAATTTTTGTCAGCCTCAATGGCACAACGAAACTCTGTCAAAAAAACAACAACCCAATTTGCCAATTTCTGTGAAGTTTTGTTCGCTCCTTCATGTCAGTAAAAAGATTAGGGGTTTTTCTTGTCAGCGACAGCATTATTAGTTCGTGTGTGCCCGAAAGCAACTTCTGTGAATTTTCCAAACATAAAGGATTTCAAAAAGTACAAAACTGCATTAAAAATCTTTAATATCTCCAGGGAGGGAATTCCCCCCCCCTACACCTCTTCATACAAAATAAGTGAACCTTTACATCCCTGTCATTGGTGGTCAACTAGGGTTTTTAAATGGTTTGTGCTTTCCTTGAAACTCTATTTGGGCTCAACTTTGGAAACGTTGATCAGAGGCCATGATAGCTCATGATCAGAGGCCTTCTTTTAAAATTGACCCTCTACCCAATTTAGATCATAAGCCACCAGTGAAATTAAGCCTCTTGTTCCCATTCAACAGACTCAGTAACCCCCCTGAAATTGTAGCCACAAGCTTCAATTGGTTGAAGTTGGTTGGTTGGTTGGTTGGTGGGTTGGTGGGCTGGTTGGTTGGTGGGTTGGTGGGTTGGTTGGTTGGTTGAAATTTGGCATCAGGTGAAGATTTGTTATTCCATCTGACATTTAAATCCCTTTGGTTAGTGATGGTGAACCTTGGCACTCCAGCTGTTCTGGAACTCCAATTCCCCAAAGCCCAAGTCCCTGTGATTCTACATGAGTGGGCTTACTGCGCATAAACCCTATGTGTGGGTTCACAGGGACTTGGGCCTCTGTGAATTGAAGTTGCAGAACAGCTGGAGTGCCAAGGTTTACCATCACGACCCTAGGTTTAGGCTTTCTGTAGCTTGTCATCTTCTGTTGTTGTTTTTGTTGGCTGCTTTTATCTGTTTTAGAGTTTATGTGAATGTTTTATCATTAGATCCTTGTAATTTATGATTTTTGATAACCAGCCAGAGAGCTGTTGCTTACTGGGCAGTGCAGAAAAGCCGCTGGTATGTGTCTTGTGCCTTCATATCTCTCCAGAGAAGATTTCATCTCTCAAACTGAGAACAACTGAATTAGAAGCTAGTGTTTCCTTTTGTAAAAAGGAGATGTCAGTTGTAGTGGATGCAATACTGGTGCTATATCAATTTCTGATATTTGCTTAGGGGTGTAAGCCATGATTAGATTTGTTCTCATGTAGTTCATTAAAAAAACAAGAGATCTTTCTCCTTGCCATGAGACCCTGAGGTTTACCCCTCCTCACCCCTTATTTACTCAAATATGCAATATTGGAAAATGCAATATCTATATTTGCGACTAAATGAACTTGCTCTCATTTCCATATATTTCATGCACTCAAAACCAGGAGCCATCTTATCAAGACAAAATTATCTTATTATAATCTGCAAAGAAAGCATGGTGGCTTTGTGGTTAAAACACTGAGTTTATAAGGTCAGCAGGTCAGCAACCTGAGTGCTGCCCAATGGAGTGAGCCTCTATTTCCCACCAACCTAGCAGTTTGAAAGCAAGAAATTACAAGTAGATAAATAGGTACCACTATAGCAAGGGGCTGTGGTGGCTCAGTCATTAAGAAGCTCACCTTGTTAGCTGGAAGGCTAGCAAGTTGGCAGTTCGAGACTCGGGTACTGCATGATGGATTGAGTGCCCATCTCTGTCCCAGCTCTTGGGGACATGAAAGGACACAACTGGCTTTCGAGCAAGGAAGATGTTGACCTTAAACTTTAAGATTGTTTGTGTGTTTACATTTCTGCAGTTTTGAAACATTGGAAAGGGGTTTGTTTTTTACTTTGCTTTTGTTGAAACCTTGTGTGCATCTCTCTGGCTGCCGGTCTGCGTTCCTGTCCATCCGTCTGTCTGTCTGACCACTGAAAGCCTTGTGCGTTGTTGTCCTTCTTTGTTGTTGTAGAACAAACTTGAGGAGGATATGGAGTCTGAGGAAGATACGGTCATCAACAAGCGGCAGAGCCGATCACTGATGGGGAGCTTTTCCAAACGCAAGGTGGTTTGTTTGTTCGTAGCAAGGGGTGGGGAAGTGTTGTTTGGCTTTCCTCCCTAGGTCTGCGGTGGATGGCACCAACTCGAGTTTCCCAAAACCGTGATAAGTAGGAGAAGCAGAACAATCTGTAAGGGATCACAGAGTCAGCACAGAGACACATCCTTGTGGGGAAAACGCAACTTGGTAAAATGACCATCCAGTTTCAAGACTCAGTATGAATTTAATCTGCATTTAGCGCAGGAGTTCCCAACCTAAGGCCCACGGGTCGGATCCAGCCCATGGAGCCATTTCATGTGGCCCCCCCACCCATACCTGTCAAGTACCCTGTATTGGCTGGGATTACCCTGTAATTCTGCACCAATTTCTCCATTTCCCACGCGGAGCTGCCGCTACCCTGTAATTTGGCAGCAGGGGAAAGTAGTTACTGTGCATCCCTTCTGCGCAGGTACTTTTTATGCATGTGTAGAACCCTTCTATGCATGCGTAGAAGGGTTATGTGCAGAAGGGGATGCATAGAAGCCTTCTACACATGCGTAGAAATGACCTGTGCAGAACCGTTCTGCGCAGATCCGTTCTACGCATACGTAGAAGCCTTCTACACATGCGTAGAAGTGAACTGTATAGAACGTTTCTGCACAGGTCACTCCTATGCATACGTAGAAGGCTTTTACGCATGCATAGAATGGACTTGCGCAGAACCGTTCTGCGCAGGTCCCGTAATCTCAGGAGCTGTGCTTGACAGGCATGCCCCCACTCCTCCAAGGGCATTCAAGAAATGTTATGTATGCATATCAATGTACTGTAAAGCTATCAAGATATAAATGTCCCATCACAATTACAATGTATCTCAGCTGAAAGGAACGCGAGCAAGCAACCCCTTGGGGCAGCTGCGAGCGTTCAGCCTCACATGGTTCACATTGCTCAATCACGGACAGCCGCGGGAAATGCCTCCGCATTCAGCAGAATGAAGATACTCGCATTCAGCAGAATGAAGATACTCGCATTCAGCAGGAAGAAGATACAACTGCGAGAGTAAGGCGTGCCTGGGCGAGGCCACGCCGACAGTAGCCAATGAGCTACCGTGCTGCAAGATTCAAATGTATAGTCCTCAGTATATAATGAGATGTACCACCACCATTACCCCCATGCTTCACCGGAACACCATGCAATAAACCTGTGTTAAACCAACCCTTCGGTTGTTCTGTTGTCTTTGGTCCCATACACTAAAAGGGAATCGATCCACAGAGATCTTTTGCGGGAGTCCGCGTCGGAAAGGAAGAGCCCCGACCACACACATACCCCACGGAATTTTCCCCGAAACACAGATGCCCATAGAAGTTTAGACGTTGATTTACAGTACCAGGGGGAGTTAGCGGAGTGGTCCCGTGGGCAGCCAGATCCCACCTTCGTCGCCAATTTAGTGTATGGGACCAAAGACAACAGAACAACCGAAGGGTTGGTTTAACACAGGTTTATTGCATGGTGTTCCGGTGAAGCATGGGGTAATGGTGGTGGTACATCTCATTATATACTGAGGACTATACATTTGAATCTTGCAGCACGGTAGCTCATTGGCTACTGTCGGCGTGGCCTCGCCCAGGCACGCCTTACTCTCGCAGTTGTATCTTCTTCCTGCTGAATGCGAGTATCTTCATTCTGCTGAATGCGAGTATCTTCATTCTGCTGAATGCGGAGGCATTTCCCGCGGCTGTCCGTGATTGAGCAATGTGAACCATGTGAGGCTGAACGCTCGCAGCTGCCCCAAGGGGTTGCTTGCTCGCGTTCCTTTCAGCTGAGATACATTGTAATTGTGATGGGACATTTATATCTTGATAGCTTTACAGTACATTGATATGCATACATAACAAGAAACAAAATGGCCACCCCTTTAAAGCTGTTGGGACAAAATGGCCACCCCCATCGTTCAGGCAGGGCAAAATGGTCATCTGGCCCTCAAAGGTGACTGAGAGATTGTGACCCGGCCCCTGGCTTGAAAAGGTTGGGAACCCCTGATCTAGTGAGAGAGAGGATTGAAAATCCATCTGTGGCTTGTTTTCACCCTGGTTGTTCCTCTCTGTTTGCACAGAAAAAAGCAAGCAAGATCAAAAGGGCATCCAGTCTGGAACAGGGTGAAGACGAACTTGCCTGTCAAGGGAACTTAGCCAGAGCCTCCGTACATTGCAGCAAGTAAGTGGCAAAGTATGCTGGGAGATGTTCCTCCTTCAAATGAGATTTATGTGTGACTCCATGTGCGAGCAGCCCTTGTCTAAAAGGATGGAAGTGATGTGGGAGATCTGAGAAAACAAACAAAATAGTTGTCAGCTGTGTTATTACATGCAGGTACATTTTTAAAGTGGGCCACAGTAGCTTAGTGCTTAAGAGACTGAGCTGGAGGTTAGCAGGTCAACAGTTCGAGACCCAAGTGCTGCATGATGGAGTGAGCTCCCGTTGCCTGTCTCAGCTTCTGCCAACCTAGCAGTTCAAAAGCAAGAAATTGCAGGTAGATAAATAGGGACCACTTCAGAGGGAAAGGCAAGAGTGTTCCATGCGCTTTGAAATCTAGTCCTGCCTGCTGCATGACCGTGGAAACATCTGCACAGACAGCGCTGGCTCTTTGGACATAAATGGAGATCAGCACCGAAACCTAGAGTCAGACACAACAGTCTTTCGCCTTTACTTCAATTTTTAAAATGCAGAAATAAAGCAAAAGGCAGAAGCAGGATTTGCCTGGCATCAAACTTGGAAAAGCAGAATAAATCTTGCCGGAGTTTGAGAGGGTGACTTCTCCCAGACTCTGGTTAAGTCCACATTACGTACAAAATTCCGCTTTAAACACAAAATACAAATACCCGAACCTCAATTCTGGCTGTGAAGTTCTGGGAATTTCAATACACAAAAATAACTTTCCTAAGTACCGTTGTTGTCGACTGCAACTCGTATCAGAGAATTTGTCCATGCCCCCCCCCCCCACTTCGAAGCAGGACAAATGCCCTTGGTGTTAATTTGTTTAAGGTGGATCCCAGCTTGCCATGAAGTGACCCATACACTATGAACATGGAGCCATCCCCTGCGGCACACACGAAATGAGACATGCAGGATTCAACACCAGGACTGCAATGGACTGCCACAGCCTTGAGGATATGGACAAGGTGTGCCTTCACAGCCAGTCCATCTGTCATGGCCTCTTTTAGGCCATTGGGTTCTATGCTCAATGCAGGAAACCAAAATTCTGTAATTATTCAGTAATTACTGAATTTTGTAAGTATCCAGTCCAGTTTTCACTTTCAGTTGGCATTTAAATGAAAAACAAGCTCAAATATTCCCATTTGCTTTTGGATCCGTTTTGTATGTTTCCTTAATATAGTAAAGGTAAAGGTTTTCCTTGCTCGAAAGCCAATCACATCTGACTCTAGGGTTCAGTGCTCATCTGTTTCAAAGCTGAAGAGCCAGCACTGTCTGTTCTGCAGATGTTTCCGTGGTCATGTGGCTGGCATGACTAGACACCGGAGTGCATGGAACGCTGTTTCCTTCCCACTGAACTGATCCCTATTTATCTACTTGCAATTTCTTGCTTTCAAACCGCTAGGTTGGCAGGAGCTGAGACAAAGATGGGAGCTCATTCCATCCTGCAGTGCTCGGGAATCGAACTGCTGTCCTCCCGCCTCCCAGTCAGCGTCTTAGCCATATGAACTTTTATATGTGCCTTTCCTTGAGGACACATATTTGTGTAACATTTTTGGAGCTGAGAATTGCATTCCAAGGTTTAAGAAGCATGCCTTATAAACAAAAATGTTTCAATCCAAATATTAGGACAGAAACATCAACAATTTGAGATATGCAGATGATACTACATGAATGGCAGAAAGTGAGGAAGACCTAAAGAAGCTCTTGCCTAGGTTGAAGGAGGAGAGCGCAAAAGCTGGCTTGAGACTTAATATCAAGAAAACCAAGATAATGGCCACAGGCCACTATCAGTCCCTGGATAATAGATTGGGATCTTAGGATCCAAGATCACTGCAGATGCGACTAATTCTTGGGAAGCAAGCTATGAGAAATTTGGGCAACATAGTTAAAAGTAGAGACATCACCTTGCAAACGAACATTCGCATACTCAAAGCAATGGTATTTCCAGTGAGAGCTGGACCATTAGGTCCATTAGAATAGATGCCTTTGAGATGTGGTTTTGGAGGAGAGTTTTGAGAGTCCCCTGGACAGCAAAGAGAACAAATAGGTCGATCTTAAAAGAAATCAACCCCAACTGCTCCTTGGAAGGTCAAGTATTGAAGATGAAATTAAAGTACTTTGGACATCAAATGAGAAGAGAGGATTCATTTGAGAAAGCCTTGATGCTGGGAAAGGTGGAGGGCAAAAGAAGAAGGGGGTGGCAGAAAATGAGATGGCTAGATGGCATTCTTGATGCAATGGGCACATAGCTGGGCGGGCAGAGGAGGATGGTGGAGGATGGGGTGCCTGGCGTGCGGTGGTCCATGGGGTCGCAAAGGGTCAGAATCGACTGTGCGACTGAACAACAGCAAAAAAATTAGGATAGAAGGTATAAAATGAAAATTGAACAATGTTTTCCTCTGCTCTTGTACTACTGAGTGGAATTATATGGTACTAAACATTTATTATGACCACCCTGATTAACTTCAGAACTGATCTCCCATAGGTGAATTCTAGATTTTCATTCTACAGGGTGGCCCATAAGTCCCTTCCCATCCATATATATTTATGTATCCAGTGTATCTGTGTGGGCAGGGAGTGTAATGCGTTTTTCTGTCTCTTTGTACCTTCTTTTTTCAGAGGAAGTATAAAAATCTAGCTTATTTATCATGGTCACCCTCAAACTGGAATGGTGAGAGGTAACTGTATTTTGTCTTCGCAGAACAAACCGGCAGAAGAAAACCATGAAATTATCCCGGGCTCTCTCTGACCTTGTCAAATACACCAAATCTGTTGGGAGCCATGATGTAGAATCTGAAAGTAGGTAGCCTGCTAGAACATAATACTGAAAATAAATATGTGAGGTTTTTGCTGATTTACAATATGTTAAAGTATGTGTTCTTTAGTTCAATGCCTGGTTGCCGTTACTCCCTACTAAATTGGCCAGGATATTGTAATTTGTAGACTTGTAACTCAAGCTGAATATTTTACAGCAGATTTGTAGTTCATGGTAACATGTTGACTCCATAGCTGAGGTAATCAAGCTGTCAAAATTATTCAATAATTATTCAATAATGCACCAACAAGCAGCATATAGTGTCTGTAATCCTATTGGTTTTAATGTATGCTGCATTAGGCAGATGATGTCATAAATAATGGTTATTTTTTCCAGAACTTAATGATCTCAATTTCTTCCCCCCTGAAGGTCTTGAGTCCCTCCTAGTACCCCTTTCATTGTCGGGAAGCCACTGGGGCATACCTGTCAAGTTTTGGATTTGGAAATAAGGGAAATTTCCCAGCAAATATGGGATACTTGACAGTTATGCTTATCCTGTGCTGCCCTCCAATGGCGAC
Source organism: Bradypodion pumilum (assembly GCA_035047305.1). Taxonomy (NCBI): domain Eukaryota; kingdom Metazoa; phylum Chordata; class Lepidosauria; order Squamata; family Chamaeleonidae; genus Bradypodion; species Bradypodion pumilum. The sequence continues at coordinate 9,191,408 of JAWDJD010000016.1, read as the reverse complement.
AATAGGGCATTGCAGTCTAATTAATAAGGGATGACGGCAGGAAAGAGGGTAAAATAAGCGGTTTTCCCGGCCAATACGGGATACTTGACAGCTATGCACTGGGGGCTATGTAGTCTTTAATTTCCAAAAATTGCTGCTACTATGATTTTATCATAAAATGGCACAAAGTCAGGTGATGGGAGGTAAAGTGATGGTTTATACAACCCATGAGGTGTAGCTCTCAACCACTGTTTCAAATCCCTGACTTCTTGTGAATTGAGAATTAAAATATATTTAGATTCAATGGATTTCTGGCAACTGACTGGCTGCTCAGAAAAAGTCAGGTTTTTTTAAAAGGTTGGATTCTGAATTTTGTAAAATAGATATGCAGATCTCCCTACATATTTGTGGGTTCAGTATCTGCAGCTTTAGTTATCCTTGAGTCTAAAACTATTCAGTTAAAAATCCCTGAAATAAATAATATATAGTGGACACAATTCATGCATTCTCTGGGACATTTCTTACAGTGAAAATTACTTTAATTAAATTTTCCACAGGAATTGAAAAGCAAAATACTTTAACTGAAATGCAGTTTCCCATAGGAATGCATTGAAAACCAATTAATCCGTTCCAAAAAAATCCGTAAACCGAGCCACTATTTTGTATGGATTTCCTTTTGTTATGCAGTTTTTATGTTAACAGAGCAGTTTGTTAACTGAGGTTCCACTGTACTATATGTAATTTCTATCGCACATTACCAGAACTTGTCACTAGAGGCCACTGTCTGTAGTGTAACATTTACAAGGAGCAGAGGCAGACATTTTTGTAGCTCTCATGTAGAATGGTGGAGGCATTTGAAACCCCGTCCCCAATTCTATGACTCAGGTATATGTATTAAATGTAGGGCTTGCAGTTATCCATGGTTTCTGGTATTAGTGGGAGGTGTCTGAACAGATACAGGGTGAGACATGTATATTTAATGTGCATTTAATTCACTGTTCATTTGTATGTGCTTCAAAATAATTATTGTTACATCATGTTTTGACATCATCAATTTGGTTTTTAATCTGTTCTTTTTTTAAAAAAAAAAAACTTTCCACAAGCCACCATGAATTCCAGTTTTGGGAGAAAAGTGGGAATATACATCAATCGGTCAAATAAATAAATAGCTTTGATTTATGTAGTTGGAAGTACTTTCTGTTGTAGCGAATGCACACTTTCTCTTCCTGTTGTAGTCTCTTCCAGTTGGCAAGTCTCGTCGTTCAGTGAAACCAAAGCCCATCAGATCCTGCAGCAAAAACCAATCCAGTATTTACGTTTTAATCAATACCAGCTATCTCGAATCTACCCTTCATCCTATCGTGTAGACTCTAGTAATTACAACCCACAGCCATTCTGGAATGGAGGCTGCCAGCTGGGTAAGAAAGAATCTTGACATCCAGGCTGTACACAAATCTCTCATCCAAAGTGGATGCCAATGAATGGGTTCATAATGTAACAAAGTAGGGGCTGAACGGTGATACAATAAGCGCTGTATATGAAAATACAACCATTCAAAAAATAATCACTTCTTTATTGTAATTGCAAAAAATAAAGTTCATTAATTTATGTTTGATAAGTCTAGAACGTTCTAGAGCACAGAAGAGAAAACGCAATTGAGGCTCACAATGCAAAAAAACTGATTTCTACTTTACATTACAGATCCCTGATGAAAAATTATTTTGAAAAGCCAAAGAATTTACCGGAAGGACTTTGGATTATTGAACATGGATTAATGATACTTATTTTTGATTTATGAACATGAATTAATGAACTTTATTTTTTGCAATTACAATAAAGAAGTGACTGGGTTCATAATGTAACCTGGTTTAATTTGACCTTCCTAGTAATTGAACTGTCACTGCTTTTTAAATAAATTTTGTAATTTCTTTTCATGTAGGGTTTTAGCTGTTTGGGTGAGCAGGTAAAAGGTGGTGAGGGTTGGGAAAATGATACTTACTCTTTTCTCCAATGTACTTTCTCGGATTCGCTCACTTTTGTACCTCAAAGTGGGAGAAACCGCAAGATATCACAGCTTTTCACATCAGAGATGTTACACAGGAAAATGTTAATAATTAGAATGGTCTCTCCCTTTCTGTCAAAATTACTTTGTGACTAGCTGTGGCATCTGGCGTCAAAAATGCCATCTATCATTCTGGCTTTCAGAACTGGCTGTATCTCACTGTGAGATGACAGATTTTGCTTTAGTCATGCCTCCTGTGATTAATCTGTTTGTTTCCTTCCTTCCTTCCTTCCTTCCTTCCTTCCTTCCTTCCTTCTCCTCCCTCTTCCTCCTGACTTCCATGTTGCAGTCGCACTCAACTACCAGTCAGAAGGGCGGATGCTTCAACTGAACCGGGCCAAGTTCAGTGCCAATGGAAACTGTGGCTACGTCCTCAAACCTAGGTGTATGTGTCAAGGTAAGGAAAGAGGATCCTGCTTTTCATCTGGTATTGCTTGGGTTTTCCAAGTGGGATGTCTAATAAACCAAGTAGGACATGAAAATGCACTAGAACCTCACATTTGAACAAAGCAATGAGAATTCTGGAGGATGAGCACCACAGAAGACTAACAGTAGGTTGTTAAAGTCAAAGTGTTCTTTATTATTTTTGTGCCCACATTTGGCCTTGGATGACTGCGATGGCTAAGTGATTAAAAAACTGATCTTGAAGGTAGGCAGGTCAGCAGTTCGAGACCCAAGTGCTGCATGATGGAGTGAGCATGCATCCTGCATGCATCGTATAGCAATTGTTTCATGCAACAACGGGTCCCGTGGAATGGATTAAAATCATTGTATGAGGTACCACTGTATATAAATAGGGACCACTTCAGTGGGAAAAGATCTTGGGGACATGAAAGGAGTCTCATTTGGTCATCCTCTGAGCTGAGTTCCTCCCACAAAAATCCTTTCAACCCAGAATAATTTCTGACACAAAATTTATTATTATTATTTTAAATTATTTATCCCCTTGTTTGACAGCATTTCACCAGACACTTTCATTTTGAGCAAGCGCTTCCCAACCGATGTGATCAGTACAGTATTGGATTCCTCCTATGCTGTGTTCAGTGTATCCTTGAACTCTTTGTTTTGACTCACCGTCAAGTGCATCAATTGGTTAGCCAATGTGTTCAGAGGAAGCAGGGCCATCACGCGTTGTGCACAGTAATCTTTAAACCTTTCTGTCCCCCCCCCCTGTGAATTCTTCCCAGGGATCTTCAACCCAAACTCTGAAGACCCATTGCTTGGCCAGATGAAGAAGCAACTCGTGCTAAGAATAATCAGTGGTCAACAGCTGCCCAAACCTCGGGATTCCATGCTGGGGGACAGAGGCGAGGTAGGGAGGGGTACAAGAAAACCTGGTACTGTATTCTGTAAATTTTGAAGGCTATGACAACAGGAGATGTTGCTAGTGATGCCCTCTTGTCTTTCACCAAAGGTGAGAACACTATGCACACATACCAGCATGGGTCTGCGATGGCTCAGTGGTTAAGAAGCTTGCCCTGTTAGCTGGAAGGCTGACAAGTTGCAGTCAGGAGGGTTTGAACAACAGTCTCTGTCCCAGCTCCTGCCAACCTAGCAGCTTGAAAGCAAGAAATTGCAAGTAGATAAATTGGGACCACTTCAGTGAGAAAAGTTGTTAGAGACATGAAGTGAGCCTCATTCGGGCATCCCCTGAGTAGAGCAGACGACGACGACGATGCCGCCGCCACCACCACCACCACCACCACCACCACCACCACCACCATCATCATCAGACTAGACTAGTATTTCTCAAACTATGTTCCGTGGAAGACTGGTGGACTTCAATTCTCTGAAGCCTGGGCTGATCTGTGCTTTGGGGAATTGAAGTTCAAAAAACAAAGGTTGGGAAATGCTGGGCTAAAGGAACCCTTGTGGTGGAGTGGTTAAACTGCTGTGCTGCAACCAAAACATTGTGAGTTCAATCCTGATGGGGATTGAAGTTGACTCAGTGTTCCAGCCTTCCGAGATTGGTTAAATGTGTACCCAGCATGTTAGGGCCAAATTTACCTTGTGAACCATCCAGAGAGTTCACTAAGCACTGTGATGCGGTATTTAAGTGTAATTGTTTACTATTTTCCAAGAGTCATAGGACAAAACAAAGTGAATTCTGGTTTTATGACCCTGGTGTTTTCAAGAGAGAACCAAGCTAGAGTTCAAGATTTTGACATCATAATAAAATTGGGGAAGAGAAAGAGACCAGAAGTTTTTAATTTAGCCACCAAATCAGCAGCTAGTGTCAGGCGGCGGTTAACTAACCTGACCACCATGAGGACTAAGGACCTTGGGTGCCGAAGTCCACAGGGAAGGGTGATGGTCCCCAAGTGGATTGAATCTCACTTGAATCCATCTTGATGGCGGGAAACAGTTTCAACCATCCTGACCTGGGGCTGATGAGGACCAGAAAGTGACTTGTGGACCTTGATCAGTGGTACTATGGGTGTCACTCCCTGTCAGAAGAAGTGGGGACAGCTGTCAGTCTTGACAGCTTTAAAAAAGGATTAGACAAGTTCATGGAGGACAAAGGTATCAATGGCTATAATGATGGATACCTAAGGACAACCTCCGGGTTGGAGAGATAGGCAGGATATCTCTCAATGTCATTTCCAGGGACTCCTAAGCAGGTGAAGGCATCTGCTTGGGAATAATACCCTGAAGGAAATGGTGAGCCACTGTGTGAGACAGAATGCTGGACTGGATGGGCACCTGTGGCCTGTTCCAGCAAGGCTGTTCTTATGTTCTTATGTTCTTATATAGTACTAGCAAGAGTTGCCCGGCGTTGCCGGGCTTTTTGGGGGGTTTTGTTTTTTAAAATTGTGTTGGATACTAAAGGGTTTCGGGTTTTTTTTGAACTAATGGTGATGGGCTGTTTTAAATGGTGGTGTAAGGTTTTTTGATTTTGTGTCTTCGAGTAATTTTGTTTTTGAACTTGTTTTTTATGTTTATGCAAAAAAAAATTAATTTAATTTAATTTAATGTAATGTAATATTATTTAGTTTAAAATTTAATTTTGTTTTTTAAAATGTTTTTTTAATATATATTTTTGTTTTGGTTTTTCAGAGTGAAAAGGGGTTTTATTTTGGTATTTTTTGAGATTAGTGTGGTTTTTTTTTTGAATGTTTGTATAATTTATTTGATTAAATTTATAATTATTCTTATTTTTTAAATATTTTTGAATGTTGTTTCTGTTTTGGCCACTGGGTGGGGGTGGTGAGCTTTTGTGCCTCTCATTACATTTGTTACCTTCTGTCCTCTGGGTGTCGCTTCCGGTAAGTTTCCTCTTTCTCATTTGATTTCCGGTGCTCATAGAAGGAAGACGTCTTTTGGTAAGTTCTGTGGGGGGGGGGGTTTGGGGGGGGTGGATTTTTTTTTTGGGGGGTGTATGTGTGTGTTTTTCTTGTTTATTTTTGGATGTTTGTGTGTTTATTTTTTGGGTTTTGGTGTGTTTTTGAATGGTTTTTGTTTGTGTTTTTGTGTCTTTTTTCAAGTGTGTGGGGGGTGGTGGCTTTCTTTCTCGCGGGCCATGCTGGATGGCCCGTGGGAAGGAAGGCCAATTGCGGGGAGGCTTTTTTTCCCATGGGCCATGCTGGATGGCCCGTGGGAAGGATGGGCATTTGCGGGGAGGCTTTCTTTCCCACGGGCCATACTTGCTGGCCCATGGGAAGGAAGGGCAGAGGCAGGGGGGTGTTTATTTTTTTACCCCGTGGGCCATACTGGCTGGCCCATTGGGAAGAAGGGCAGTAGCGGGGGGTGGGTGTTTGGGCGGGTTGCTTTAATTTTTGGCGCTCCGGCTGGGCCATGGAACAGAAGTGCAGCGGCGGCCGGGGTGTTTTTTTTTTACTGGTGTTTTTCGCGCGCCGGCTGGCCCTTCGAACGGAAGGGCCATGGAGGCGGGGGTGGGGGGTTCCCCCACGGGCCATGCTGGCTCGCCCATGGGGAAGAATGGCTGCGGCGGTGGGCTTTTTTTTAACTTTTATTTTTCGTGCGCCGGCCGTCTCACTTGTTTTTCGCGCGCCGCTGACCCTTTGAACGGAAGAGTAGTGGCGGCGGGTTTTTTCCCCCCCCACGGGCCATGCTGGCTCGCCCGTGGGGTTTAATGGTTGCGGAGGCGGCTTTTTCTTAGTTTTGTTTTCGCGCGCCGGCTGCCTCATCGTTCTGCTCGCACATTGCGCGCAGGACGCTGGGGCTTGTAGTAATGTGTTGGTGCTTTGTGTTTGTGCTGCGTTTTTTTAAAATGCTTTTCTTTTGATTGGCTGCGGCACGTGTTCGAACGCTGCTCCGTGCGAGAGCCTCTCAGCCTGATTGCCTCTGGCGCGGCGCGGCGCAAGGACTTTCGGGAAGTGATGTTCTTTGCGTTTCTTGCCGTTAGTGGGGCTGAGGCCCCCGTGCCGGATTTTTAAATCCTTCGTTGACCTGCGTAGGCAATTCGGCCGTGCTCTCGAAGGGAGGGTGCGGGTCAGTAGGGCGACGCATAGCAACGTATAGCCAATTCCAACGGTGAACACTTGGATTTATAGGTTAAGATTATATTCTCAAGACAGTCTTCATGGTTGATCTCCATGATGATCGCCAATATTTGGGTTCAGATATGGCAGGAGGAAAGAGGGACCAGACATAATATCTTGTTCACAGTAAATTAGAATTTGCGTATGCAAATGAAAGTGCATCTGAGATAATGAGCAAGCTTATGGGTGTGGGGTGTGTGTGTGTGTGTGAGAGCGAGTGAGAGAGAGAAAGAAAGAGGAAGACATGAGAAAGTATGTGATAGAATGAATGACCCTCCAAGTTCCAGTCAATTTTTAAATAACTGTAGAGTCTTTAAAGTGTGTTTGAATTATTGTCCCACCTGAGTCTGTCTCATGGGCTCATTTTTAGAACAGATTATGCAACATGTTCCCCTTCCTCCAAAACAAACAAACAAACAAAACCCCACACACAATCTTCCTCCCAGCCACAAGACAAGCAGGTGCTCCAACTTTTCTCTTTGGTCCAAGAAAACAGTCGGGTTTGCTTTATTGTCCCTAGGGTGCTTTTGTGGAGGTGACTGAGCGCTGCCAAGAGGCTCAATCCATTCAACAGGATCCCTATTCATGCCACCTTCAGGGAAAGAAGGAGGCTGTTAAATACCTCCATAAAGCTGCCAAGATTCATGGCCAAGATAGATGGGACTCCTTCTGAACACCATTTATGCTCTGTCTCTGCACAACTGCTGCGGGTGGGGGTGCGAGGGGATATGTTCAGCTTTCAAACGTTTTCACCGAGTCTAAGATTTAGGTGGGCATCTCTGTGGGTGGTTCTCTCCCTTCAACTCTGACTATCAGGGAAAAGAATTGCAAGCATCTAGTACATAGATCTAGTGCCACACCATGAGACTTCAATTCCTAGAAGCCTAAGTCAGTACATTGGCTGATCAGTGCTTTGGGGAAGTTGACTTAGGCTTCTGTGAATTGAAGTCTAAAAACCAAAGGTTGGGAAACACTGAACTAGTACCTACTGTAAGGGTCAAAATTTGATTGATCTCTGGATATGCGATCTCTGGACCAGTTGACATACAGTTGGTAATGTTGACATGAATGTAACAATAGCAATTACACTTCTATAGTGCAAGTAAACTTGTCCCATAGTGCAAGTTCATTAGCATTTTGCCCCCAACACACTGGGTAGTCATTTCACCAACCTTGGAAGGATGGAAGGCTGAGTCAACCTGTTAAGATCGAACTCAGGGTCAGGATCGAACTCATAACATTCTGGTTGCAGTACAAAACTGCACCCCCAGGGTTCTTATTATAGCCATTCACTGCAAAGTGGTTTCATTTTTATTCAGAAGTTAATGAGCTGGAAGCCCTGATCTGAACTGAATCCAATGTATGCAAGTTTGGGGAAATTAAGCCTCTTAATTATTCTCTGACTCTTTTCTTTAAACTAACTGACCAGCCTGTTTCTCATCTCCTCAACTTCTTGTGCCGTATCCAATTCTGAATATCGGCTATCCTTATGGCAATCAGACATGAAGATTGTACTGAGAATATAATGTAGTGGACTTCCATTTGCCTTCTGCATTGTAGTGTGACACCCATACCACTGATCCAATTCCACAAGTCATGTTCTGGTGCTGAGCCCTTTTTGCACACAAAATCCTCATCAGCCCTAGGCCAGTACTGGCCAAGCTGCTGCCCTCCATTGAGATGGATTCAAGTGGGATTTAATCTACTTGAGGACCATCACCCTTCCCTGTGGACTTTGGCACCCAAGCCGTTAGTCCTCAGGGTTGTCAGGTTAGTTAACCACTGCCTGACACTAAGCATTAAGTCACTGGCAGTAGGGTCTACTCTATTACCATAGCAGGGTAACCTGGCCAGACAGGATATCCTCAAGTAGAGTTCAAGATTTGAGTATCATAATAAATTTTGGGGTTAAAATTTTATTACATTTACTCTTATATGTAACATCTAAATATGTTTCTATTTTTATTCTTCATTTCCAGATTATAGATCCCTTTGTGGAAGTGGAGATAATTGGATTGCCTGTGGACTGTTGCAAAGAGCAGACAAGAGTTGTAGATGACAATGGTATGGTTCCCTCTTTTCTTTTCTTTATTCTGAGCGTCCATTTCTACTACCATGCAGTACTCAATTCCAAAATTATCCTGAAGTTGTGCATAGCATGGTAAAGAGGAAGACATCTTTAAGATCAGGCAGTTCATCCCATAAAAAATCCAGTGCTGTAGCTTCTTTGTTAGGAAGCACCCCAGGTTGTGCTTAAAAGCCTAGATCAGTGATGGTGAACCTTGGCACTCTAGCTGTTCTTGAACTTCAATTCTCAGAAGCTCTGATCAGCAGAAGTGCTGACTTGGGTTTTTGGTAATTGAAGTCTAAGAATACCTGAAGTGCCAAGGTTGGCCATCACTGGCCTAGATGAAACAAAGCGCATGACTTTGACAGTCAGCGGTTCCACAGATGCCGCATCAGATAGATGCAGGTCAGATGCTCCTCAAACACATCAAAAAAATTGCCAGATATAACCAGTTAGCCATTTAGGTATCACCAGATTCTTGGTTGATCATTTTCCTGTGATAGATTAGCATGACTGTTCTTCTAGAATAACATAACCTGAAAGCAGGCAACTGTCAGTTGCTTTTTTCATGAGGATGTGCCCACCTGGCTTCACTAAAACCTTGTCTCTCTGCTTTTCAGGTTTCAATCCAATGTGGGAAGAAACCCTGGTGTTCACCATCTGCATGCCCGAGATTGCATTGGTTCGGTTCCTGGTGTGGGATCATGATCCCATTGGGAGAGATTTTATTGGACAGAGGACAATAGCGTTCACAAGCATGATGCCAGGTGAGGCCATGGTGCTAGTTATTGTTTAAAGGCAGAATTGAGAAGTCATTGATGGCTGAGAATATCTTGCTCATCTCCTGTTTATCATAGCAACATTGATGTATGTTACCCAGTCCTATGCTTCTGTTGAGTAATCCAGTGCGGCATGAACTATAGAGTTACGGATTGTATCCCTGTCCTTTTGCAGAAATAGGATTCTCTACCAATCTTTCCATGTCTCGATACAGAATAGTAAGTGGCTGGAAGGCTGGGAAGTCGGCAGTTCGAGACCCAGGTATTACATGACAGGTTGAGTGCCTTCTCTGTCCCAGCTCTTGGGGACATGTAAGGAGCCTCATTTGGTCATTCCCTGAGTGGAGTTTCTTCCGCAAAAATTCTTTTCAACCCAGAATAATTTCTGACATGAAATTATTATAATATAGAAGAGTGGTATTGAGCATATGGTTTTTACAAAGTTGGATAAAAGCACGTGCTAGGTATAGATCAGAGTTTAAAAAATCAAGTTATTTACTGTACTTTTACTGTATTAGGTTCTCTAAAAGGGAATTTTTGTGGGGTAGAAAGGGAAAAACTTGGTTCTTCAAGGAAACCAAGGCAATCTATATATATAAAACAGTAGTGTTTGTTTGTATGTGGTCCATAGGCTCCCACACCCCTGGACTGATCCTGCTGAAATTTGGAACATATATACCTTGGGTTTGGGAGATCAGCACTGCGGGGGTCTCGAAACCCATGGGGGTTTACACCCCCCCAAATTGGGATGCAATTGATTTATACAATGTGTGTGTTTCCCAGTGATGTAATTGAGCTGATGTCATAGTCTCAGGTAGGCTGAGATTGTGACATCATCTGACTAGTTCAGCTGTAGCCCTGTGAGCTTAGCTGTAGTTTTCACAGTAGATGGACGGCAAATAGGCATGCGAGATCAGCACTGTAAGTCACTGTTGACGGAGAAGCGGGACATGTGACAGAAGAGATAGACAGAGGAAGTGAGGTAGGAGTGACCCACAAACACCCCACAAGGTTTCCAAGAGGGAAAGGCTAGCCTATGTTAAAGAAAAGAAAAACCCAAGCGAAGCCAGGTAATCAGCTAGTGTGTTATAAACTTAAAGGTAGTCAGGAGAATTAAAGCAAAGACCAGATTCTACCAATAAACAATTTTCTTATTAGGGCCAACTATAATTCCATGATGGGGTTCAAGGTTTTGGATTAACACAGAATCCCAACCCTTAAATCATCTCTTAAACTTGTAACGTGTTTATCTCCTGTATAAGCGAATAGCCTCTGTGATCTTCTGTAGAGACATTTAGACCAATGGTGCTTAAGAGACACTTGGGGAAGAAACTGACCATTTTATCTTGTTTGCAATTAGAGATGTAAGCATGTTGACAATCAAAAAGTTGTCTGGGGCAGTGTTTCAGGCTTGCAAAAATCAGTTTTCAAAGGGACCTGTCTTTAAGTGTTGAAGACCAATCAACAAACAAAGGAAATTAATCTTCTCGTGGAAGTGAGAGAATGAACTCGCATGCTTTCTTTAATTGGGACTTTCTTCTTCTGATTACAAGCAATGTACTATGTTTGTTTTTCACACACACACACATGCGCGTGCACGCATACACACACAAATGCATAGCTCCTAACAACATGTTGGTTGTTGGTTTCTTCCTTCCTCACTGAATCATAATGATAGATACTTTCTAGCTGGCCATTATATTCCCTATCTTCCAATTTGCATTCTCTCAGCCTGATAGCAAGGGTTTCATAGTTAACAGCGTAGACTTCAAAGACATTTTTGAAAGAAAATCACAGCCTCTTTCTGATCCAATTTTAGTTGGTAGTTCACCAGTAGTTGCAATTACTGCCTCTAATGTTAAAAGCAGGCTGGTGGCTGAATATCTGCAAAATCGAAAGGCTAACTTTAACACATTTCTCCCCTGCCTCCTCTTTGTGCCTTCTCGATTCAGATAAAAAGAACTCTGTGTTCTTGTTCCAATTCCCCCTCCCTAGTCTTCCATCTTCTTCAAAGAAGGAGGAAACTCAGCAAAGGGGGAAGTGATTAGAAAAGAGGAACACAACCATCTGGCTTCCTGAAAGGGAAAGTAAAGAAAGAATAAATGAGGTTCTGGTTATGAAATTAATACTGGCTTCCAAAAGAGCAGTGAATCTATTATTTCAAATAGTAAACAAAACAGATGAAAAACCATTGCAGTACATTAAAGACTAATTGCTGTATTTTAATGTGAGCTTTTGTGGATCAAGTCCACTTCATATGATGTAAGAGTGAGGCTTCATGGCATCAGTTTATACAGATCACGTACAGAGGCAGAGTAAATGGATTTGCTAATGAGTTTACCCTTCAGGGTAATAATAATTTCGTGTCATAAATTATTCTGGGCTGAAAGGATTTTTCCTGGAGAAACTCCACTCAGAGGACTCCCGAATGAGGCTTCTTTCAAGTACCCCAATCTTTTCCCACCTATTTATCTACTTCCAATTTCTTGCTTTTTTCTTTCTTTCTTGCCATTCCCTATTTATCTACTTGCAATTTCTTGCTTTCGAACTCCTAGTTTGGCAGGAGCTAGGATAGAGACAGGAGCTCAAACCATCATGCAGTACCCGGGTCATAAACTGCTGACTTGCCAGCCTTCCAGCTAACAAAGTGAGCTTCTTAACCACTGAGCCACTGCAGCCCTGACCCTTCAGGGTAGCATCTATTGTGCAAGTGGCCCAGGCCAAACATCAGTTTAATCCTTTGTTCAGAGAGCCTGAAGAGAAAACTCATTAGTAAATGTGTGATGCCACAATATTTGTCTTGCATCCATCTATTAGCCATGTGCAAATCAAAAGGGTGAAGCTTCACAAATAATCCGAAGAACAACCTGGGGAACATAGTTAAAAGCAGAGACATCACCTTACAAACAAAAATTTGCATAGTCAAAGCAATGGTATTCCCAATGGTAAAGTATGGGTGTGAGAGCTGGAAAGCTGAGCGCAGAAGAATAGATGCCTTTGAGATGTGGTGTTGGAGGAGAGTTTTGAGAGTCCCCTGGACAGCGAGGAGAACAAATAGGTTGATCCTACAAGAAATCAACCCTGACTGCTCCTTAGAAGGTCAAATAGTAAAGATGAAGCTAAAGTACTTTGGACATCAAATGAGAAGAGAGGATTCACTTGAGAAAGTCTTGATGCTGGCAAAGGTGGAGGGCAAAAGAAGAAGGGGGCAGCCAAAAGTGAGATGGCTAGATGGTATTGTAGATGCAATGGGCACAGAGCTGGGCAGGTTGAAGAGGATGGTGGAGGACAGAGGGTCCTGGTGGGCAATGGTCCATAGGGATGCAAAGGGTCAGAATCGACTGTGCAGCTGAACAACAACAACAAAGAAAAACCCACATTGACTTGCATACTTATCTGTTATGCTAACCATTCTGTACCTGATGTGTATAAATTGATGCCATGAAGTCTCACTCTTATGTCTGACGAAGTGGACTTGATCCACCAAAGCTAACACTAAAGTACAGCAGTTAGACCTTTAAGTGTCACAATGTTTTTTTTTTGTCATATTGTTTTGTCCTGTTTACTCTTTGATATGCTTGAAACCAGACTAACGTGGCTACCATTTCAGAAATTTCCACTGGGAATCTGTTAGTAATTCTAAGATGGATGGCTGCAATAACGAAGGGAGAATGATGCTCCTTGAGCATGGGTTTACTCTCAGGGTTGCAGAATGACCTTCGCTCACACAAATGTAACATGGCAGCAAGATATCCAGAAGAGGGAGAAGAAATGTGTGCAAATGGCAGTCTTGAGCCAGCGCTCACTAATTTTGGCACTGGCTGCATGGCGGTCACTCATCTGCATCATTAGAAATAATGTACAATCTGACAGTAATTCTCAAGACAGAGAAAATTGTGCCTCTTAAATTCAGGACCTGTAGTCTGGATTATGAGTATGTCAGACCCAGTGTCAACATGTAAACTAGGGGCTCTTAACCTTTTTGAGCTGTGAGCCGGACCTCGACCCCTCAGTCAGCTGAGCAGGGCCGGACTGGTGGTTCCCCCAGCCATAAATGCTGCTGTAAAATGCATCCGCAGCTGTCGTAAACATGTTTACGACAACCGTGGGCGTATATATGGCTGTCGTGAATGCGTTCGCTTCCAGTTGTGGTGGCGGTGATGTGGGCCACATTAAATGGCTGGGTTTGAACCACGGGCCATAGGTTGAGAACCCCTGGCGTAAACCATAACATGGGAAATAGAAAACCTTCATTTCTCATGACTCTGTCACATCACAGAGCTTGGAAGGGCTATTTTTTGGGAAACAGCTCCCAGAAAATTTCACCTTGGCTGGAAAATTCTTTGAATCATTATTCTAACCCAAAGTGACTTTTCCATGGTCTGCCCAAGAAATGCATCACAACTGGTACCCTCATTTCAACTTCTGTCTCTGTGCTATGCTGGTCTTGGACTGGAATAAAGATAGGTTGATAAATTGAGCTTCAAAAATCAGTGGCCATCTGGAAGTCCACTCCTTTGTAAGTTCCATTGATTTGGTGGACCTACTCTAGGTATGACTTGCTGGGCAATGCATCAGGGGTTTCATTTCATATATACCGAGTCTTTTATCCGCCCATGCAAAAAGCAACAGACAAGACATATGGCTTGACTTTTGATAGATGCAAGGGCCTCATAAATGCCATTCTTAGTGTCCACAGACACTAGAAATGCCAGATATCAGAATGCACCTCAAACATTTAGCCCTGATGTGGGTTCAAAAGGCACACTTTAGGGGTGACTGGGACTGGTTCGGTATCCAATGTGTCTAAATGCCAGGAAAAAATACAAGCATACCTCAAAACATTGTGGAGAATAGAATTAATGCCAGCCTGGACAAGCTCCAAGTTGTTAATAGGTAATGCCTTTGCCTTGGTTTTATAGGAAGGGTGTTGGTTTAGAGCAGGGATGCCCACAGGGCCTGATAATCTGGGCTATGCCATCCATGCTGCTCCTGGAAGCGAAAGCTGAATGTGCCTGCACACGTGCAAAGTGTTGCCGCAAAGCACCTGCGGCTGTCATAAACACGTTTATGACACCCGCGGGTGCATTTATGGCAGCGTTTTGTGAATGCATGGGCACGTTTAACTTCCACTTTTTGGTGGGTGGAATCACATGACCGGCCCGCTCAGCCCGCTCAGCCCACACAATCACATGACCAGCCCGCGGCCTGAAAAGTTTGGGCACCCCCTGTTTAGAGGACAATGCTCAGCAACTTTCAAATCATTGAACTTCTGTGACCTGCTTGTTCCCATTCCACCTATTTCCCTTAGCGTTGCTCTCTGTCTTTCCAGGCTATCGACACGTCTACCTCGAAGGCATGGAAGAGGCGTCCATCTTTGTTCATGTAGCTATCAATGACATATGTGGTAAGGTGAGTGATTATGAGGGCCGAGGTGGAAAGTTTATCTCTTCCAGCAGGGAGCATTTGGTAAAATGCTCAGTAGGGGGCTCTGAGATTTCCTTGTGAGATGACTTCAGGTTTTAATTCTTTTAAAGTTAACATTCCTCGGTGAGTCGAGGCAGACAGTGACGGGAGAACCATCCATCGCCCAACCATTTTGCAAAGACCAGACTTTCCTCAGAGCTTCTGAAATGTTCTTCGTTTTCTACTAAACTCGCACAGGAAAATTCCACAGAATTCCCTACAATCGTGATGGCCAACCTTGGGCACTCCAGCTGTTCTTGGACTTTAGTTCCCAGAAACCCTGATCAGCAGGAGTGCTGACTCGGGCTTCTGTGAATTGAAGTCCAAGAACATCTGGAGTGCCAAGGGTGGCCATCACTACCCTATAACATTCTCAAATCTCGCCTTTCGACACATGATCATTGGACATGCCAAGAAAAAAGTACCACCCATGAGCCTGAGGGCTGGCTCACCCCCCCCCCTTCTGCCCTCTTCCATAACACTTGAGTTTGAGATCACTTGAAGAAACTGGCAGCACACTAAAGGCAGGAGAAGGAAGTGCTAAATAATACCCAATTAATTAATTCCCACGACTAGAAGAAGTGTGGATGGTTCGTTTGCTTTGGATGGCTTTAAAATGTGAATGAACAAATTCATGATGGAAAAGGGTGGTTTTCAATATTTATTAGTTAAAGTTCATTTCCTTCCTTCCTTCGTCCTGAGATCTCGGCTGCAAAGCGGCATATAGGCGTGCCAGTATCAGACCGCCGTAGACTTTCCTAGATTTAAAAATCAGTGTAAAGACTAGAATTATTTATACCTTCATCAGGACTAAGAAAAAGCCCAATAGACTATCTGGGGTTGTGGTTGAAAATATGGAGAGATACAGAATCCAGACCATTTGCTGGTCTGCCGGTTACTACCCGAAACATGAACCGGTGAGGATTTAAGTTTGGCCAATGACAAAACCAAGAAAGTGGCTTCACTTTGGCGGTTTAAAGCCTGATCTAGACACAAAGGAAGAAGAAAAAGTTCACAGAACTTTTCATCAAGGAAAGTAGGTACAAAAAAAATTTGAAATGAGAGGTCAGGGGGACTGTGTTGGCATAATGGTTAAGGAGCTCAACTTGACAACTGGAAGGTCAGCAGTTTGAGACCTGAATGCTGCCGGACATTGTCTGTCCATATCTGTCAAGTTTTGGATTTGGAAATAAGGGAAATTTCCTGGCTAATAAGGGATACTTGACAGCTATGCTTATCCTGTGTTGCCCTCCAATGGCGGCAATAGGGCATTGCAGTCTAATTAATAAGGGAAAGAGGGTAAAATAAAGGGTTTTCCCGGCCAATAAGGGATACTTGATAGCTATGTGTCTGTCCCAGCTCCTGCAAACCTACCAGTTCAAAAGCAAGAAGTTGCAGGTAGATATATACGTAACGCTTCACCGGGAAGGTAAACAGTGTTCCGCTGGCTCCTTGATGAGCACTGAACCCTAGAGTTGGATAGGACTGACTTTCAAACATTGACTTTATTTGAGTGGTTGTATCCCAAAATTTGGCCAGGCGTTGGAACTGTGAGGTCTGCAGTTAAATGCAGACTCACAGTCTAAACCGCACAGTATCTGATAAGCATGCATAGGTACACCTAGTAAGCATGATCACACTTGGACAGAAGATGAACCCATGGGCTCCTATGTCTGAAAACACAATGCTGGCTCCCACTCATTGTTATATAATGCCAATATTTACCAGTGACAGCAAGAACTGGATGGAAGGTCCAGTAGTACCTCCGTGGGTCATTTGGAGATGGCATTTTGGAGGCAAGGGAGACTTTTTGAGCTGCTGGCCTGTTCAGGAGCTTTTCTGAGGCCAGCCAAGAGAGATCTTTCAGAAGATGGAAGATAAGGTTCATACCAATTTACAGCAGGGGGTTCCCAACCTTTTCAAGCCAGGGGGGCGGGTCACGTTCTCTCAGTCAGCTTTGAGAGCCAGATGGTCATTTTGCCCTGCCTGCATGATGGGGGTGGCCATTTTGTCCCATGGCATAACCATTTTATTTCTCAAATGGAGGGGTGGGGGGCATATGAAATGGCACCAGGGGCCAGATCCGGCCCATGGGCCTTAGGTTGGGAACCCCTACTTTGCAGCCACGAACCATGTGAATGGGCTTTTGCACCATTTCTTAAATATTCTCCCTCCCCCTTAGTTGGGCTTTTTTGCTCTCTCCTGTACACGTTCGGCCATGCTTTGCAAAGTCGCCAAAGGGTCGCTTCTCCTTTGTGCGTCTCAAACTTGGGACACTAATTAGAAAAGACCAGGAGGCAAAAATCAAAAAATGGGGGGCAGAATCGGAGGTGGCATGCAAACACAGGCATATCAATATCATGTCCAAAATAAAGCTTTCCGCACTCCGCCGCTGGGTTGTTGCACGTAGCCCTAATTAAAGACTCGGAAATATGGCAGGAGGAGGCTGTAATTAGGGCAAGGGAGGAAGGGAAGAAAAGGACCGCAGAGAACAAGCGAGCCTCTGTCTGGGTTCACAGGAGTCCAGGAGGAGGTGGAGAACATCCGATTCCAGATGCTCTGGATCCTGAGGGGGAGAAGGAAATGCTGGTGTGTTGCATGGCAACAGCATTGGTCCAGGCAGGCATGCAGAAGAAGGGCAGCCAGGAGGGGAAAAGTTACCAAGTCTAAGTCAGAACAGCCTTAAAAATGTCTTTCCACTCCTTTCCCAATAGCTGGCCCTTCCACCCCATTCCCAAAGTCAAGGGGGAAAATTGTGCACTCGTTTCACTGCAAAACAACGCTTTTGGCTACCGGGAATAGCACATGTGGTTTACATGATATCGCTTGTGGCGACTCCAGATCTGAACTCAGGATTTGCCTATCACGTACAGACTTTAAGGCATGCTAGAAAGGGAACTCAAGTGACTAAGATGCTGACTGGGAGGCGGCAGGTCAGCAGTTCGATATCCGGACACTGCAGGACGGAATGAGCTCCAGTCTTTGTCCCAGCTCCTGCCAACCTAGCAGTTCGAAAGCAAGAAATTGCAAGTAGATAAATAGGAACCACTTCAGTAGGAAGGTAAACAGGTATTCCCGGTGGTAATGTATTCCCGGTGGTAATACGGCATGGGTGGGCAGAAGAGGAGCCATTGGGGGACAAGAAGTGGCTTTTCCATCCACACTGCCCCCACCCCCAGGACTCTCACCCACCCACGGCCTGGGTGGGCAAAAGGGGACAAGAGGTGGCTTTTCCATCCACACAGCCCACCCCCAACCCCGGGACTCTCACCCACCCACGGCCTGGGTGGGCAAAAGGGGAGCCGTTGGGGGACAAGAGGTGGCTTTTCCATCCACACGGCCCACCCCCACCCCCGGGACTCTCACCCACCCAAGGCTTGGGTGGGCAGAAGAGGAGCCATTGGGGCACTGTGTATATCTTATGAAATGTAAACTGCCTTGAGTTGCCTCAGGGCGAGGAAGGCAGTATAAATAAATGAATGAATGAATGAATGAATGAATGAATGAATGAATGAATGAATGAATGGTTGTGAGAGCTGGATCATTAGGAAAGCTGAGCGCAGAAGCATAATGCCTTTGAGATGTGGTGTTGGAGGAGAGTTTTGAGAGTTCTCTTGACAGGGAGGAGAACAAATAGGTCGATCTTAGAAGAAATCAACCCCGACTGCTCCTTAGAAGGTGAAATAGTAAAGATGAAGCTAAATTACTTTGGACATCAAATGAGAAGAGAGGATTCATTTGAGAAAGCCTTGTTGATGGCAAAAGTGGAGGGCAAAAGAAGAAGAGGGCGGCCAAGGATGAGATGGCTTGATGGTATTGTAGACACAATGGGCACAGAGTTGGGCGGGCTGAGGACAATGGTGCCTGGAGGCCAATGGTCCATGGACTCGCAAAGTATCGTAATTGACAACGAGTTCTTTGAGGCGTCTCCCGCATTGTGAAAGCCTTGACTGTAGGGCTCCCGAAGATATCACTTTGGAATTGGGGTTGGAGAGTGTATGGTGAGTGGGAACTTCACCCCTTTGCAAGGGTTGTGGACAAAAAATCTTTCAGTTGGCAGGAGTTCATCAAAATAGGTTACCCTAACCTAGCAAGATAGCGTATTGAGGATGCTCTAAGCCCCGAAGGATGTCTTGTCTTCAGCACAGATCTGAAACACCAACTCTGACCATCCTTGTTGCCCTTCTCTGTATCTGCTCTAATTTGTTTGCATATTTCTTAAAGATCTTCCTGAAACTCCTTTTGGGGTTTTGCTCCCTGCGATTTGTGAGAAGCATCTGTGCCGCGTCTTTTTGCTGCGTGTTGTGACGGGTGCATGGACAGTCATGCAGAGAAACACAAAGGAAGCACCTAGGGACAGCCATGACCAGAAAGAAGGAGCAATTAAAAGAGAAGGCTATAGTGAGCAAGACATCTTCAAGGGCAGCCCAACCTCTAAAGCACTGTAGCAATCTAACTAGGGAATAGGTTCCTATCCATAGCTAGGTGTGGGTTTGGGTGAGTTTATGGACTATCGTGTAGTAGTGAGTTGTCTAGACCAGTGATGGCCAACCTTGGCACTCCAGATGTTCTTGGACTTCAATTACCAGAAGCCTAAGTTAGCACTTTGGGGAACTGAAGTCCAAGAACACAATGGATAGTCCTCAGCTGGCATTCACACCCACACCAACCCACAGAAACACACACTCACACACCACACCAACATTCACACTTTGTTCTAGGCTCACAGCCCTGCTGCTCAAAGACAATTTTCTACCTTGATTAACTTCTTTTGATCACCTCCCTGCTTAGTTCCTCCCCGCTTTGATGTATCTCTCTCCGCCGAGGCACTTTTCTGATGGATGGTTTTAATTTACAAGTGACGGGCTCTTCTTTTAAAACTCTGGCAGCAGTTTTGGGGTGGGTCGGACTCCCGTCTGAACCCTGCCCAGCGTGCTGGTTCTCTTTTCCCAGCATCAAAAGCCCCCTGCCGTAGATTGTGAACTGACCCATGATTTCCCCCCTTGCACCCCTCCTGAGCTTTCGATTTACCAAGCTAATTTGTTTTATGATTGCTTTATATCTTGTCTTCATGTGCTCTAATCTATTACGTACTCCTTGCTGCTTTTCATTACATTTCTTGCCTCCTTTGGGTTTACTGGAGACAATATGCTAATTATTGACTCTAAGCTGAAGAAGGGAAGAGATCCCTTTTTTTTTAAGGCCATAAATGTATGCTACTGAACATTAAATAAAACTCAAAAGTACAAAATAGCATGGGTGTATCCACCTAAGGACTGTGGTGGCTTAGTGTTTAAGACACTGAACTTGATGAATGGAAAATCAGCAGGTCAAGACCCAAGTGATGCATGATGGAGTGAGCCCCAGCTACCATACCTGTCAACCGCTGCTCCGGAAAATCAGGGACCTGTGCAGAACGATTCTGTGCAGGTTGCTGTTTACGCATGCGTAAAAGCCTTCTACGCATGCATAAAAGCGACTTGCGCAGAACTGTTCTGCGCAGCTTGCTTCTACGCATGCGTAGAAGGCTTCTATGATCCCCTTCTGCACAGAAGCCTTCTACGCATGCGTAGAAGGGTTCTACGCAAGCGTAGAAGGGTTCTACGTATGCATAAAAGCCTTCTACGCATGCGTAGAAGCGAGCTGAGCAGAAGGGATGCTCAGTAACGCCTTTTCCCCCGCTGCCAAATTCCGGGGTTTCGGCAGCTCCGGGTGGGAAATGGCGAAAATTGGAGCCGAAAAACGGGAAATCCCGGCCAATCTGGGAAGGTTGACAGGTATGCCAGCTACTGCCAACCTAGCAGTTTTAAAGCAAGAAATTGCAATTAGATAAATAGGGACCACTTTAGTGGGAAGGTAAAGGGCATTCCATGCACTCTGGTGTCTAGTCATGCCTGCGATGTCTAGTCATGCCTGCCACATGTCCACAGAAATGTCTTCAAATGCAGACAGCACTGGCTCTTTGGCTTTGAAACAGCACTGAACCCTAGAGTCAGATACGACTGGCTTTTGAGCAAGGGCGACCTTTACCTTTACCTATCCACCTATGTTGATACTATCTGCCAAGATAGAAACCCAACATATGTAAGAAGACATGGAAAGCTTTCGAAATACCCCCCAAATCCAGAAGACTAGAAAGCAAAGTCCACTCATTTTGGAGTTAGGTCCATAGTCCAGTGGAGTCTGGAGAATCCAAATAAAGAAGGAGTCAGTGACGGATGTTAATACAAACTTAACAGGCTATCCATGATGCTGTACTTATGTGGGGATATATGGTGTAGGTTAGAACTTGAAGTGTGTTCACAGCATACATCCAGCCCCTTGCAGAATGGCTGTAAAGTTCAGATTAAAACCTGGAATGGGTCTATGGCCACTGTGAAATTGAAGTCATCAGCTTTCCCTGCTGGACCCAGAAAATAGCAACAAGGAACTTCTGCTTGTGCTAATAATGTGCTTCTGGGCTTTTTCTCCCCCTATCCTCCATGTTTAACTGCTTTGTTGTTGTTCAGTCGCACAGTCGATTCCAACCCTTTGTGACCCCATGGACCTCCAGGCACCCCTGTCCACCATCTTCCTCAGCCCGCCCAGTTCTGTGCCCTTTGTGTCTATAATACCATCTAGCCATCTCATCTTTGGCCGCCCCCTTCTTCTTTTGCCCTCCACCTTTCCCAGCATCAAGGCTTTCTCAAGTGAATCCTCTCCTCTCATTTGATATCCAAAGTACTTCAGCTTCATCTTTACTATTTGACCTTCTAAGGAGCAGTCAGGGTTGATTTCTTCTAAGATTGACCTATTTGTTCTCTTTGCTGTCCAGTGGACTCTCAAAACTCTCCTCCAACACCACATCTCAAAGGCATCTATTCTTTTGCACTCAGCTTTCCTAATGGTCCAGCTCTCACAACCATACATTACCATTGGGAATACCATTGCTTTGACTATGCAAATTTTTATTTGCAAGGTGATGTCTCTACTTTTTTCAGAACCCAGCCAGCACTTCTGCTAATTCTCTCTCCACGTGCTGCTCCAGTCTATCCTGTATTATCTTGAGCATAACCTTGGTAGCGTGTGGGATGAGCGCAATTGTTCGATAATTTGAACATTCTTTGGCATTGCCCTTTTTGGGGATTGGAACGTATACTGATCTTTTCCAATCCTGTGGCCATTGTTGTGTTTTCCAAATCTGCTGGCATATAGAATGCAATAATTTGACTCCATCATCTTTTAGGGCTTTGAAAAATTCAGCTGGGGTACCATCTTCTCCACTGGCTTTGTTGTTAGCAGTGCTTTTTAGGGCCTTTCTGACTTCACTCTCTAGCATGTCTGGCTCACGTTCAATGATCTCATCCTTGTGATTATCTGGGGTGTTGAGGTCCTTTTTGTAGAGTTCCTCTGTGTACTCTTGCCATCTTTTCTTTATATCTTCTGCATCAGCTAAATCCTTGCCCTTTTTGTCCCTTATCATGGTCATTTTTGCTGTAAACATTCCCTTGATATATATATATATTAGAGATCTTTTCAAATATATATATATATATATATATATATATATATATATATATATATATATATATATATATATATATATATATATATATATATATATATATATATATATATATATATATATATATATATATATATA
This sequence comes from Bradypodion pumilum, assembly GCA_035047305.1. NCBI lineage: Eukaryota > Metazoa > Chordata > Lepidosauria > Squamata > Chamaeleonidae > Bradypodion > Bradypodion pumilum. The sequence continues at coordinate 9,168,910 of JAWDJD010000016.1, read as the reverse complement.
TATATATATATATATATATATATATATATATATATATATATATATATATATATATATATATACGAAAAGATCTCTACTCCTACTCCTTATGTTGTTTTCCTCTATTTCTTTGCATTGTTCATCTAGGTAGGTTATCTTATCTCTCCTTGCTTTTTTTTGAAAGTCTGTATTCAATTGATTGAACTTTTTCCTTCCTCCTTTGTCTTTTGCATTCCTTCTTTCCTCTGCTATTTTAAGAGCCTCATCAGACAACCACTTTTCTTTCTTATGCTTCTTTTCTTTCAGTATGGTTTTCCTTGCTGCCTCCTGTATGATGTCCTGCGCCTCTGTCCATAATTCATCTGGCATTCTTTCTATCAAGTCAAAGCCATTAAATCTGCTCCACACCTCCACTGTGTATTCCCTAGGGATGTTGTCTAGGTCATACCTGTCTGGCCTAGTTGTTTCCCCTATTTTCTTTACTCTAAGCCTGAATTTTGCAAGCAGTAGATTATGATCTGAGCCACAGTCTGCTCCAGGTCTTGTTTTTGCTGACTGTATGGAGGTTCTTCATTTTTGGCTGCAGAGCATGTAATCTTTCTGGTTTCAATGTTGGCCATCTGGTGATGTCCATGTGTAAAGTCTCCTCTTGTGTTGCTGGAAGAGGGTTATAGCTGTCAAGTATCCCTTATTTGCCAGGAAATTTCCCTTATTTCAAAATCCAAAACTTGACAGGTATGCACCCAGGAAAAGATCTTAAGCAATTCTATCAGAGTATAGTGGCAATCAATTTCCTCTCCCGTTGCCTGCTTCTCTCTCAAACCTGGAGCTCGGGTCATATGCAATGGTGCTCTTTGTTATTATGTCTGTTGATGTTTGAGGGCTAAACCATATCTAAACCAAAAATAACATGATCTCGGTTCTAAATCTGACTCTTAGTTCTCTAAAGCAGACTCCTTGGATCAATAGAAACCCACAAAGTATTGGGATTTATAAGATTGGGTCCACTGTCCTTGGGTCCAGGAGAGTGGCTAGGTTTTGCTACTGTCTTGGAGGGTGTTGAGATGGCCAAGATGCCATTATGTTTCTTGTAAAACCCAGGCCCTCTAGTAAAGGGGTTCTTAAAGATTTTCAGCCGTGGGCTGGACCATGCCCCCTCAGAGAGCAGAGCGGATGGGACTGGTGCCATAAACATACCTGTCAAGTTTTGGATTTGGAAATAAGGGAAATTTCCCAGCCAATAAAGGATACTTGACAGCGATGCTTATCCTGTGCTGCCCTCCAATGGTGGCAATAGGGCATTGCAGTCTAATTAATAAGGGATGACGGCAGGAAAGAGGGTAAAATAAGGGGTTTTCCCGGACAATACGGGATACTTGACAGCTATGGCCATAAACCGTGTCCATGGCTGTTGTAAACACATTTACAACAGCCGTAAATGAGTTTGTGGTTGTAGTAAACGTGTTTGACAGCCATGGACTCATTTACGGCTCTTGTAAAAATGTTTACATGGCCGTAAATGAGTCCATGGCCAATTGCGACTGCAGCGGCTGCGGGAGCAGCTGGAGCGAGTTTGGAGGCCAGATTATTTGGTGCAATGGGCCATAGGTTGTGAACCCCTGCTCTAGTATGGGCATTGCAAAACATACATATAAACTGACATCAAGGCAACTCAAATTCCATGGTGGAAATAGTAGCCTCATGCCATGGAATTCAACCTAGATCCCTTATTTTTCAGAATAAATTCTGCAATTTTTTTACTCTAGAGATGGGGCTATTCTGTCTATTGGTCAAAGTGGAAGGACAGAAGTCACGGTCTTTAGAAACCTTTCGATCTCCCAAAATGCAATCGGGCAGCGAAGGTGGTGGATCTCAATTTTGTGGAGATGCCTTAGTTCGGATTTTACTGGTACTTTCCAAGATCCTTACTCTTGTCTATTATTACATAGGTTCAGTTCCTTGGAGATCTCCTTAGTATCTTGGACTAAAAGCTGGAGGGGACTCCAAGCCTCTATAAAATCCACACTGCAGGAATTGTCAATAGTGTTTCAGCTGCAATAAAACCTAGACACTTGGTGCTGTGATTCTCATGCCGTTGAGTGTTGCTCTTGCGGTATAACATTCCGAAAAGTTGACTTTGAGAGTTGACTTTGAGAGTGGAGCATCTTCCCCTCAATAACCAGGCCGGCTTCACCCGTTCATCTCAGGCAACTCCAAGTTCCCATGCCCAGGTTGGCTCAGAAGTCTGTTACCCGCCGCAGGGCTTTCTTGGCGCCAGCTCTGGTTCTATAGAGCGCACAGCCAAGGGAGCGGTGTGTGATTGACTCCATAGGGACCTTTAAGAAACAACTCAAAACCTTTCTGTTTGAGGAGGCATTTAGCAGTTCTTTGAAGACCAAATAGGAGACCCCATCCCATTGCCTTTCTGTCACAAGAGTTTGGGATCCTCAGTTCGGATTTTGATTAGGTGGGTGAGGGTTGTTTTATTGTCTTAATGGTGTTTGTTTCGCCTTTTTAATAGTGTCAGCCGCCCAAGAGTGGGAGTCCATCCCAGATGGGTGAGGTATAAGTCATACCTGTCAACCTTCCCACATTGGCCGGTTTTCGGCGCCGATTTGCACCATTTCCCACCCCGCGCTGCCGAAACTCTGGGATTCGGCAGCGGGCGAAAGGAGGTACTGCACAGCCTTTCTGCACAGGTCACCTTTTACGCATGCGTAGAAGGGTTTTACACCCTTCTACGCTTGTGTAGAACCCTTCTATGCATGCGTAGAAGGGGGCTGCGCTAGCGTAAAACCCTTCTACGCATGCGTAGAAGGTGACCTGCGCAGAACCGTTTTGCGCAGGTCCCAGATTTGCCGGAGCCGTGGTTGACAGGTATGGTATAAGTCCAATAAATAAATAAAACAAATAAATTAACTTTCTACCTCCCACTGTTCTGTCTTGCTCTCTTATAGTTTATCTCATGTCATGTGTCAGATATCTCATATGTTCGATCTTTCTTGTGCCTCCCTGCCCCCAGTTGTTGCCTATATCTCTTGTAGAGTCTTCTCAGCTTACTATTTTTGTGTGTCTTACTTTCTGCCTTTCACTTCTGTCTGTTTGTGATTTCAGTGGACTACTCTGTGTCAAAATAAAGTCTCCTTTTAGAAGCAGAGCAAATTTAGACGCCTTGAAGGTATCCCCCTTCCCTCCTCCCGACACAGGAAGGTGTAGTTTGGTCCTAGCGACACACTTGCATGCTTCTCTAACTAATAACATCATCAATATTGGGTGTCTTTTGTTACCTTATTTAGCTTCTTTTTTTGGGGGGGGGGAATTTATTCCACTCATAACATGGATTGCAACATTTCTTGGAACGTTTAAATAACGAAAACACTTTGCATTTATGAAGGTGATCCAGGATAAATCTCAGTCTCTTTTTACAAATAAAATAAAATTAAATACAATTTAAAAATTCTATTGGCTCCCCCTTCCACCTCCATAATCATGTGACACCAGCAACCAATTCTAGAGGGGGAAATTGGCTTCTAATTCCCTAACTCATGTTATATACTGATTTGGGTGGGAAATTCCATTTTTTTTAATGCTTTGAGCTGTTTTGAGCTCGATCCTGGCCAAGGGTCAAGATTGACTCAGCTGTCCATCCTTCCAAGGTCAGTAAAATGAGTACCCAGCATGTTGCTAATTAACTTGTGAACCAGTATATGGGGCAGTATAGAACTGTGATTGCTTTACTTGACTTAAACCCTCATGATACTTGCTATATTTAGAGAGAATGTGCATTCCAATTAGTCAGGGATAACTTTCTTGCAATCATCTTTGGTAAACACAGTTCTCAGCTGTTGGCTTTTACAACCCGCCTGAAGCAAATATGCTGGATCTTCTTCATAAATGATCTCCTTTTCTTCTGACCAAACCTGCACTGGATTTGGGGTCTTGAATCGCTTGTGTTGATTCAAGCATCAGTAGCTAGCCTACCACTGGATTGCATTGTGATAGAAATGGATTGTACTTGGGGGACCCTTCACTACACTTCACCCCATTCCATCAGTGGGATGCTTTTACTTCTTTCTATAGGGAGAGCTCTCTCCCCCACTCCCACCCCATTATATGTGTATTTGTGTGCAGAAATGTTCACATTGTTCCCTCACTTTAGTAAATATTATGAACATCTATGATGCAGGATCTGATTGCATTTTGATAATCATCATTTGCACTTGCCAATTTGATTCAGAAAAAAAAATTATTACCTGGGCAAGTCCAGTATTCATCTCTTGTTCACTTGGTTAAAAAAAAATCTATTGCCGTCACCATCAGCCTTATGCTATGACCAACTTTGGCACTCCAGGTGTTATAGGCCTTCAATTCCCAGAAGCCCTGATCAACAGGTGTGCTGACTTGGGCTTCTGGGAATTGAAGTCCAAGAACACCTGGAGTGCCAAAGTTGGCCATTGTGGTTCTAGGCCAGTTATGACCATTCTTGGTACTCCAGGTGTTCTTGGACTTCAATTCCCAGAAGTCCTGATCAACAGGTGTGCTGACTTGGGCTTCTGGGAATTGAAGTCCAAGAACACCTGGAGTACCAAGGTTGGCCATCACTGTGCTAGGTAGGGCATGACTACAGGCTCCTGCATTCAATGTAGCTGGTGCTTTCTAGATGTACTGTACTACAATACCCTTCATCTCTGCCCATCACCCACACTGATGGGAACTGTAATCCAGAGCATTCAAAGGGCACTGGTTTGACAAGGAAGGTTGGTCTAGGAGTTAGATGCAAAAAGAACGGTGGATAGAGAAACGGGATTCAAGGCTAATTGAATCCAGATCTGCCCCTGGAGTTGACACAATCCTCCTGATTATGATTGAGTTAACTTCTTCTGTAAATACTTATCAAACCCAGCTAGTTCTGTAAGACCAGATGTTTTCAGCCTTCCTTCCTGATGTTTCATTCTTCAAGCCCACAGTTATGGGAGACAAAATTCCACAGGACTTTGGAAATATTAAAACAATGATCCGACAATCATATGGTCACATCCAGACAATACATTTGTTTTCCCCAGTTTCCCTGAGAGTAAAGCTGACACAATTGTTAGGCTTGTCCAGTATCCTAAGAATAAGGAAGGTACCCCTTCTCCTCACACAAAGGTGAAACTATCGTTCCCAAAACAAATTGTCCTAAATGAAACCATCCTTTCCTAACAAATTGGCAAGTGTATGAATAGCCGTGTTCAACATTTGGAGTGGGGTACAGAAGGTAGTTTTTCTCTAAAGAAACACAAAAACACTCACTTGGAGCTGTCTCTGCCCACATTTTCTGGTTTCTCTTGAGATCACATAAATCTTTCGCTTCTTCTGGTCAACAAGGCACAGTTGGGTTTGGTGACACCACAGAAACCACCTGTACCTGTTTGACCACAGGCACCAGCAGATCAAGAGGCAAGCATTGTTCTATACCATCGTTGTGAAGTGACTAAAGAAAAACTACCTTTTGTGCCCACCTTTTGATGCACCTACTTTTTTCACGGGGGGTGGGGATGAAATCCGTGAGATAAGAATTGCCCGCAATGAATGCAGAAGGGTGTCTGTCTTACATTTGCAGCATGGACGTCCAACTCCGAGCATGTACAATGAAAGCAATGCATTTAACCAATCTACTCTGGTAACAACTGATTACTCGAGTCCATGAGGCTTCCGTGGTATTGCTCAGAGTTCAGCAAAGTTGTCTCTCCAGATGTTCGTGGAGCTCCATTACCCAAGTCAATACACCTGCTTGATCAGGGCTTCTGAGATTTGACGTCCACAAGGAGAGACAAGTTTGCCGACCACCCCCTGGTATAGCTAAACTGTCAAGTAGAAACCATTTAAAAACAACAACAAAGTAGTTTTGCTCCACAAAACATGATAGTGCAAGGATCCTCGACCTGTGGCCCACAGGCCAGGTCTGGCCCGTGGCATCAAATCATCCAGCCAACGCCCTCACTCCAGCTGCCGCTGCCTCCGCCGCCTCAATCCTTGACTCCTCAGCTTGGCTTGGCATATCCCAAACAACACTTCATAGCAGGGCGGATGTTGTAAGGCTTACAACATCTGCCCTGCTATGGAGTGCCATTAGGAACATGTCAAGCCAAGCGGAGGGGGCAAGGACTGAGGTGACGGCGGCAGAAGCAGGAGCAGCTGTGGGCATGTTTCCAGTGGCTGCAGTGGTGGTGGGGACCACTAGTCCTGCCCCTCAACAGTCTGAGAGAGCGTGACCCGGCCCCCAGTTTAAAAAGGTTGAGGACCCCATGGTAGAATATGGAGATTTCCTATATGTCCATATTGTTGTTGAAAAGCTTCCCAACAAGTAGAATCAGTTCGAAGACCTTTTGGTCTCTTAAGAAAGGCTATTTGCCCTCTGTCTTTGGATCTGTTTGAGAAGAGGCAAAACCTTCCCCTTCTCCTTTGGAAGCTGTTTGGTCTTCTCGAGGGGAAATAAATAAGATCGAAATTCACTGACATGAAAAGTCAATTTGGCTGATGTTAAGCACTGATTCTAGTGAGTCTACTCATTACGTGATTCGTCATTGTATGATTCAGCCTCCCTTTTGGCAGCCAAATCTTGGCTCCCCCCACCCCCCCCAGCTTAGATGAAACTTCAGTGCCGTCTGCTCCCAAGGAAGTTTGGGTAGAGTTGTAAACATAGGGCCGTGGTGGCTTAATGGTTAAGATGCTGAACTTGACAACTGGAAGGTTGGCAGGTCAGCAGTTTGAGACCGAGTACTGCATGTCGGAGTGATCCCCCGTCTCTCCCAGCTCCTGCCAACCTAAAAGTTCAAAAGCAAGAAATTGCAAGTAGATAAATTGATACCACTTCAGTGGGAAGGTAGATAGTGTTCCATGAGTTCCGGTGTCTAGTCATGTCTGCCACATGTCCACAGAAACACCTGCAGATGCAGACAGCACTGACTCTTTGGTAGTAAACAGACATGAGCACTGAACCCTAGAGTCAGATGCGACTGGCTTTCGAGCAAGGGTGACCTAAACATAGGATGACATCCAGTGTTGTGTAAATAGAAACTGCAGATGTTTCCTATTCCCCCCCACTACTGTGAACTCCTGTATCCCCCGAAACCCCTCATAGTTACAGACTGTGTCTTATGGGCTCCAGAGAGAGTGGAAAAGTTATCTGAAATTGGCAGTACGCAAGGTTTCATTTCCCTCCTTCCAGAATCTTATCACTGATTTATTCTTGTGTAAGCTCCCGTCTCTGTGCCAGCTCCTGCCAACCTAGCAGTTCGAAAGCAAGAAATTGCAAGTAGATAAATAGGTACTGCTTAGGCATGAAAGGTAATGGCATTCAATGCTCTCCAGTGTCCAGTCATGCCTGCCACATGGCCATGGCGATGTCTGCAGTCTCAGACAGGACTAGCTCTGGCTGCAATCCTGTGGACATTGAGTAAATCCAATTGCATTCATTGGGAACCACTTCCAATTATACATAGAAAGAACTGCATGTTTAAAATGCCCCCAATGGTGTGTAAATCCTGCACATGCTTTTAATGCACTCAGAGGCCAAAACTGTGACTGTGATCCAATGGTTTTCACTGGTTCTCTGCTTATGGTGAATTTCCCTAGCTCATTGGCTTTTAAACTCCAATTTGGGGTTGAAATGAATAATCAACACCCAATGAATTGGCTTTAATGCGGCTCTGTTTGAGCAAGTGTTGATAACAACTGCCTACAGTTGAAGGCCACGATCCCTCACAGGAGTTAGCAACAAGAAGCGCATGCCCAGCCTATACTCCACAGCAGGATTTCTCAACCTCGGCCCCCCAGATGTTCTTGGACTTCAACATTCCCAGAAGTCCTGACTGACATTATGTGTTGACTTGGATGCCTGGGAATTGACGTCCAAGAACACCTGGGGGCCCAAGGTTGAGAAACCCTCCTCCAAGGAATACAAGTGAAGGAGGTGGCCAAACTGCCCGATGTTTCCTAGGAACTATAGTCCAGATTTTGCTGCTCCAAACACTGCTTTGAAGTCCACTTTTGGGACGGTTGACCACCTACCAAGAGGGATGAAAAGAGGTGGTCAACCGTCCCAAAAGTCCTAGTCGGGACCAACTGAAACAAGTGCAACTGATTTTTTTTTCTTCTTCAGTAGACAAGGATAAATTTCAGGCATGAGCCTAGATTCCACTGCCCATCCATGGTATGGAAGAAAATGTTTGGGGCTGGGGTGAAGACATCAGCAAGACCATACTCTAGTAGTGCAAAACATCTTGAGTCAATCAAAACTGCAGTTCATGCCTTCCTCCTCATTTTGTCTTCCAGTCCAGCCTGGAAAGGTCATATAAGGTTAATAACACCTTGCCTCTCGCTAACATTTGTGTCTGTTCTACCCTCCAAGGATAAATAACCCACAGTCCGTTATGGGGGTTTTCTTTCTCTTTCTCCAGGTCAAGCAGGCGCTGGGCTTAAAAGGTCTCTTTCTCAGAAATCCAAAGCAGGGTTCTCTCGACAGTCATGTTGCTGGCCAACTCAACCGCAAACACTCCTTTAGCAGCCACATCTTACGGCGGACGGCCAGCGCGCCCACCAAAACCCAGAAGAAACCCAAGAAAGGCTTTCCTGAGATTGCCATTGACACCAAAGACAACAGCTCTCAAAGTGCGGGCGATGACCAGGAACTTGAAGGCTCCTCCTTTCCCCGTTTTGACCAAGAGCCGGAGTGTGCGCCTTCTCCTGCACCTTCTCATAAAGATAGCGCTCGAGCTGAAGCCAAGGGGTTCAAAGGTAAGGCCCAAAGTTTTGGCAAAGATAAAAGCAGCCAAGCCCACAGGGATGCTACCTACAGCGAGCCCATCCGGAGATCCAACCGGGTCCGCCTTCAGGAGCCACCCGGCGAGAAGCAGGGCGTCTTTGCCCGTTGCGCCATCAATGGATCGGGGAGGATTGGCGTGGCCACCAACTGCATCAAATGCATGATTGGCTCCAACGAAAGCCCTGATTTGGAGTGCAGGTGGGGTGGTGAGCATCCCGCCGCTACTAGCCCGGCCCCTGGCGATATGCCGCCCTGCGGTCAGTACGGCAGCCTAGCAGGAGAGGAGGAGGAGGGGTTAGAGCTAAACACCTGGGTTGTCCAAGAGTATCAGCCCAGGCCGCAACCTGATCTCCACCTCTGCAGTGGCGGTTACGGGGTGGCCGATAACTTGCCGAGGACCTGCCAGCCCTTTGCGACCTCAGGGAAGAAAAACGGTGACTCTAAATGTCCCGGAGTGAGAGGTCCTCCTTGGCAGAGACGGCAAGGCCAGGCTGGTGACAAGTATGGAAGCACTGTCAACCTGGTGACCACCAGCACGGGCTCCATAACCTCCGACTCCAGCAGCTTGGAGAGCCTCGGAAGCCCCGACTTCCCCAAACACTTTCCCAAGAGCTCCAGAAAACAAGCAGGCACCCTCCAGAGAGAGATGAATGCCTTGTTCACTGAGAAACTGGAGGAAATTCGGAGTAAATCCCCTATATTCTTTACTGGTAAGAATGGATCTTCTTCACCCAGCGCTGACTGTAGACCATCCCGTCATTTTAGTTTCCCTTTAGCCGTTGTGTTTCCGCTTAGAATGGATTGTGTTGTTTTGTTTAATTTAGCCATTTTTAGCTTTCTTTGTCACTGGGGAAAGGGTGGGTGGGGTGGGGGTGGTGGTAAAGCGCATTCAAATGCATTCACTCATCTGTTTCTGAGTGGGGCTTTGTTTGGTCCAGATGCGTCCTGTCATAGATAAATATTCATTTTTTTTCCCTCTGTGCTAAACCATTTCCACTAGCTAATCCTTCTGTGATGTATGGATCACTCTCTGTGTGCTTTAATTATTTGCTGCATAAGTGTGATTCTCAGACTTGTTTTTATTCCAACCAGAGTTTTATGCAGAGATTACCAAAGGGGAAAAATTCACCATAATTTTGCTAAATATCATTTGGAAAATTGTTCATATGAGGTCCTGGGAAAAGGTATTAGGACATTTTTTTCTTTTTTTTTAATTTATTTTCTTAATACACATCCAAAAATAAAAAAAGGGATAACACACAGAACAATATAAGAAAAGAAAAGACAAAATGCACAATAATATAAATAAACAGAGAAAAGGAAAAAAAGAAAAAACAAAACAAAACAAAATGTCACCACGTGCTATATACAATGCTATGGAGACAGAATTTCCCCTTTTATCTATTATCGTCTCAAAAATGCAATATAATCCGGCACCGGCAATTGCCCATGACCATTAATCAAGGTATAGTCTATCAAACATTTCCAAATTTCCTGAAATTTGCTTTCTTTAATTAACCCTTTTCTTAAGTTTAACTCCCAGGTGAGCTTATCATTCAATGCTGTATTCCACAACTCCTTATACCAATCCTCTATTTTTGGGGTAACATCACATTTCCAATAGTATTAGGACATTTTTCTGAAATCCTGCAAAATTCTTCCTTCCTTCCTTTCTTCCTTCCATCCTTTCTTCCTTTCTTCCTTCCTTCCTTCTCTCTCTTTCTCTCCTTTCTTTCTTTCTCTTTTCTTCCTTCTTTCCTTCCTCCGTTCTCTCTCTCTCTCTTGCTGTTGAACTAATCAAATGCTTGCATAGGCTTTATTTAATTAGATTTAAATTAATTAAATTTAGTTTTATTTCAATCAAATCCTTTAATAGAATGTTGCATACTGTATTTCACTTTCCACTTATGAAATAATAAGAGGCCCAAGGCAAAATTTATAGTATTTAGCACACACACCCCCAATGCTACAAGATATTTTTTTTTAAGTTAGAAACTAAATTTAATTGCTGGTCCTAACTCAAAGGAACTGTTGAATTAACTGCTGTATGAATGAAATCTTACATAAATCCCATTGGTTTAGTGAATTTATTCTAGTTGGAACTAGCAAGCTCAGGGATTTAATACATTTATCTGTGCTGTTGGTACACAGAAAGAGCCTCCTCAAAGATTGGGGGTAATCTTGAACCACCATGGTAACAGACACCTTGTGTTGCCGGCTAATATTTCTCACACTAGGTCAGGCAAAAGTAACCGCAGAATGAACTCACCAAAAGGTGCCTTCATTTTGGCAGTTTCACGTCTGGCCAAAGACAGAACCCTCTTTATTTCTGAAGGTAAAAGTACTGCTTTTGGAAGAATCAAATTGTTTCTTAAACACTCCCTGCTCCCTGCTTGTTTATTGCCTCTTTCTATTTCCAAGATCTGTTGATTCTTTGACGTCCTCTGTTGTGGGTTTGTTGTGCTTTTTTTATACTACACTTCCCAACTAATCAGGGATCGTGAAGTGAGCATGAGAACTAAACAACCAGAAATTTGGCCATTACATGACTGGCTCCTGCTTGTGGAAGATTGTCAATCAGCCAAAAAGAGAGAAAAAGAGAAAGAAATAAGAACATAAGACCAGCCTTGCTGGAAGAGGCCACAGGAGCGCATCCAGTTGAGCATTCTGTCTCACACAGTGGCTCACCATTTGCTTCAGGGTATTATTCCCAAGCAGATGCCTTCACCTCCTTAGGATTCCCTGGAAATGGCATTGAGAGATATCCTGCCAACCTCTCCAACCCGGAGGTTGTCCTTAGGTAGCCATCATTATAGCCATGGATACCCTTGTCCTCCTCCATGAACTTGTCTAATCCTTTCTTAAAGCTGTCAAGACTGACAGCTGTCACCACTTCTTCTGGCAGGGAGTTCCATAGACCAGTGATCCTCTGGGTGAAAAAAGTACTTTCTCTTATTGGTTTGAAAATTAGTACCCAAAGGTTTCATGGAGTGCTCCCTAGTTCTAGTGTTGTGCCATAGGGAAAACAGTTTTTCCTTCTCTACTTTGTCCACACCGTGCATGATTTTATAAACTTCAATCAGGTCACCTCTTAGAAATAAAGCTCAAGTGGACCAGGGAATCTATTGTCGTTGAGCTTCCAGGTGTTTGGGGCCTCAGCACCCCAAATTCAAGAGTGTTGGCTGGGTTGGGAAAGACAACAGCTGAAGGATACAAGGGTTGATTCTCGCTACCACAATTGTCCTTCTTTGTCATTTCAAAGACAAAACTGGTATCATTGGGCAGTTGGAGCATCATTATTGAGGACCATATACAGTGTTAACCCAGGCCCCACAGGTGGAATTCAATTCCCAGAAGCCTAAATCAGTACATTGGCTGATCAGTACTTAGGGGAATTGACTTAGGATTCTGGGAATTGAAGTCCAAGAACCAAAGGCTGGAAAATAATGCCTTAAGGACATAGGTTGGGAAACCCAAAAGTTTTGACAAGGGGAATTGACTTGCGTTTCCCAACCTTTGGTTCTTGGACTTCAATTCCCAGAAGCCTAAGTCAGTCCATTGTCTGATCCAGTGCTTTGAGTAATTGACTTAGGCTTCTGGGAATCGAAGTCCCAAAACCAAAGGTTGGGAAACAATGGCACTTCTTGACTGCAATTCCCTCGAAGCCACTCTGGTTGGTCTAAGAATAATTCTAAGGATCCTTCAAATCGGAAGACCTTTGTTCCCATTGCTTTCTCCCATTCACTGATTCCTTTTCTGATCCAGCCTTCCCTGAACTAATTGTGGTTTTTCTCCCCTTCTGTTCTGTCCTATTCCACACGCACTCTCTTGTCTGTGTAGTTAAGAACTGAAAGGATGAGCAAGTCACAGGTAATTCTTGAGCCTTGTTGGTTTAAATGTTGACCTTGCCCGGTTTACCAATGTTTCTTTGCAATTTCCTGTGGTTTCCCTTTCCCAGTTTCGCTGCATGATCGCCTGATATGTCTCGTGTGTCTTTATTTACAATTGCTCCCAGCCTCCTCTGTGGACTCTTTATATGTTAAATTGCATCAGATAAGAAATGGGTCTCTCTCCCACCTCCCAGTCAAAAAAGTTGCTTCTGATTCCAGGTTTTCTTCTTTTTTCCCTTCTTGAAGCATGCTCCTGAATATGCCTATTTATGTGTGCTTCTTTGGTTTATGTAAGATTGTGATATGTGGAGCAAAGTTCTGGCAAACAGAGTTGTCAGTGGGCCACCTTGATAGTAAGGAAAAAGTTTCCCTTGCTTGAAAGCAAGTCATATCCAACTCTAGGGTTCAGTGTTCATCTCTGTTTATTACCAAAGAGCCAGTGCTGCAGATGTTTCTGTGGACATGTGGCAGGCATGCCTAGACACGGAACGCTGTTTACATTCCCCACCGAAGTGGTCCCTATTTATCTACTTGCAATTTCTTGCTTTCGAACTGTTAGGTTGGCAGGAGCAGGGACAGAGACAGAAGCTCACTCTGTCATGCAGCACTCTAGTCTCGAACTACCGACCTACTGTCCTTCTAGTCATCAAGTTTAGCACTTAACCACTAAGCCACCACAGACCCTACCTATAACTAAGAGAACTGAGGATTCCCCTCTTCTCTTTTCTGTCTCTGTCTCTCTCATTTGGTGTTTGTATCTGCTTCTGATGTTCCCTTTACCAGTGACATGTCCACAAAATCTTGTGGCACAAATGGTGGGACTACCAGAAATAAAGCCAAGAATGTAGTCAACTGTACTTAGTTTGCTACCCAATTTCCATCCTTGCAAAGTTTCTCAATTGTTGGTTTTGTAACACCCAAATGTGCTGCAAAAAGCAAAGTTTTGGTTGCAGCTTTCATTCCTGTACCTTGCCACTTTGCTAAGACTTAAAGAAACCAATTTCTTGTGACTGTGTGCATGGTTGCATTGTGGTTTGTACATGCGACGTGGGTAATTTATTAGTTTGCAGAAGAATATTTCCACACACTGACATGAAAACTGCATACAGTGGAACTTCATATAACAATCGCCCCATATAACAACGAATTCGTATAACAATTAGGTTTTGGGGGGAAATGGTGTCCCACATAACAATTTTCCCTATGGAAAAAACATACAACAATTTTTCAATGGGAAAAACCACTTAGCAAAAAAAAATTATTGTACAATGCATCCCATAGGGGAAATCACTATACGATGCATGCATCATATAGCAATTGTTTCGTACAACAACGAACCCTGTGGAACGGATTAAAATCATTGTATGAGGTACCACTGTATATATTTCTTTGCAAATTGTGCATCAAGAAAGTAGAGGGGAATAAGAACAAAAGGAAAGCGACACATCCTTTGGTTGTGGTCATAACTGATTTTGAAAACTCAAAATTCAAAAGGTTAAACTGCGACTCAGGAAGAAAAAGAACCAGAGCCTGAACCCATTGAGTGAGTAAAGCAGTGATGGTCAACCTTGGCACTCCAGGTGTTCTTGAACTTCAATTCCCAGAAGCCCTGATCAACAGGAGTGCTGACTTGGGCTTCTGGGAATTGAATTCCAAGAACACCCAGAGTGCCAAGGTTGGCCATCATTGGAGAAGAGAATGAAGCCGAGAGAGAGAGAGAGTTGAATGATGGTAGATTTTCTCCTTTATGTTCTGCTAGCTTGGGTCAACAAAGGAGGTTTACCTTCAACTTGCATTCCTCTGGCAACTGAAGCTGCTTGATGTCTTTATACGATTGTAGATATTGTTGTCCAAAATAGAAAGGTGATATGCAAGAGCAGCAACTGCACAACAGAAGTGGCACCTTGTGGCCTTCTGGATGTTGTTGAGCTGCAGTCCCCATCAGCCTGAGAAGCATAAATGATGCAAGATCATGGGGAGCTGATGTTCAACATCTACCGCCCTGAATGCAACTAATTTTGTCTACCTTTAGAAGCTAAAAAGGACCAAGCCTGGTTATTTCTTGGATGGGAAACTATCTCCTGCCTCAGATGGACTCTGTGTGAGATAGCTTCTTATCATAGCTGTCAAGTGTCCCGTATTGGCCGGGAACATCCCATATTTTACCTTCTTTCCTGGCGTCCTTCCATATTAGGAAGACTGCAATGCCCTAATTCTGCCAACTGGAGGTTTGCACAGGATAAGCATAGCTGTCAAGTTGCCCATTTTGTCCAGGAAATTTCCCTTATTTTCAAATCCAAAACTTGACAGGTATGCTTCTTATGTTCCTATCAGAAGGCGATAAATTGCCTATCTTTGTAGGGAAAGAACTCATCTGTCAGTAGATGGTCAGCTTTGTCTCGTATATCATTATTTTCATTTCCTCTCCCCAGATATCTACCAATTCTCAGTACAGAGGTCAATTTCTTCATTATGCAGCCTGGAGACTATCAATGAAGAGCCCTTTGTTGCCAATGAGAGCCAGCCTTCCTTTCTTCTTCCTACCGCCCCTGCCTCAGAGTCGAAAGAAAGATTCATGCCTGATAATTCCTATGATGCTGGTTCAGAAGAAGGTGAATGGTCAGGCCATCCACTAAAGAAACCTCCCCTTCAGCAACACACAGTGGCCATTTTGGAAGAGGAAATATTCCTTGCCCCCAACACAGCGGTCACAGCTGCCCCGGGTAGGAAAATCAGAGAAGATGGAGAAATTGGCTGGAAAGAGACAGAGGGCAGCGGAGATCAGCCTGGTTCACAAACTCAGGACTGCTTAGCGTTAGCCACCCATTGGCTTCATTCTACCAGCAAATGTCAGAAGCAAAGAGATACGGTGGTTGGAGAACTGATACAAGTTGAGAGGGTGGAGAAGGGCAACACTGCCCCTGAACAGTCACACCAAAGCAATGTGGTAAACAGCACCACATCAACCCAAAAGCCTCTCCAGGCAACTCAAGCTCCCACAGTCCCCACCTCTCACTTGGTAGTGAGGAGGTCAAAGAGTGAAGGTTACAAATTATGTGACTGTTCAGTCTCCATGAGGCATCCCAGTGGCTTCTCCCCAGCAGCTGAAGTGTACTCTGACGCCACCTTCAATGACCACATCTGGAGCAAACTTGATCCCAGCAAACTTAGGGATAGCATGTCTTCCTCTTCTAGCATGTCCTCCAATGACACTGTCATAGACCTCTCGTTGCCCAGCCTTGCTCGGAAAAGCCTCCCAGATGTTGGTGTCCAGCCTGAGGGTTTAGACGTCACCTTTGAGAAAAGAGTTGTGTGCCCGTGGTCTGCTAATGCCATAACTAGGCATGATCCTCCCATGGTGTCGAAGAGCAAATCTAATCCCAACTTGAGAGCCGACCAAGCTGCAGAGGATGAGCTGCGCCCGAGACCGTTAGCCAAGGGATTATCATCCACACATGGGAGGCCCACCTGGAGTCATTTGTACATGGAAAGCCTCAGACAGTCCTGTCAGAAGTCCAAAGGCCAGGATAACATTGAGAGGAACCAGCTCAAGTCCAAAAGTCTTGGGGACCTGACCTCTGACGATATCACATGCACCTCTGAGAGCAGGTACCGCAGTATCAGCCGAAGTTTTATCACCCGGTCGATGCGAGAGCAGCGCCACTGCACAATTGCCAGAAGTCCAGCTAAGCCCCTGGATGAGTTCACGGAGCGCCTCAAGAAACTGACCACCTTCCGGCAGGAGGATGACATCACTTCCCCAACTAGCCTTGAGCCGACCGAGTCTGAGGAGGAAGAGGAAGGGGTGGGTCTCCTCCGAAGGTCCTCATCGAGGAGCCAGAGCAGAGTGAAGTACATCGCCAACCGAGCCAAGCAGGCGCAGGAGAGGCTGAGGCTGAAGACCCTGGCCCTCAGCAAGGATAGTCCCATTGAGGAACGGGGTAACCCAGAAGGAGCTTGCTGCTTCACTGGAGGGCCCTGTATGGACACAGCAAACCCCCACCTGTTTACATCCCAACACAAGAACCAAACTGACTTGAACCGTGACACTGAGGCCGTTTTTTTGTTCAAACTCTAACACGAGGAAGGGCTGAACAAGATCAATGTTTACAATCCTGTTGGAGCAAAACCTACACAACACGAAACACAATTGCAACTCCCTTTTGTTTTTGTTTTTAAGAGAACACACATCTGGCCCTCTTTCTTCTCCTCCTTCCCTCAAGTCTCCAAAAAAAATCTGTGTGTGTGTGTGTGTGTGTGTGTGTGTGAAAAAATAATGCAATCTGTAGCATGCAATATGGGGAATGGAGAACCAGAATTTCCCCAGGGGTTTCTGTGGGGGCGGTGGGATAACATCCTAAGAAGATCACCTGCTTTCATGTTCCCAAGAAAGCAGGTCCAATATTCTTCAATGACCCTTCTATGGTCTTCTTGGAAGCTGTCTTTTTTTTTTTTAACTTTTAGGACAGGATCCCCAACAACAGCATGAGAGAGTTGGAAAGGGTGGTCATATGATGCCTTCCAAAGCAGCATTTGGAAAGTGCAGAAGAATCAAGGGTTTTTTTTAGGCGAAAGCCTCTTGTTTTCCAGATAGTGTAGAGTGGTTTGATACCCTAGTCCAGTGATGGTCAACCTTGGCACTCCACGTGTTCTTGGATTTCAATTCCCAGAAGCCTAAGTCAACACACCTGCTGATCAGGACTTCTGGGAATTGGAGTCCAAGAACATCTGGAGTGCCAAGGTTGGCCATCACTGGACTAGTTAGTATCATGGTTGCCGATACACACATTCCATCCATTCAACTGTAGCCTCTATTTTCCCATTTCACTCTTGGCTTGGAGAGCAGAAATTTAACCCTGAACCACTAGTTTTTGTTTTTAATAGAAAATCTGAGTGTGTTTTTAAATAACATTTGCGGGGGAAAGTTTACTCTTTGTGGAAATGATCTCCTTTAATACTCTGCTGAGTAATCTGTTGCCTATCTGCAGCGTTCATCTCTTTTGGCAACCCAACTGTCCCCATGAAGGTTTGGTTTCTTTTCCCATCACCTTGTCTTCAGGAATGTCATGCCTAGATGAAGAGAGAGACACCCTTTGCCCTCTCATGGTTCTTACAATCATCTTTGGCTTCACCCCTGAGATATTTTGCAAACATGCACCTCTCCTGCCCTTCCAGAAACTGGTGATTCAGCAAAAAAATGAGAGGAAGGTTTGAGAAACCTTTTAACAGATTTATTTCAAAATGATGTCATAGGTTGCACTACCCTTACTATGGAGAGTTAAATGAGAGGTTGGTCTCCATTTCCAACAAGTTGAATACTCAGGAAGCCACCAGTTTTAGAGTAGACCAGACAGGGTGGGTAAAGATATAGAAATCATTACAATGTTCAATTTTCTGTAGTCTCACCTCATAGTCTTTCGCACCTCATAGTCAAGCTTACGTCTAGAATGGAAACTTGGGAGGAAAATACCAGAAGGAAAGAAAGATTTTGACGTAGCTTTTGCCACCGTGATCTTCATCTTGTGCTCTAAAACTCAGACCCGAGTTAACTTAATTCAGAGGCCCAAGTCAATATTGGTTTGCCATGCAGATTGCTGGTGAAATCAGTTGCAACAGGGGTGTGGAGATATGCCCTGATTGGGAAACCAATTTCTCCCATGGTGTCAACTAAATCAACGCATGCCCTGGATTTGAACTGATTTGTAAATTCAGATCAGCAGTCCACACCCAATATGCATTCAGAAACAAAAAACCTATAACATTGTGGTTTTGTACCAATGTGCCATTTGTGGCATTAGGAGACATGGTAGACACCGGAAAAGGGAGTAACCTGGTCAAAATTTGGACATGTTCTTCCATCTTTCTTGGTGCTTTGGACAGTGGTGGCCCAATTTTCTGTACCTAACTTGTGTCATTTTTGTAGACACACACACAAAAGAATCCCACCCGAAAAACCTCCTATAAAATTATCAGTGTTTGCCACATTTGTTCTTGAACATGTCTTTTTTTAATTAATGATTTTTTAATTAATTTTCAAAAAGAGTACAAACAAAACAACAACAATAAAACAAAGCTACAATTACAATCCAAAAAAAGAAAAGAAAACTGAAAAAAGCGAGATACTACTTTAACAATGTAATACTTCCCACCCTGGCTTCATTATATCTCAGTAAATACTTTCCAATAAATTTTAATACGCCTTATTCATTTCACGGATCCAATTCTATACTCGTTTGTGTATACGAATGACTATTTATAGTTACCTTATTTAATCTTTAAAAAAGAACCTACATTAAATAAAACACACCCAGAACAAATAATCCTCCACCCACTGACCATACCTGTCAACCTTCCCGGATTGGCCGGGATTTCCCATTTTTTCGGTGCCGATTTGCGCCATTTACCACCCGGAGCTGCCAAAACCCCAGAATTTGACAGCAGGGGGAAAGAGGTACTGTGCATCCCTTCTGCGCAGCTCGCTTCTACGCATGCGTAGAAGGCTTTTACGCTTATGTAGAACCCTTTTACACTTGCGTAGAACCTTTTTATGCTTGCGTAGAACCCTTCTACGCATGCGTAACCTTCTACAAAGGGTTCTACGCAAGCGTAAAAGGGTTCTACACAAGCGTAAAAGCCTTCTACGCATGCATAGAAGACGACTTGCACAGAACCGTTCTGCGCAGGTCCCGGATTGTCCGGAGCCGCGGTTGACAGGTATGCCACTGACACACAACACTCTCAAAATTAAAAACATAATAATAATAATATACAAATAACACACAAAAATTGCAGTAACCCCCTTATTTCTCATGAAGAGAAGGCGCCTTTAACTGAATAAAGAAAAGGGGGAAGGCCAAGGCGGCCGATCAAACAAAACAAAAAAATTATTAAAACTACATGATCTTTGTTAGCTGTAATACATCCAAAATTTGCATCTCATCTTACTGTTTATATTTAGATCCCTCCCATTTCTCTTTGATCTTCATTCATATCTTTTGCGGCCTTTATTATTATTCCCCCTGACGAAAACAATGCACCTTCCAAATCAAACCATTCTTTTGAACCCTTTTGGATAATTTTCACGTCCGACCGTGTATCTAACACATTTGAGCTTTCTCTAATCAAAAAAGATTTGCCCAAATGAAATAACCTTTATTGCTTTGAAAATTTCCAGTTATATTGAATTCCTTTCTCCCTTAATTTCTTCGTGGCTAGCTTTATTTGTACTCTCCACAATCTTTCGTCAATTGATATATCATTATAAACTTCTATATCGGCCCCCTGCATTTTTAAAACACTTGCATGTCTTTGAAGCATATCTTAATATGTCCTTTGGGCTAAGAACCATGTCACAAAACCTTGAGTTGAAGATGCATTTTGTGTTGGAACTTGCAAATAAGTAACTTCTCCAGCCTCTGAAGCAATTAGCACTTGGAAGCCTCAATGGAAATGGGGAAATCTCTATGAGAACGGTGGAAACATTTGAGGATTCAGGTTTTTCGCTAAATCCAACTTTAATTTTCATCCAGTGTCCCTGCCCCAGCCTCTTTTAAAGGGTGATTTGGGAATGAGGGAGGCAGCTAGCCATACAAAACGGAAATCACATTTTCATTTCTTTTGTTTTATGGTAATGATAATAGTAATGATCTTAGAACTGAAAGGGACCCAATAGACCAGGGGTTTTCAACCTATGGCCTGTGGGCTGGATATGGCCCACAGCACCAATTCATCCAGCCTGCAACGTCGCTCCAGCTGCAGCTTCCACCACCTCCACCTCAATCCTTGTGTCCTCCGCTTGGCTTGACGTGTCCCTAACACTGCGCCATAGCAGGGCATATCTTGTAAGGCTTACATCCACCCTGCTACGGCGCAGCATTAGGGACATGCCAAACCAATTGGAGGGGACAAGGATTGAGGTGGCGGTGGTGGAAGCAGAAGCGGTGGCTGGAGCCATGCATGATTTGGTGCCATGCATGGAAGCGGCATGGGAGGGAGTGGTGGGTGGCTTGGGATGGATGGCGGCGGCAGCAGTGGTATCAGGACCATCCCAACCCCCTACCACCACTGCCACCACCACCCCTGCAAGCAGTCATGATCATCAAGTCTAGACCCCTTCAAGGAGGCACAGCGTGGAATCAAAAACCCAACCAGATACCTAAATCACTGAGCTAATCCAACAATGGTACTAATTCCCTAGAATAATTGGCTATAGACTTTTGGTGCTCTAACGAATGAGTTTAATATAGAATCTGTGTTGCTTGATTAGTTGGTCAATCAGTGTCTTGATTTGATTCCCCCCCTCTTTTTTTTTTTTTGCACTGCCATGCAACAACACTTTATGTATGTTGAACAACTTTAACCCTTTTCAGGGTTAAAATGACTCTTTTTTAAAACTTCTTATTTTAATCCCCCCCCCCCCCCCCCGATCGTTTCTTATCATGAATGTATATTTTATTGCAGAAGAAGATGAGGGAGAATATGTCAAGATGCATTGTAGAGAGAGAAGAAATGATATTTTAATTGTCAGCCCTTGTATATTATATCTTGTTGAGAGGGAAAGATTGGGTTGGGGAAGGGTTAGGGATTTTTTTGTTTGTTTGTTTGTAACATTCCTTCTCGATATATTGCAAATAATTTAAAATCTATTTGTAAAACCAACTGACACTACACGAAATAAAGATGATTAATCTATTTATCTCTGAGCACACGGATACCTTTGTTTTCTTCTGTTCCTTCTAAATTCTCCTCTTGTTCAAGTTTGGTATTGCTATGGCCATTTTGACTTTAGATATGGCAGCTCTAAACAGTGAGACTGATTTGCATCTGCGTTTTCCAAGTTCTACAGATAACCCCTTTTTGTCTTTCCTGTACTTCTTTATCTATTCTTTTATTCATTCTTTGCTACACTGATACAGTACTCTTCTCCAAGTGGCCTACATGATAACCCCCAACTTTTCTTCTCATCAAAACCAGTGATGCACGCTATTAAAAAAAATTGCTACCCACACTGTGGGCGTAGCTAATTGTGGGCATGGCTATCTGTGGGCATGGCCACTTCTGCACTTCCCGTGCGCCTTCTGCCCTGGGCGAGGTGAATGGGAAGCGTTTCCGGCGGCACTGGGAGGGGGAGGCCGGCCCACCCCGCTTAACTCCCAGCAGCGGCGGCGGCGGCTCTTCCTCGTCCTCCTCTTCTTCCTGGCTCCTGGTTGCGTCTGGAGTGTGGGGAGAGGGGGAGGGGGAGGTGGGCATGATGTGGCAGGGAGGTGGGCATGGCCAGCCAGGTGGGCATGGCCTGGGGGAATTCCCGCTACCGGTACGCAAGAACCGTTGAGAACCGGCCTCAGTGCATCACTGATCAAAACCCTGTTGGGTAGCCTGAGTGACTGTGTTTGCCTTGATGACACCAAATGAGTTTCATGGCTGAATTTATTTGAGTCGACTTGAACGTGAGTTTTCCCAGTTACAGGGGAAATAGGAAAAAAAACTTATTTTTTATTTATTCCTCCAGAATGAGGCCCCCTACCTAGCATAGATCAAGACTTCCTATACCAGAAGGAAGTCAGACTGCATGACTCTTGTGACCCTTTCCTTGTATAAAGCAACTTAAATCTTGACTCAGAATCTGAGTTTTCCTCCTTTTCTGAGCTTTCTTTATCCCTGCTGCATCTTCAGTCAATTTTCAGAAATGTTCCCTGACACCTTTTTTAAAAATAAGAGATATTGGGATTTATTTTCTTTCTTTCTTTCTTTCTTTCTTTCTTTCTTTCTTTCTTTCTTTCTTTCTTTCTTTCTTTCTTTCTTTCTTTCTTTCTTTCTTTCTTTCTTTCTTTCTTTCTTTCTTTCCTTCTTTCCTTCTTTCCTTCTTTCTTTCTTTCTTTCTTTCTTTCTTTCTTTCTTTCTTTCTTTTGCAAAGAGCTCAACAGTAACTTCTCCAATGTCCTTCAAGACTTGGAAGGATTCTGCCAATCAGCAAATCTGAATGTATGATGTGTCTCAGAAGCTTGACTCGTATTGTCATTAGAATAAAGCACCTCTAATTAATATTCACAGGGCACCAGCTCAAAGTCTACCACTATTTAGCATCAGCCTGAAAGACTTTGGGTGGCGTGAGGGGGTTGCTGGTGTTATTTGCCATATACGTAAAACCGAAGAACAAGAGGCAACTCTATTAGTCCAGAAGTGTTCAGAGCATCTCTCAGGCTTTCCATGCAAAGAATGATCTATTCAGCTAGGTATGTGCATAACTTAGAAAAGTTTGACTTTGCTTGCGCTGATTATTGGTAATAGGTAAAGGTTGCCCTTGTTCGAAAACCAGTCATATCCAGCTCTAGGGTTCAGTGCTCATCTCTAGTTATAGCCAAAGAGCCAGCACTGTCTGCATTTTTGCAGATGTTTCTGTAGACATGTGGCAGGCATGTCTAAACACTAGAGTGTTTTCCTTCCCACCAAAGTAGTACCTATTTATCTACTTGCAATTTCTTGCTTTTGAACTGCTAGGTTGGCAGGAGCTGGGACAGATACAGGAGCTTATTCTGTCATGCAGCACTCTTGAACTGCTGACCTGCCGACCTTCCAGTCATCAAGTTCAGCGTCTTAACCAGTAAGCCACCACAGTCCCCTGTGATTATTGGTAATACATGTGTATATACTGTATTAGAGTGACATTTCTCATATATAAGGATGAAACTCTTCTTATCTTCTGTCAAAATACCCAAACTGGACAGCTTCGTTGCCTGTGTCTGCAAACATTTCTGTGGACACGTGGCAGGCATGACTAAACACCGGAATGCATGGGTTTCTGTTTACTTTCCTACCGAAACAGTACCTGTTTATCTATTTACTCTTTCTTGCTTTCAAACTGCTAGGTTGGCAGACGGGCGCTCCCTCTGTCATGCAGCGCTCGGGTCTCAAACTGCTGACCTGCCAACCTTCTGGTCGTCAAGTTCAGTGTCTCAACTACTAAGCCACTGCAGTCTCACATGGATTTTTAACACCCATGAGAATGCCTGTCTTCAAATCCCCCCTCATTTAGCTGTGGAAACTCATTGAGGGCTAGCCACGGTAAAGCCACTCCTTAAACATCATGCATGTTTTGAAAACCCAGTTTGGGATCACTGTCAGATACAACATGATGCCACTGAATAGTAAGAGAGAGATGTTTTGACCCAGAGATACCCTCATGTGCAATAGGATTACAATTCCATATCAACCCAACATTTCCTGCTAAAAATCCTGTTTTCACGGTAAACAAAACATTATAATCCCATGTTTTATACTCAAATTTAGCATAAAGAGAATCAAACCCAAAAGGTTAAGGACACAACTGTGAAAGCCAGTCAGTGCTTAGGAGTTCAATTCCTTGAACTTGTCTTCAATGGTAGTGGCGCCGAACCCATGCGTATTCACTTAAAGACCACTGAGACCTGAACAGGCTCCTAGGGGAGAAGACAGTCTTTCGCCAAGTCCCAAATGAAATAGCACTCTGTTTGGGGGCTCTCCCCGTCCCCTCTTCTCCCCCAACATAGCTCCTCCTTTGAGTCTGAATTGGGCAAGAGGCGTCGTGTGGTTCATTTATGCCAGCATCCCACAGAAGACGTTTGCTGAGCTCTTGGAGCGACTAGTTCCTTGCATTGCAACCATCCTGCAAAAAGCTCGAGGATTCACCAAATGTAAGTGTTGATTTTTCTATCTTTTGGCCCGTCGTTACCACTCCAGTTCTTTATTTATTCTATTTATTTATTAAACTTATATCCCGCCATTCTAGGAAAGTTCTTTATCTGTCCCAGGAAATGAAAAAACTATTTTAACATCCTATATTGTAGAATATAGCAAAAAAATGCAATCCCTCCCAACCAGCAAATCTCTGGAGGAAGGGAAGCAAACCTTTACCCAATTAGAGGAAACTTGAATTTGTGATAGGAAAGCAATGTTTGTCTAACTGCTCTTTTTAATTTCAGCTTGGCGGATGGGTAAATATGCTTTTAAAATGAGCACTTGCAGGCCCAGGGAGTTTGGGTTGAGCAGCCAGCCAGCAAAATTCTTATTTAGATTATTCTGTCTATATTACTACTTACGGAACCCCTACTTACGAAAAAAACCAGTCAGTTCCGTAGGCTTTTGCTTAAATCGGTTTTTTTATGTAACTCGAAGCAAACCCATAGGAAAAATTATTATTTTACGTAACTCGAAGCAAACCCATAGGGAAAATGAAAATGTTATGTAAATCGAAGCAAACCCATAGGGAAATGAATTTTTACGTAACTGGGGAGGGTTAAAAAGCCTACGGTCCAAAATAAGACATAGTGAAATCCTCTTTGAAGAAACCTTTTTCTCAATATATGTGTTGTTCTTGAGATATGTGTGGTCTTGTTATACCTTATTTCCCCCTCTAATGTGTGTCTTTGTGTTGTTGTTTTTTGTCTTCTTCTCTTGCCTGACCATTACACCCTTCGAAGTGGAAGATATGGTGGAAGCAGATTATTGGTCATAGAATATAGTCTACAGTAAAACCCCTACTTACAAAAAAAAAAGTCTGTTCCATAGGCTTTGCTTAAATCAAATTTTTATGCAACTCGAAGCAAACCCATAGGAAACATTATTTTTTTACATAACTCGAAGGAAACCGATAGGAAAAATGACATTTTTATGTAAATCGAAGCAAACCCATAGGGAAATGAATTTTTACGTAACTCGAAGCAAACTCATAGGAAAAAGAATCTTTATGTTACTCGAAGCAAACCCATAGGGAATCGTGTAAATCGGGACATGGTTTTAGCACAAAATCATGTAAGTAGAATTTTATGTAACTCAAGGCATATATAAGTCTGGGTTTTACTGTTCTTCATGAGCTTGGGTAGTGCAACCAAAGCTCTGGCTAGAATCCAGGTGAGATTCACCACCATGATATTCTTTATATCTACCTTCTCTGATTTATTAGAACTGCATGCATGTGTATATACCAAAAATGAGCACCATATTACATATATTGTTGAGAATATATGGGAGATACATACTAAAAGAAGCCTCCCGCTTTAATCTCAAGATGTTTTTGTATGGGTTCAGAAAGTTGCCGTTGAATTTTTCCCATTGCAAAAAAAAAGTTGATGTTTCTAACCAGACGTAGCTTTGAAGGCACTTCTTTCGCAAAGCTGAGATGTTGGATAAAAGCTGTCAAATTTTGGGACTGTTCCACACTTTAGGGTGGTCGCATTAGAAAGGAGGGAAGGAGGGATGGACAGATGGAGGGGTTTCTTCTGCCTTCATTCATTGTAGGGGAGGGAAAGGGAAATTTGAGCAAGCTAAGCCTTCTCAAATACTCTTTTCTCTACAACTCGTCAATATTGTCCTCTTTTAAGGGCTTTGTGGACTAGGCTTTAAATTTCACTTTGGAGAGACAGAAGTCAGAGGTTATTCATGTTTCACCCAATTTGATTTGTCCTCCAGACTCAAAGTGGTTCGTGAATTTACTTTGCTTCACCCCAGAGCTGAATCCAGCCATTCTGGCCGCACAAATGTTTCCCCTGTGTGCGTTTGCAAAGCATTCACAACACAGCATTGTGGAACTCAGAAGGGAAAGGAGGGTGTTAACAAATGTCCTGCAAACTGTGCTGTTCCCTATAACCAGCAGCAGAACATGAAGAAGTCCCTTTTGAGGCCTGGGAATCCCAGGGAATACCAGCCAGCATGGACGTTGGGTGAAGGTTCATCCAAAACAACAACACACACACACAACCCAAAGATATATATATATTTACAAGCCCACTTGTACAGCTTGTTTGTTCTATTCCAGGGTCAGCAAACTTGGCTCTCCGGGTGTTCTTGGACTTCAGTTACCAGAAGCCCAAGTCAGCACTCCTGCTGATCAGGGTTTCTGGGAACAGAAGTCCAAGAACATCCATCAAGCCAGGGTTGCTGTCCCATGCTCTAGTCCATCACCAACTTAAGAACATAAGAACAGCCTTGCTGGAAGAGGCCACAGGAGCCCATCCAGTCGAGCATTCTGTCTCACACAGTGGCTCACCATGGGCTTCAGGGGATTATTCCCAAGCAGATGCCTTCACCTGCTTAGGATTCCCTGGAAATGGCCTTGAGAGAGATCCTGCCTATCTCTCCAACCCGGAGGTTGTCCTTAGGTGTCCATAATTATAGCCATGGATCCCCTTGTCCTCCATGAACTTGTCTAGTCCTTTCTTCAAGCTGTCAAGACTGACAGCTGTCACCACTTCTTCTGGCAGGGAGTTCCATAGACCAGGGATCCTCTGGGTGAAAAAGTACTTACTCTTATTTGAGAACTAGTACCCAAAGGTTTCATGGAGTGTCCCTTAGTTCTAGTGTTGTGCGATAGGGAAAACAGTTTTTCCTTATCTACTTTGTCCACACCGTGCATGATTTTATAAACTTCAATCAGGTCACCTCTTAGACGTCGTCGTTCAAGAGTGAAGAGGCCCAACCGTTGCAGCCTCAGATGGTAAGGAAGGTGTTCCAGGCCCCTAATCATTTTTAGTCAAGAAATAAAGGGCACACAGTACATATTGGGGACCAAGCACTCTTCCACATTAATACACATACTCACCTTTCCTGCATGTGGAAATCTAGCATTTCAGGGAGGTGGTTAGCCCAGAACTGTTTCCTTTGATGCTACCTCCTAGGTAAGAAGTTGGGTTTGTGTGTTTAGTTGGTTTTCCTCCTTCTAGAGGAGGATTTGAAAGAAATACAGTTTCTGTGCACAATCTGCAAAGTGTCTGGTCTGATTTGTTCCCCTCCCTGAACAAGCAGATATAAAATCTGCTGAGAAAAGCATCCCGACAAACCTGTGTTTATTCTTTCCGCAGCCTCTTACCTGCAATAACGACTTCTCCTCTAATGGATCGAGCCCTCCGTGTTGCCTTTTTTCTGTGTACTATTTGGCTTCTGCTTGGAAGACTTCACGTGGCAGGTGAGAAAAAGAATTGGCCAGTCCTCTTATAAGAGGCTTTTCTGCATTTTGACAATGGTGGGGACCACAATTTAGTGTTAGAGCACATGTTATAGGCCAGTGATGGCAAACCTTGGCACTCCAGAGATTCTTGGACTTCAGTTCCTAGAAGCCCAAGTCCCTATGAATCCAAGTGAATGGGTTTGCCTTGTGTTGCCTGCAGTAAACCCATTCACATGGATTCACATAGTCCAAGAACACCAGGAGTGCCAGGGGTCGCCATCACGGTTAAAGGCTGAATATTAAGAAAAACTTCTTAATGGTTAGAGCAGTACAACAATGGAACCCACTGTTAAAAGATGTGGTGAGCAACACTAGAAGCATTTCAAGAGGGCATTGGGTCACTATCTGTCAGATCTGCTTTGATCTGAATTCCTGCCATGAGCAGTGGGTTGGACTCGATGGCCTAAAAGGCCCCTTCCAGCCCAGCGATTCCATGTTTTACATGTATCACATCTCAAGCTCAGCCTGGAACATGGGGGTATGGGTCCTGCTTCCTATGCAGACTTGGGCAAACTTTGTTCTAGTCCCAGAGGTAGACCTCAAGGAAGAACTGGTTGATACCTAGAACACCCCCCAGGAGGCTCAGTAGATCTCAGAATTGACGTGGCAGCACATAATTGTGATTCAGGACTCTGCTGATCTAATATGGATACCGGGGGTTCTCTTATGAACCAACATTCTTTCATTTGTCCTGTACCCACCAAAATGGTATGTGGTTAGACTTGTACTCATCGGCGATGCTGCATCAGAATTTGTGATTCTAGTGGGATCTCGGTAGTTTGTCCATTATCTTGTATGTCCAGATCAAACCATGGACTACCAAAATGAAGTCACCTTCTTGGCTTTGTTGTTGGCCAAAATCGAATCGTCATTGGTACATGTTTGTATTTCCCGCAGTAAGCAGCAGACTGACAAATGAGCCGGATTCTATATTTCTCCACATAGACCTGTAGTTAAGGGGGGTTGGGGTTCATCCCAGCATGATGGAACAAGGTACTCCCTTTCTTGCTTAGACCAAAGGCTACCTGTGACTTTGAGGGCATCTGTAGCCACTGGTTGCAACAGATTTGCGTAGATGTGAGATGGACCAAGGGCAGTCTTAATTAAAAGAAGCTCACACGTTATAGAGATAAGCTTCCAGCCAGATTATGTTGCGATTGGGGCCATAATATTTGTTTGTTTATATATATTTGTCTAGGGCAGAGGTTTTTGACCTGTTGTTTTCATCCACAAAGACGGTGGGGAGGTATTATTGGAATTGCAGATTAAGAACTTCTGGAGGGCCAGATTTTCTCATCGTAAGGAAAGGAAGTCTTTCTCTCTTTCCCTTTGATACGTTTTAGGGCAGTGATGGTGAACCTTTTAGAGACCGAGTGCCCAAACTGCAACACCAAACCCACTTACTTATCACAAAGTGCCAACACAGCAACAGGGGAAGAAGGAAACGCTCCCATTGGGCTGCTGGGCAGAGGGGCGGGATGAACTCTATGCTGGGGGGAGGGAGGAAGTGCTCCCATTGGGCTGCTGGACAGAGAGGTGGGGTGAACTCTATGCTGGGGAGAGGGAGGAAGCACTACCATTGGGCTGCTGGACAGAGGGGCAGGGCAAACTCTGTGCTGGTGTGACTGCACAGGTGCCTACAGAGAGGGCTCTGAGTACCACCTCTGGCATGTGTGCCATAGGTTCGCCACCACTGTTTTAGGGGCTGTGGTGGCTCAATGGTTAAGAATGTTAACCTTCTTAGCTGGAAGGCCAGCAAGTCAGCAGTTTAAGACCCGGGTACTGAACGACAGATTAAATGCCCGTGTCTGTCCCAGCTCTTGGGGACATGAAAGGAGCCTCATTTGGGCATTCCAAGAGTGGAGTTTCTTCCACAAAAATCCTTCCAACCCAGAAAAATTTCTGACAGGGGATTATTATTATGGAACACTGTTTACCTTCCCACCAAAGTGGTCCCAATTTATCTACTTGCAATTTCTCACTTTCAAACTGCTAGGTTGGTAGGAACTCTGACAGAGACAGAAACTCACTCTGTCATGCAGCACTTGGGTCTCAAACTGCTAACCTGCTGACCTTCCAGTCATCTTAACCATTAGGCCACCGCAGTCCCATTCTTGATGGTACACAAGAGCAAAATCAAATTAGAAGGTGGAGGAAAGAGTTCACTGGAGAAGGAACAACATTGGTTGGGAAACATGGGTCTAAGGAAATCCCTTCTGGGAAGAGAATTGGTTGAACTAGAGGGAGTATACCATGGATTCTCAACCTGCAGTGCATGAGCCGGATGCGGCCCATGGAACAAGAAGTCATATAGTCCCCACCACCTCCACCACACCAGGAAGTGCCATGTGGTGGAGGAAGGGCAAAATGGCTGTCCAGCCCCAGAAGCTGTCTGAGGGAGCATGACCTGGCCATGGCTTTAAAAGGTTGAGAAATCCTGGAATACGCCATCCCCCCTCGATGCCCAGTATTGGTGATACACAACACAGGAAACGTCATGTTCTCATGCTTTCCTCCTGGCCTTAGCAATGGATTTCAGGAGGCCGGTTTTGGGATTTCAGCTCACATGCTCTACTACCCATGGTTGTTATTCTACCTTGTGTCCCCTTTTTCCATGGTGCTTGTTCAGGGGATCTAACAAAGAGGCCCGCATTGGATTTGGGAGCCATACAAATGTTGCTGTCGTGAACTTTGGGCCGCTGCTGCCATTCGGTTATTTATGGCCCCTTTCAAGGTTTTTTTTTGGTCCTTTTGTCTGCCTGAGTTTTTCCAAACTATGGACAAAGGATCATTGAGCGGCCCGCAGTGGGAGGTGCCGAGGGCTTAAATGAAGCCACTTGTCTCCTTCCAAGATGCCCGGGCAGGTCTCCGAAAAGGAGCCCAAAGGAATTCCCGCTGGCTTAAAGCAGAGATGTTGAAAGGGAACAAGAAGTCTCTTTTCATCTATTCTTCAGCCCCCATGAAGAGCTGCCGTGGGGCGGTTAAAAGGGCTTTTTGTTTGGGGGGGGGGGATTTAAAGTTTAGCCCAAAACAAAAGCGCAAAAGGGGACGAAGAAAATGGCTGGGACACTGAACTGTCCATCTTGTGTTTCTGTTCAGCGGGTTGATATTTATTTGTGTCCTCCTTGACAATACCTGTGCCAGCAACACAAAAACCAATTAGCAATAGAAAAATGTGATTTAAACACATCAGTTCACTGACTTGCCCAGACATGCCCGGTCGCTGCTGGAACATGCATACCACCAGGGGATGTGATTCAGCTGAGGCGGCAGTAGGCCTCGTTGTAGCTGCAACTGTTATAATGTTCCCACGTAAAAATATATTACCCAATTACCGACCATTTGAACAGCTATAGCACATCTATAACTTACAATCTGTATGTGATAGGCAAATTCTGAGTTCAGATTTGGAATCAGCACACTTGATATCATTTAATTCACATGCGTTATTCCCTGTAGCAAAATTGTCGTTGTGCAGTGTTAGTATAGCTAGTATAGCTGAGAGGTTGTACTTCCAAAAAAGTAATTTCCCCCAACCTTTGTGAACTCTGCAAAACGCAGATATCTCATGTGGTGAAACTCGGATTTATTATTGTTCATGGCAGTTAACAAAACTGAAAAATATTTTTAACATACCCACAGTATAATAAGAACAGAAAGAACTTTGTGCAATTTAAACAATTCCTTTGCCCTGGCATTGCTTTTCTTTGTATAAGTGCAGCTTCATAAACCTCTTGAGGAGCTCAAATTTTGTCAGTACAAATAGTCGCTGCACCAAGATAGACTGCAACTATTCCACATCACACATGTTGTGTTCTTGACTGCTGTGGCTAATTCACTGTCTGGCCTGCTGGTTATGACCCCTCCATCTTTATGTAGACTTAGACGACAGAACTTCTTGGGTGTACATTTGATCCTCCACTGCTTGGACAGTGGTGGGCATCAGTAGGTTCGCACCAGTTTGCCAGAACCGGTAACAGAAATTCTGGCTGGCCCCGTCCATCCAAGTTTTGAAATAAAGTAGTCCTAATTCAGGTGCAACGCAGGGCTTTCCCCCTGGCCAAACCCACCATACCACGCCCACAGTGTGGTAGTTAATTTTTTTGGAGCCCACCACTGGACTTGGAGGTCCACCTCCAAGAACCTAAGATGTTGGCATTCATTAGCAAGGGTGGCTTCTCTGGCACAATGAGATGATGGAGTTGGTTTTTGTGGAAGAACGTGTATGTATTTGGGGCACTGGAGCTCAGATGGAGGTGGTAGGAAAGAACTCAGCAAGAGTCTGCCAGCCAGAGCGAACAACAGCAGGCTAGAATGGGCAGTCTTGGCCCTCCAGCTGTTCTTGGACTTCAATTCCCAGAAGCCCAAGTCAACACACCAGCTGGTCAGGGTTTCTGGGAATTGAAGTTCAAGAACAGCTGGAGGGCCAAGACTGCCAATCACTGGGCTGGATGAACAAAATATTTCCCCCAGTGTACGGCAACTTGCTGTACTGGAGTATATCAAAAATGCAAATTGCAGGATGGTGGAACCAGAGTGATGGTTGTATGACAATTAGAATACTTGGGTTATTTTTATCTGTCTTTTTCAGATGCTGCTGAAGATGAGGATTCCCTTAAAAAGGTATATGTCCATTATATGGGCAGAGTCTACAGTTCACTTTGATGAGGCTTCATTGCTGAACAGGATACTAGCTTGCAAGAACATTTTGCTTGTCTGCATAGGGTGAAAGAAGAAATGGAGAGAGTTTCCAGATCCATTAGAACATACCTGTTAAGCGCGGCTCCGGAAAATATGGGACCTGCACAGAACCCTTCTGCGCATGTGCAGAAGGGTTCCGCGCATATGCACATGTGCAGTAACTACTTTCCCCGCCGGTCAAATTACGGGATGGCGATGGGAAAGTGGCTTGGAAATACCGGAAATACCGGCCAATCCAGAATACTTGACAGGTATGCATTAGAAGCATTCAAGAAAGAATTGGGCCGCCATATGTCATATCTGCTTTGATTCAGATTCCTGCAATGAGCAGGGGGTTGGACTCAATGGCCCCTTCCAACTCAGCTATGAAAAGGAGTGAGTTCAGTGGGGAAAGTTAATGCTCATAACCTTGCTGAATTCATAAGGGTTTGTTAAAGCTATGGTGCATGGGAAGGCGGAAGCCAACATCTTTATAAAAGGGTGGCCATTGATCTTGATACCTTTCAACAGGTATCGGTGCCGTATCTGAATCCAATAGCGGCGATCCTCATGGCAATCAGCCATGAAGACTGTCCTGAGAATATAATGCAATGGCCTTTCATCTGTCTTCCACATCGCAGCGTGACACCCATAATACCACTGATCCAGTTCCATGAGTCACTTTCTGATCCTGAGCCCTTTTACCACTCAAAGTCTTCATCAGCCCCAGACCAATACTGTTGAAGCTGCTGCCCTCCATTAAGAGGGATTCAAGTGGGATTTCCTGTGGACTTCGGCACCCAAGGCTGTTAGTCCTCAGGGCTGTGAGTTTAGTTTACCACCTTCTGACATTCGGCATTGAGTCGCTGGCAGTGGAGTCTACTCTATTACCATAGCAGGATAACCTGGCCAGACTTTGCACACTTCAGAGAATAGGTGTAAGACACAAAGAGAGAGTGTGAAAAGAAGATGGCGGTGACAGGAGGTTGTTGCTAGTAACACCCTCTGATCTTTCAATGTGCTCAGTCAAAGGTGAGAACATCTTTTATGCACACCCAGATTAGAATGCATAGAAGCCAGAGTTCCTGTTACAGGTTGTTGATTTATGGTTTGGTGGGAAATGAGGTCCTTTCTGAAAGCTTCAAGATACACATTTTCTGCTTTTCTGTTGCCCTTTCAGCAGCAATTCAGGAAAACACTCTCTCGCGCACTCTCCTTTCATCTCTGTAAGGACCCTAGAAGCTCTTTTCCCTCGTAATGAGGCCTTAATTGGCTTCCAGCTGAAATCCCCCTGCAGACACAAACCAATCCTTTTAAAAATCTGTATGCTAAAGAACTGCTAACATGGTTTTCTCAAAGCGCTTTCTGCCGGGGGGGGGGGGGTTGTGTTGGTAACAAGAGTTAAATTGAAACACTGAGATTTAATTAGGGGAACACTATGTAAGAAAGAGAGGAAGGAGGGGAACGGGTGGCAGAGTTTGGGTGGGAAAATCTTGGACAGCCGGCTGTGCTAAGGAAAAGAGATTGTGTGAAACTCTTCCGCTACTTGTTCTCCTGAGGCTGGACCCGAGATTAGTACTGGAAAGGCAGCCTGCAATAGGTCAGAAATAAAAAAAAATCTGTTCCTTAAAATATTGATTGGAAAAACTGCTGTGATGGACTAAAAAAACCATTGTCCCCATGAGTGCAGTTTGCCCAGGGCTACGTGGGTTGACTCTTCTCCCAGAAGCCAGGGAAATGCACGTGGAATTAAAAGAAAAGCAAAAAGAAAGAAAGAAAAGAAAACCCAACTAGGGTTGCCATTTGTCCCGGAAAACCGAGATTGTCCCGGATTCAAGGTCGGAAAAATAGCTATCATTATATTATATTTGTTTTTTAAAAAGGCTATTTTGTACTTCTGTCCCAGTTTTGTGAGATAGAATTATGGCAACTCTAAACACAACTGAAAGATTTTCACATCCATATTTGGAAGACAGAAGCAGCCAGAAACATACAATAATGTGAATGTTAAAAATAATGATGATAAGAGTAGTGTTCCATCAAATGAATTTTGAGTTATGGCGACTCTATATTCTAGGCAAAAGAAGACACATATGTGGTTTTACCCTTCCCTTCCTCTAGAGGGAGCTCTTGGGACTGTGCAGTTGGTCCTGGGCTACATGGGTTGGCTCTTCTCCCAGGAGGCACAGCAGGGAATCGAACTCCGAACCTCTGGCTCCTCAGCCAGACACTTAAACTACCAAGCTAACAGTTATAGCTGAAAATAATTGTGATGTTTCCTCACTTCATTGAACTATCATTACAAATTTCTGCAAATGAAATTCCAGAGCTTTGAAGAGCTTTCATCCTATGTATCTGGTATTGCAAATTCTCTTTTGAACAGCTCATATGCAATTGATGCATTCTTGAATATCTATGGTTGATAGCCCATTGCCTCTGAAGAAGTGGCCCATAGTCCATGGAAGCACCTGCCATAATGAATCTGTGACTTCTTAAAAAAAAAGGTGCACAACAACTTCTTATTTCCTGATGTACCTCCCTGCAATGTCCTTCTCAATTTTAATATAATCCATGCAGGAGATAATTCATGCAGAAATCCCTTAGCTATGCTACTTAAGAAAAAGCAACATTATGGGAGGGGAAGTCACAAGCCTCTCAAATGGTATCTAGTGGAACATGATGGCCAACCAACTCAACCCAACCCAACCACCTTTCAGCAATATCACTGAAATGATCTCTGGTTGAATTGTCAGAACTGTTACTATAAGTGTGTCGTTGGCCTCTGAAGCTCCCTTCTGGGTTCATGGCTTAAGAGGCCATCTCTTTTGCTTGATGCTCCAAAACTCAGTAAAGAAAGCTAAGACACTGTGTTGCTCTCCTTAAAATGCTCAGAGTTCCTTCAATGCTTTTATTTACAGGACAGTGACTCTGTCAGAGGTGGTGGGAAGGACTGGCCAACGCTGTATGTCACAACAATTTTGGTAAGACAGCCTGGTTCCAATGTTGATGATGATGATGATGATAAATTTTAATTTATATCCCACCCTTCTCAAGCACAGGCCGACTCAGGGCGGCTATACAACAAAATGAAAAATACAATACAATCACACAAAATATAATAGAAAAAACAGAAATACAAAATATCAATAATACAATAACAATAACATCTCTCAGTTAAGCATACAGAAAAAATATGATACAACACAATCATCCCCCCTCCCATCAAAACCGGCCAAGGCAGGCAGGCGAGGGTCCAAGATCCACACAGCGCGGAGGAAAAGTCCGTGGCCAGCCAGACCTAAGAAGGCACCGAATGTCTCAGTCCCCCCAGGTGCACCCACTTCCCCTGGCTGGCAAGACCGGGGAAAGGCGCTCGCAGCAGCACCTACCTCCCAACCCCAGAGTTGATGGAGTGAGTCCAGGGGTGAGGCAACATGGCGGCAGCGGGCTCCAGTGACGTCTCCCTTTTGAAGCACTCCAGGCGGCCGAGGCTTGTCGAGGCTAAGGGGATGCACCTGTCTCCCAACCCCAGGGCCAAAGGAGTGAGCCCTGGGAAGAGGCAACGTAGCAGCAGCCGGCTCCAGCAACCATCGGAGCCCTTGGAGCAATACCTAAAGGACTCCCTAGATATTTGGAAATTTTGGACCTATCAGACTTGAACGTCCTAACTATCCAAAAGACAACTCTATTAGGAATTGTACATATACTCAGATGTTAGCTTAACAGCTCTTAGGTCCTTGGTTAGGGCTTGAACTGTTAATTTTATTCCAGTCCTGAACTGTGAATCTCCAATAATTTCATGTCAGAAATTATTCTGGGTTGAAAGTATTTTTCTGGAAGAAACTCCACTCTAGGAACATCCAAATGAGGCTCCATTCATGTTCCTAAGAGTTGGGACAGAGATGGGCACTCAATCCGTCATGCAGTACCCGGGTCTTGACCTGCCGACTTGCCAGCCTTCCAGCTAACAAGGCAAGCTTCTTAACCACTGAGTCACCACAGACTCTGGTTCCCGTAAGTGCAATGAACATCGAGCTCAGGGAAGAAACTGTTGGAGGGTTATATGAGGAGAGACATGTGGGGAGATGGTTAGATGGCATTGTTGACACAATGGGCATAGAGCTGAGCAGGCTGCAGATGATGGCAGAGGATGGGGGGGGGCTGGCATGCAGTGGTCCATGGGGTCGGATTCGACTATGTGACTGAACAACAACAACAAATGTGGGGAAAAGGACAACTCAGAGTTGGTGCTATGCTTTAATTTGGATTCCTGCATTGAGCTTGGACTTGATGGTCTAAAAGAGCCCTTCAACTCAGGTTATTCTAGGATCCTATCTGTTGAAGAGATGACCTGTAGGATACGCCATTTGCTTGTTTCTCTCTTGCCTTGCCTTTAGGAAGACCCCTATGTGATGGCCAGAGGGACTGAGCTGGAGGGCTACTGCATTGACCTGCTGGAGAAGCTTTCAGGGACGCTTCACTTTAAGTACAAGGTGGGCGTCGTGAAAGACGGGAAGTACGGAGCGCTGAGTCCCAACGGGAGTTGGTCCGGAATGATTGGAGAGGTCGTCAGGAAGGTACGTGGTCTGTGTACACCATTTGCCCACATTTACAAATGTGTTTAACGACTTTAGAACAGTGTTTCCCGACCTTTGGGGCTCCAACCTTTGGGTTTGGGACTTCAATTCCCAGGAGCCTAGGTCAATCCCCCAAAGCAATGATCAGCCAATGGACTGACTTAGGCTTTTGGGAATTGAAGTCCCAAACCCAAAGGTTGGAGCCCCACACTGAGAAACACTGCTTGAGAATGCCCTACACTTGCCTATGGGGCCATGGTGGCTTAGTGGTTAAGACACTGAGCTTGGTGACTGGAAGGTCGGCAGTTCGAGACCTGAGTGCTGCATGACAGAGTGAGCTCCCATCTCTGTTCCAGCTCCAGCCAACCTAGCAAGTACAGTACAGCGGAACCTCATACAACAATCGGCCTGTATAGCAACGAAATCGCATAACAATTAGTTTTTTGGGGGAAATGGTGTCCCGCATAACAATTTTCCCTATAGAAAAAAACGTAAAACAATTTTTCAATGGGAAAAACCACAGCAAAAAAATCATTGTACAAGCATCCCATAGGGAAAATTGCTATACGATGCATGTATCATATAGCAATTGTTTTGTACAACAATGAGCCCCGTGGAAAGGATTAAAATCATTGCATGAGGTACCACTGTATATACAGTATGTAGGTACTGCTTCAACCAGAAAGATAACAGCATTCCATGTGCTCTGGGGTCTAGTCATGCCTGCCACATGATCACAGAAACATCTGCAGATGCAGACAGTGCTCTTTGGCTTTAAATGGAGATGCTCACCAAACCCTAGAGCCGGATATGACTGAATTTTAAGTAAGGGAGACCTTTACCCGAGCATGGGTGGCATTATACTAGAAATAGTCAATTGAGATACAGATGTGAGACGCCGCAAAGGCACCCTCTAACTCTGTGATTCTATTATTCTACACCGCCTCTTCCTACAGGAAGCCGACCTTGCCGTCGCTCCATTAACCATCACATCGGTGAGAGAAGACGTGGTCGACTTTACCCAGCCCTTCTTGCACACCGGAATCGGCATCTTGCTTGAGAAGGAATCTGCCCTCGAGGAAGCTTCGTTATTCCACTTCCTTTGCCCCTTTAGCAAGGAGACCTGGGGTGGAATCCTGGCAGCCTACCTGCTCTCCAGCCTTTGCTTGTTCCTTGCGGCCAGGTGAAATATTTCTTTTCTCTGTGCTTTTGCTTTCTTCTTCTTCTTCTGGTGCCCTATCCAATTCCAAATATTGGCAATCCTCATGGTGATCAGCCATGAAGACTGTCCTGAGAATACAATGCAGCGGCCTTCCATTTGTCTTCCGCATCGCAGCATGACACCCATAGTACCACTGGTCCAGTTCCACGAGTCACTTTCTGGTCCTGAACCCTTTTGGCACACAAAGTCTTCATCAGTCCCAGGCCAGGATTGATGAAGCTGCTGCCCTCCATTAAGATGGATTCAAGTGGGATTTAATCCACTTGGGGAACATCACCCTTCCCTGTGGACGTCAGCATCCAAGGCTGTTACTTTTCACGACTGTCAGCTTAGTTAACCGCAGGCTGATGATTGCATTGAGTCACTGGCAGTAGGGTCTACTCCAGTGGTTCTCAGCATGGAGCCCAGGCCCCACAGGGGGACTTCAATTCCCAGAAGCCAAAGTCAGTACATTGGCTGATCAGTGCTTTGGCTTCTGTGAATGGAAAAAGGGACTGTGGTGGCTCAAACGGTTAAGACACTGAACTTGCTGACTCAAAGGTCAGAGTTCGATTCCTGGGTACTACATGAGCTCCTGTCTCTGTCCAAGCTCCTGCAGTTTGAAAGCAAGAAATTGCAAGTTGATAAATAGGGACCACTTCAGTGGGAAGGTAACAGCGTTCCATGCGCTCTGGTGTCTGGTCATGCCTGCCACATGACCACGGAAACATCTGCAGAAGCAGACAGCAGCTGGCTCTTTGGCTTTGAAACAGACATGAGCACTGAACCCTAGAGTCTGATACGACTGGCTTTCGAGAAAGGGAAAACTTTACCATTACCTATTTGAAAGACAGAAGCAGCCAGCATTTTAAACCAAGTGACAATTTACCACAATGTGCCCAGAAATGCACAATAATGTGAGCAGTCATAATCAGAAGGATAACAAGAATAGTGTGCCATCAAATGAATTTTGAGTTATGGCGACTCTATAGTCGAGCCAAGAGAAGACACAGACGTGGTTTTACCCTTCCCTTCCTCTAGAGGGAGCTCTTGAGACTATGCAGTTGGCCCTGGGCTACATGGGTTGGCTCTTCTCCCAGGAGGCACCACAGGGAATCGAACTCCTAACCTCTGGCTCCTTAGTCAGATACCTAAACTACCAATCTAACAGTTTTGGATTGAAGGCATTTGACTGTGTGGACCACAACAAGATGTGGCAAGTAATTAAAGAGATGGGAATACCAGAGCACCTTATAAGCCTCCTGAGAAATCTGTACATGAACCAAGAAGCAACAGTTAGGACAGAACATGGAATAACAGAGTGGTTTGGAATAGGAAAAGGAGTAAGACAAGGCTGCATTTTGTCACCATGCTTATTCAACCTATACACAGAGCACATAATGCGCAGTGCAGGGATGGAGGAATCACAATATGGGATCAAAATTGCTGGGAGAAACATCAACAATCTGAGATATGCAGACGATACCACCCTAATGGCAGAAAGTGAGGAAGACCTAAAGAACCTCTTGATTGGGCTGAAGGAGAAGAGTGCAAAAGCTGGCTTGAGACTCAATATCAAGAAAACCAAGATAATGGCCACAGGCCCCATCAGTTCCTGGAAAATAGACGGGGAAGAAGTAGAAGCAGTGACAGATTTTACTTTCTTAGGATCAAAGATCACTGCAGATGGGGATTGCAGCCATGAAATAAAAAGGCGACTGATTCTTGGGAGACAAGCGATGAGAAACCTGGGGAACATAGTGAAAAGCAGAGACATCACATTGCAAACAAAAATTAGAATAGTCAAAGTAATGGTATTCCCAGTGGTAATGTACGGTTGTGAGAGCTGGACAATTAGGAAAGCTGAACACAGAAGAATAGATGCCTTTGAAATGTGGTGTTGGAGGAGGGTTTTGAGAGTCCCCTGGACAGCGAGGAGAACAAATAAGTCAATCTTAGAAGAAATTAACCCTGAATGCTCACTGGAAGGTCAAATAGTAAAGATGAAGCTAAAATACTTTGGACATCAAATGAGAAGGGAGGATTCACTTGAGAAGGCATTGATGTTGGGAAAGCTGGAGGGCAAAAGAAGAAGGGGAAGGCCAAGGATGAGATGGCTAGATGGCATTGTAGACACAATGGGCACAGAGCTGGGAGGGCTGAAGGGGATGGTGGAGGACAGAGGTGCCTGGAGGAAAATGGTCCATGGGGGCGCAAAGGGTCGAAGTCGACTGTGCGACTGAACAACAACAACAACAACAGTTATAGCTGAAAATAATTAAGATGTTTCCTTACTCCGTTGCGCTGTCATTTCAAATTTCTGCAAATGAAATTCCAGAGCTTTGAGCATTTAATCCTATGCATCTGATACTGCTAATTCTCTTTTGAGCTGCTCATATGCAACATGCTTTCTTTACTATCAAGGGTTGATAGATAGCCCATTGCCTCTAAAGAAGTGGTCCATAGTCCACAGAAGCACCTGGCATAATGAATATGTGACTTCTAAACAAAGTTGCACAACAATTTGTGGTTTTGATGAGTCAGGCCAGTGCATCTGACACCCTCCCCACTGCAGGAACCTTGTTATAAATCACATGTCCAGCAATAATGTCCCATTCATTCATTCATTCCCCCTAGAATGAGCCCTTGTGAATGGGACGGAAGTGAAGATGTTCGTTTCACGTTCCTGAACTGCCTATGGTTTGGAGCAGGGGCTTTCACCTTGCAAGGTAAGCCCCAAATTTGGAAGAAGGGGTGGCCTGCAGACTTTCTATTTTAGAACATAGCAGGTCAGCAGTTCAAGACCTGAGTACTGCATGATGGCGTGAGCTTCTGTCTCGATCCCAGCTCCTGCCGACCTATCAGTTCAAAAGCAAG
Source organism: Bradypodion pumilum (assembly GCA_035047305.1). Taxonomy (NCBI): domain Eukaryota; kingdom Metazoa; phylum Chordata; class Lepidosauria; order Squamata; family Chamaeleonidae; genus Bradypodion; species Bradypodion pumilum. The sequence goes on along the minus strand of JAWDJD010000016.1, from coordinate 9,127,923 downwards.
AAATTGCAAGTAGATAAATAGGTATCACTTCGGTGGGAAGGTAAACTGCATTCCATGCACTCCGGTGTCTAGGCAGGCCTGCCACTTATCCACGGAAATGTCTGTAGATGCAGATTATAAACAGAGATGAGCACTGAACCCTGGAGTCAGATATGACTGGCTTTTGAGCAAGGTCAGACTTTACCTATACCAAGCAGGAAAATCGCATTAAACTCTCTATCTGGACTTTGAGACAACTTGAACCATGTTTTTAGACATTTTATTTCAAAAATGGGGTTGTACGCATTCGGAAAAGAAGCTGGGATGTTTAGCTCTTGGGCTTATACAGGTGAAACTTGGAAAATTAGAATATCGTGCAAATGTCCATTCATTTCACTTAAAAGGTGAAGCAAATCTATGAGATAGATTCACTACATACAAAGCGAAAGATGTCATGCCTTAATGCGTTATGATTGTGGCGATCATGGCGTAGAGTGTACATGAGATTATGTGATATTTTTGGAGTACATGAGATTGGGGCGTTGGGGTTTTCATGCGCTGTAAGCCATAAGCATCAATATTATAACAAAGTAAGGCTTGAACTATCTCGCTATGCATGTAATGTGTCTCTATCTCATATTTTTGTTTCACCTTTTAAGTTGCATTACTGACCGGAATGAACATTTGCACGATATTTTAATTTTCTGAATTTCACCTGTATTGTGGCCCTTAATGGTTTCCATGACATGCAGGCAAGCTTAAGTGGGAGAGAGTCCCAATGGCCCACATGCCCTGTATTTCAGCATTGTTTTCAAAGCTTTTTGACGGACCTGCAAACACCAACTTCTATTTGGGTCTTCCCAAAGGTGCCATGCCTCAACCCAAGTCGCTCTCCATCCGGATCATTTCTGCCATCTGGTGGCTGTTCAGCATCGTTCTCCTGACCTCCTACATCGCCGGCTTCAGCCTCGCTTTGGAAGCAGGATACGAACCACTTTCCATTCAGACGTTTGAAGATCTGGTGAAGCAACGGCAATTGGAGTTTGGAACCATGGAAGGCTCTTCCACACTCCTGTATTTCAAGGTTGGTGGGCAGAACAATTCAGACCCTGAAAATGCAATTCACACTTTGTCCCTTGATGAGAGCTGCACCATGTTTGAAAAGCAACTTATAGTTATAGTCTGGCTAGGTTATCCTGTGATGGTAATAGAGTAGACCCAGTGATGCGCTGCAAAAATTTTTACAACCCCCACCATGGGTGTGGCTGACTCTGTGGGCATGGCTAACTGTGGGCCATGTTCACTTGGCCTCCATATGACATGGCCTAGGGTAGGGAGGTGGGTGTGGCTGGCCAAGTGGGCATGGCCTGGGGGAATTTCGGTGCCCGGGCACCTGTGGGCACCTGGAGCAGCTCAACATTGAGTTGACCATGCTGCCAGCAACTCAACGCTGAGTGTCAGGTGGCAGTTAACTAACCTGACAACCCTGAGGACTAGCGGCCTTGGCATAGTCCACAGGGAAGGGTAATGGTCCCCAAGTGGATTAAATCCCACTTGAACCCATCTTGATGGAGGGCAGCAGCTTCATCCATCCTGACCTGGGGCTGAGGAGGACTTTGGGTGCCAAAAGGGCTGAAGACCAGAAAATGACTCACGGAGCTGGATCAGTGGTACGCATGGGTGTCATGCTGCGATGTGGAAGTCAGTTGAAAGGCCTTGGCATTATATTCACAGGACAGTCTTCATAGCTGATTGCCATGAGAATTGCCAATATTCAGAATTAGATACAGCACAAGAAGAAGAATGTATACTTATGATTTCTTTGGTATCTCACCTTTCTCTCAACATTTGACAATCAAAGCAGCTCAAAACAAAATTAATTAAGAAAGTTTTTAAAAAAATTGTATTAAAACAGCTACTGAATTGAAACAATGATGTTAAAAGGAATTAGAAAGAAAAGTTCCGTAGATCAGAAAGTTACACTATGATATTTTGTTGTTGCTGATTTCACAAAGTACAGTAAAACCCCTACTTACGGGAAAAAGTCCATTCCGTAGGCTTTTGCTTAAATTGTTTTTTTATGTAACTCGAAGCAAACCCATAGGAAAAATGAAAAATTTTTGTAAATTGAAGCAAAGCCATCGGAAATCGTGCAAATTGGGACATGGTTTTAGCACAAAATCATTATGTAAGTCAAATGTTATGTAACTCGAGGCATATGTAAGTCGGGGTTTTACTGTAGTGTGATCATTTTGTATGTTTGTTTTTTAAAAGTGTTTATAGCATTTCTAGATTGCTTGAATATAAATAAAACCAACAATAAAGAAAAATCAAAAGCTGGAGGAAAATATGAGCTATAACTTCTAGGATTCCCCCTGTTGTCAATTCTGGCAACTGTAGTCAAGAAGAAGAAATTGTTCCAAAAGTGTGAGAAAAAAATCACACTAATTTTGAAGTGGATGTGTTGTAAATCCCCAATGACAGTAGATGTAAATTTTTGCACAAACCATGGAAACAGCACAAACTACAAAAACTGCTGCCTCATTGGTTGTATTTTTTTAACAATTAGAAGCACTGGATTGGTTGCTTGTAGCTTTGTGATTAATGAACTGACTTTTCTGTTTGCTCTCTGTGTGTATCAACTAAGGCCATGAACCGATAACGTATATAGTGGATAGAGAGTTGGACTAGGACTCAGTAGGTAAAAGTAAAGGTTGCTCTTGTTCGAATGCCAGTTGTATCTAACTCTAGGGTTCGGTGCTCACCTCTGTTTATAGCCAAAGACAGCTGGTGCTCTCTCCATCTGCAGACATTTCTGTGGACATGTGGCAGGCAAGGAACACTGTTACCTTTCCCACCAAAGTGGTATCTATTTATCTATGTGCAATTTCTTGCTTCGAACTACTAGGTTGGTAGACAGAGATGGAAGCTCACTTGGTCATGCAGAACTCGAGTCTCGAACTGCTTACCTGCCAATCTTCCAGTCATCAATTTCAGTGTCTTAACCACTAAGCCACTGCAGTAGACTCAGTAGACTAGGGTTCAAATCTCCACTTGGCCATTTTCAAGCAAGCCAATGAAGGTTTTTAGCGTAAAGCTTTTGTGCCTGCAGAACTCCAAGAACCCCGTCCAACAGATGGTCTACGAATCCATGAACAAGAAGAGAGACACGGCTTTCGCAAAAAATTACCAGGAGGCAATCCAGCGCGTCTTGGATTCGAATTATGCTTTCATCGGAGAGTCCATCTCACAGGATCTTGCTGTTGCCAGACACTGCAATTTGGTCCGGTCTCCGGAAGTCCTAGGAGCTAGAGGGTTTGGTATCGCAGCACCAAAAGGTGAGAACAACATGTGTTGATGGTGGTGGTCTGAGATTTTTTCTGATTGGACCAACTTTTCAGTTTTTTGTTGTTGTTGTTGTTTGTTATTTCCTTATCAATCTGACAAGTCCCCACCCTATGAAAGAGTAAAAGAAAAGTAATAGCCTTTGCTATTTGAGTGTCTGGCCAGGTTAGCCTGCTATGGTAATAGAGTAGACCATACTATGAGTGACTCAACCCTGAGTATCAGGTGGCAGTTAACTCACCTGTAGACTAAAAGCCTTGGGTGCCAAAGTCCACAGGGAAGGGTGATGGTCCCCAAGTGGATTAAATCCCACTTGAATCCATCTTGAAGGAGGGCAGCAGCTTCATCCACCCTGGCCTGGGGCTGATGAGGACTCTGGGTGCCAAAAGGGCTCAGGGCAAGAAAGTGACTCTCGGGAACTAGATCAGTGGTACTATGGGTGTCATGTGGCAATGCGGAAGGCAGATGGAAGGCCACTACATTATATTCTCTGGACAGTCTTGGATCGCCAATATTCAGATTTGGATATGGCAGAACCAGAAGAATAGCCTTTGCAATGAAGACTTCACTGGGAATAACCTGCCCAGATTGGTTCGGAAGGTTGGACTATGATATCACATTTCCTTCTTAATATTTGTTCTTAGGTTCTCCCTGGACTGACAAGCTCTCAGTGGCTATCCTGAAACTTGGCGAATCTGGTGATCTGGATTATCTCCGGAGCAAGTGGTGGGAAAGCAGCTGTTCCCATGAAGATCATGACAAGTGGAACCCCCTGAAACCTCATGCGCTGGGGGGAATCTTCCTCATTCTAGCCTTGGGTCTTGTGCTGGGAATGGTGGTAGCGATGGCCGAGTTGTCCAAAAGGAGCCGGCACAGAGCTGAACAGGAGAAGGTAAGACGGATGTTGGGTTTCTTGGCACTGTTCATGCGCTGTGTATTAGCGTTAACATTCATAATTCTTATTTTATTGCCATAAGTCAGTGATAGCAAACCTTTTAGGGACCGAGTGTCCAAACTCAACAGGCTGCCGTCCACACAGCAAAGGGGCTGGGTGAAATCTGTCCTGGGGGAGGGAGGAAGCGCTCCCATTGGGCTGCTGGGCAGAGGGGTGGGGCGAACTCTGTGCTGGGGAAATGGCATGTGTGCCCACAGAGAGGGTTCTGAGTACCCCCTCTGGCACATGTGCCATAGGTTTGCCACCACTGCCATAAGTCGTAGGCTAGGACTTAGGAGCCATGGGATTGAATCTTCTCTTTGCAATGGAAACTCACTGGGGGAAGCATGGAATTTGTAAAACTATTCTCTAAATATTTAACTTACCTTGAAGATCCTATTCGGGGCAGTTATGACTTGACAGCAATTCTCGACACTGCACTTTAAGATGCAAACAAACTAGAGCAGGTGAAGTGAAAGGCAACAAGGATGACCCGAGGACTGGTCATTGCATGAGGCAATCTGTTCTCCATCAATCCAGAGCGCAAGACACATAATAAGAGGCTCAAACTAAAGGAAGCCAGATATAGGCTGAATATTAGGAAAAACCTCTCAACAGTTAGAGCAGTACAACGACGGAGCCAATGATCTCAAGAGGCTCACCACGCTCCAACAAGGGAAGCATTCAAGAGGGAATTGGACCATGTCTCTCAGATCTGATTTGATACAGATTCCTGCATTGAGCAAGGGATTGGACCCGATGGCTTAAAAATCCCCTTCCAGCTCAGTGATTCTATGGATCTTTTTTTGTACCTTAACTTCTACTCCATAGAAACACAGCCACTCATTCTGTGGTTCTACGATTCATAACATCAAACTTCAGAAGTCAAGGGTTCAATTTTCACTGTGTTGCGACCAGCAGGAACCTATCCCTTGATAGTCTGTCAATCAAGGAATCAGGGAAAAAATGTTTTTAATTTAGAGCAATATGACAATGGAATTAATGACCCCAAGAGGTGATGAGTGCTCTAACACTGGAAACATTCAAGAAAGAATTGGACAACCACCTGTCAGATTTACTTTGATTCAGATTCCTGCATTGTGGGGCAGGCTGGACTCGATGGTCTAAAAGGCCCCTTCCAATTTACGTTCTTCTGATTCTGTTCTATGATAACATGAGTGCAAACTATCTGCAAAATCATACCAAAGAAACAAACCTAATCCAGTCCAACGTCACTCAGCCTGACCTCCCTCTTCCCTTTCCAAAAGAGCTGGAGACATGGGATATAGAATCCAGTTGTTGGCCTTAACTAGACAAAATTGAATCAAGGGAACCTAAGTCAATGAAGACTTATTGGATTTGCATAGATTCAGTAGGTCTATTCCAGTTAGGACTAACAAAAAGATTTAGGCCAATTGTTTTTTTTGCCTAAATTAGAAATTAAAATTATAGAAAAGATGAATTTAAGTCAGGAGGGACAAAATTCACGACTCTGAGACCCTTTATGCCCTTCTCTAGGGTTTCCATTTTCACATGCATTACGCTTCTTTCGTGTCCCAATCAAATCCTGGACTGCCAAAATGATGCCACTTTTTTGGCTTTGTTGCTGGCCAAACTTAAGTCCTCTTTGGTGCATGTTTTTGGCAGTAATTGGCAGACCAGCAAATGAGACGGATTCTGTATCTCTCCACATTCACACAGCATGTTATTGTCCACCAGCAGCCCCCATTTGAGCATGTTGGTCTTGCATTTAGGGACTCCAAGCCTGAGTCTATTCAAAGTCCTCCAGGTGACGTTGGGGAAGTTGAGTCTCTCAGCCATCTCCTCCTTTAATGTTGTTTCTTGTCTAGTGAGCTCCTTCCTCCATCTTCTAATTTGGTTTTGCTCTTGCGTACCCTCAAGAATGTTTTTTTTTTTTTTGCCATAAAGCTCTTCCTAGATCTGAGCCGGCAGACTTGAGGCTCATATCCATTCAGAGGACATGCATTATAGAAAACGTAGGTTTCACTGCATTAATAGCTAACGCACGCACACACGCACGCACGCACGCACACGCACACGCACACACACACACACACACACACACACACACACACACACACACACAGAACAACAAACAGAAGTGACTGGAAAGTTTACTTCTGATTGTTGACACCAATGAACCCAGTATGGGGCTCTGTACCATTCCAGGCAAGAGTCTCTCCTGTCGGTGAGTATCCAACCTCCTCCTGATTCAGAGGTGCCAATCAGGAGACATGAGAGCTTAGTATGCAAACCCTCTATTGCCAGGTTATGGTGAGCCTCTCCATTTTTGCCCAGCCAAATACCGCAATATTTCCGCACAGGGAACCGAGAGCACAAAGATGGACATTGATTGGGCTTGCTCTTACTTTCAGCAAAAGTTTGAAAGCTTGCCATCTATCTAAACAACAGTCCATAGCTAGCAGCGATTCATGTGAGTTGCCCTCCCACTGCTTTCTGGTTTGTCACAAAGGTAGCCATCATTAGAGAATGCCACTGCGTCTTTAATTAGGAGACCCAAGTCCAACATTTCTTGCAGAAAACTCGGTTGCTCTGTTTCCATACACAACGGAAGCCAATTTCAACCCCTTTCCTCCATCGCCTCTTGCCTGTCACCCGTCCTAAACAGCTTGACTGCTGTTTAATTGGCTCAGTCGGGGCATAGAAACCAATCAATAGTCCTTTCCCAATTAGGAAAAGGTCTTAAGGTCCCTATGCTCACACGGACAGAACCGTTTTAGATGTACAGTAGTACATGGAAAAGTTGTGAGACAAGCATGAGTTAGCATGCGAAACTAGATAGACATCATGCAATTTCTGGCATCAACAATGGCTCTTATGAATACATAAAAGGAAAATGAGTAATTTCAGATGCAAATTAGATTCACTGTAAATGAGCTTGCTTTTGAGGGGGGGGGGGAGAAGGAAGGCGGTGGATCTAGATTTGAGTGCATTCCTTTGGATGGATGAAACCGGCTTTTAAACCAAGTAGTCAAGGTCCAGTGATGGCGAACCTTGGCACTCGAGCAGTTCTTGGACTTCCAATTCCCAAAAGCTTAAGTCAGCTGATCAGAGCTTCTGGGAATTGAAGTTCAAGAAAAGCTGGAGTGCCAAGATTCACCATCATTGGTCTAGTCTCCAGTGTGGTAGTAACAAGTTTTCATTTTCTTTACTTCCTCTTTTACACCCTTCTGTTGTCGAGGGAGTAACAAGTTTTCAATGAGTCAATTCAAGTTTGAATTTAACCCTCTGGATTTGCCTACTTGTGGTTAGTGTGGCTTTTGCTTTCACAAGGTCTTCCGTCACCACTGTCACTTGTCCTCGGCATCTTCGCTGGAGATGTGACCAAAAATAGGATCTCACAAACATGCTGCATACAATAAGAATTGTGCTCTGTGCATGCTTATTAGTGCTTTGGTTGGAGCAGTCGTTATGCCAATGTCTCCTTTAAAAGCAACAACCAAATAGCGTTATAATGGACATTTTATTTGTATTATTAGAAATCCTGCTGCTTTGTCTTCACTGAGGAAGCGAGCCAACGGCTGCGGATGAGAGGAGACATGAAGCAAGAGGCTGCAGGGAAAACCAAGCCATGAGCCACTGGAGGCCAAGCCTTAAAGGACTTTTACAATCCCTCCACCCCATCCCCATCCCCGATGCTGCATGCTGTAGCAAAGACAGCTCAAACTTCTCATAACCATAGAAGAAATCTGGGAGTTTTAGTGTAGCTTCATTGTTAATAACAAAAACCCTTGAATCCTAGCCACCACCCCACCATCCCAAATGAAGGAATCATTCGGGGGATTAATTGGGCCTGGATTCGGCAGTCTTTTAACATCTTTAGTGCTCAAAACTGACACTATTCATTCGGAAGATTAGGGCAATTTCTGCAAACAATTCATAAGGCTGTACCAACTGCATCGCTCATAGAGAAGGCCAGACTTGGGTGGCTCAATTTTGCAATCGGTTCCAGTTTTGGGGGCAAGGGGCCCCTGGCTCAAAACTTGAGGGTCTGTGTGGACAGGTAGGATGTTATGAGTTGAACATTCCCCACCCTGCACCCCTCTGTGCACTTAAGATCAAATTTCTAGTCAGTAAGAAAATGAAAGCCTTTGGGCAACATTTAATGAAATCTCAGAATGGGGTGATGGAAGAGGAACGGTGGAACTGGCCTTTCTTCCACAATTAGTACGTGCCATAAGCTCATCAGCGAGGATGGCTTAGCATTCAATCAGATATTTTATGGTCCCCTCTTCTATCTTGCGGGTGAACCTAAGACAGTGATGGCCAACCTTGGCACTCCACGTGTTCTGGAACTTGTTCCCAGAAGCCCTGATCAGCAGGAGTGCTGACTTGGGTTTCTGGGAATTGAAGTCCAAAAACCCCTGACGTGCCAAGGTTCGCCATCACTGACCTAGGAAATTAGTATGGAGTGGTTAGGGGCCATTCAACAATTACTTGATCCTTTTTCTGGGGGAAATTGACCCCCTCTCCCCCTATGTAATCAAACTGTAACCTTCGCTTTGACACACACACACCCCTTAAAATTGCGTGATCTGAACCAAATAGTACTGTATTTTGTACCACCAACCAGTGGTGGCGCTGCAGGGAAAATGGGCTGGCCAATTGCACTAGCCTAGCCTCTTGCTCTCCCTGCAATCAGGAAGCATGGCTTTCCTCCTCCATTTTCAACACATGGAGCAAGGTAAATAAAACCCTTTCTTTTTATGCACAGGTTTGGTTTCCCACTGTCGGTTAGAAACAGCTCCAAATGGATTACGTAATTTTGACCTGGCCCCCCTGACCCCATGTAATTTTTCTGTAATTCGTATGGCAGACCCCACCCCCACCCATTTGAGGATCACGTAATCGTTGGATGGCCCCTTAATGACGGCTATTCTTGGATGAGGGAGTGGAGGGAATTCTCATCAAATTTGCAGATGACACAAAACTGGGTGGAATAGCTAACACCTTGGAAGACAGGAGCAGAATTCGAAACACTCTTGATGGGAAGAAACCAACAGAATAAAACTTGACAGGGAGAAGTGCAAATTTCTATACGTAGGGGGGGAAAAACAGATGCACCTTTACAAGAAGGGGGATACTTGGATCCTAGAATTGTTAGAGATCGCAGGCTAAGTATGAGTCAACAGTGCGATGGGGCTACAAAAAAGGCCAACATAGTTTCTAGGCTGCGTTAACAGAAGTCTAGGCACCGAAACCCGTGACGTACTTCTAGCCCCCCTCTATTCAGCACTAGTTAGATCACATCTAGCGTGCTGTGTCCAATTCTGGGCACTGTATTTTAAGATGTCAAAAAATTAATAATTAGAACAGGTACAGAGGAAGGCAACAAAGATGATCAGAGGACTGGAAACCAAGCCATATGAGGAAAGACTGAAGGAACTGGGCATGTTTAGCCTTGAGAAAAGGAGACTGAGAGGGGATATAGGAAAACACTCTTCAAATACCTGAAAGGTAATCTTAAAGAGGAAGGGAAGGATTTGTTCTCCATCATTCAAGAGTGCAGGATGAGTAATAACAGGCTGAAACTACAGAAAGTCGGATATAGGCTGAATCTTAGGAAACACTTCTTAACTGTTAGAGCGGTACGACAACGGAATCCACTGCCTCGAGAGGTGAGTGAGCGCTCCAATGCTGGAAGCATTCAAGAGAGAATTGGGCCACCATGTGTCCAATCTGCTTTGATTTGGATTCCTGCATTGAGCAGGGGGTTGGACTCGATGGCCTAAAAGGCCCCCTTCCAACACAGTGATTCCATCCCATCAACATCAGCTGCCGATGCGTTTTCATTGAGGTCACTACTTGACAAACACTTGCAAGTCTTAAAGATCGTGGCTTCCGGGCCAGACTTTGGATTGGGGAGGTGTTGCCCAAAAGTGTCAACTGCCATAGTACACCTTTGAGCATGTCTGCAATCAATAACAAAAATAAATAAATAAACGATTTAACTGTTGGAAGGGAGAGAAGAAAATATTCCAGGAAGCAGCACAAAAGAGCAGGGAGGGTCTGTGTATCTTATTCGATATACAGGTGAAACTCAAACTCAGAAAATTAAAATATTGTGCAAATGTTCATTCATTTCACTTAAAAGGTGAAACAAATATGTGAGATAGACTCACTCCATGCAAAGCGAGAGATGTCATGCCTTAATTCGTTATGATTGTGATGATCATGTACAGCGTACATGAGATTATGTGATATTATGGGGTACATGAGGTTGGTGGGGTTGGTGTTTTCATAAGCTATAAGCCATACGCATCAATATTATCACAAAGTAAGGCGCTTTGCGTGTAATGAGTCTATCTCATATATTTAACTCACCTTTTAAGTCGCATTACTGAACTGAATGAACATTTGCACGATAATCTAATTTTCCGAGTTTCACCTGTACAGTTTTTGTGAAAAATTAAAAACAAAAGGGCAGATGAAGACAGTATGCAAATTAGCAGTTTATTTTTTAAAAATTAACATATTGTTTTATGCTATTCCCTCTGCCTGTAGTAATATCTAAGGAACTTTTCATTGCAAACCAGAGAGTTGAGTCTTGTGTAGAGATGGAACAGAGCAGTGGGGGTTTGACGTATAAATAAAAACAAGCTGTGACCGAATTGTCTCCGGACAACAAAGTCTGGGTGTGTTTTTCCCTAAATAAATCGATAGACTCAGTGATGCTTCGTGTAGGTGATCCATACGTACGTCAGAAGCACCTTTTAATTCCAAAGCCTGTAAAGGCTAAACACGGATGAGGTTTGCCAAGTAGACTCATAAGAAACCATTGGTTTGCCTGCCTGTTAAGAACCAAAGGTTAAAGGTCTCCTTTATTTCGAGCATGGGATGATTAAGAAAACATTGGTAGCTCTTGTTCAATTATCGCTGGGTAAATCCACCACTTACCTTAGGTCAAGGTCTCCCCTTGCTCGAAAGCCAGCCGTATCTGACTCTAGGGTTCAGTGCTCATCTGTTTATAGAAAAGAAACCAGCGCTGCCTGCGTCTGTAAGATGTTTTCATGGGCACGTGGCAAGCATGTCTAGACGCTGGAGTGCACGGAACGCTGTTAACCTTCCTGCTGAAGTGGTACCTATTTATCTACTTGCAATTTCTTGCTTCTGAACTGCTTGTTTGGCAGGAGCTCACTCTGTCATGCAGTCATCAAGTCCAGCATCTTAACCAGTAAGCCATTGCAGTCCTGGTACCTATTTAGGTAAAGGGCTGGAAGGCCAGTTGTATCTAACTCTAGGGGTCAGTGCTCATCTCAGTTTATAGCCAAAGAGCCAGCGCTGTCTGTATTTAGCAGGCATTTCTGTAGACATGTGGCAGGCATGGGATGCCGTTACCTTTCCCGCCGAAACGGGACCGATTTGTCTACTTGCAGTTTCTTGCTTTGGTTGGCAGGAGCTGGGGCAGAGATGGGAGCTCACTCTATCGTGCCGTACTTGGGTATTGAACTCCGACCTTCCATTCTTCAAGCTCAGTGTCTTAACCACTAAGCCACTGCAGTTCTTGGTACCTATTTATCTACTTGCAATTTCTTGCTTTCGAACTGCTAGTTTAGCAGGCGCTGGGACAGGTGACAGGAGCTCACTCTATCATGCAGCAATGGTGATCTGCCGACTTTCCAGTCATCAAGTTCACCATCTTAACCACTAAGCCTTCTGTTCACTTACTTAGTAAAGGTTTCCCTTGCTCGAAAGCCAGTCATATCCGACTCTAGGGTGCAGTGCTCATCTCTATTTCAAAGCCGAAGAGCCAGCACTGTCTGCTTCTGCAGACGTTTCCATGGTCATGTGGCAGGCATGAATAGACACCGGACTAGACACACAGAACACTGTTACCTTCCCATTGAAGTGGTCCCTATTTATCTACTTGCAATTTCTTGTTAAACAGTGTGATAAAACACTTACTCTGGATGTTCTTGTCAAAGTGGCCTCTCTTGAACCTCTTCCCTCTTTCCAGCCCTGATGGGGCTTATCTCCCACTTGCCTTGGACATCAACAGACCACAAAATGTAAGTTGCTCACCAACAGCCATGCCAAATTAAAACTCAGCTTGCAGAATGTACAAACGAGAAAGGGTTGCAGTGGTTTTTATTGTAAGGTAACAGGTCATGTGATCAAACCAGAGCTTGGAAATAAATGGGTTGAATTTAATGCATTACTCAGGGTTCGTTTTTTTTAATTAAAAAAATCAGTTTTGAAATTCATTATTTTGGTTGTGACATACCAAGCAGGTTGGTATGTCTCATCACCTTAATTTTTATTGTCAATTTGTAGAAAAGTTTGATTTTTTTAAAAAAAGCTACAGGTGAAACTCGGAAAATTAGAATATCGTGCAAATGTTCAGTAATGCAACTTAAAAGGTGAAACAAATATATAAGATAGACTCAATACATGCAAAGCGATATAGTTCAGGCCTTACTTTGTTATAATATTGATGCTTATGGCTTACAGTTTATGAAAACCCCAACCCCCCAATCTCATGTGCCTCATAATCATCAATAATCTCATGTACGCTGTACGCCAAAATTATAACAAATAAGGCATGACATCTCTCGTTTTGCATGGAGTGAGTCTATCTCATATATTTGTTTCACCGTTTAAGTGAAATGAATGAACATTTGCATGATATTCTAATTTTCCGAGTTTCACCTGTAGTAATTTAGCTAAATAATTAGCAAAAGTACCATATTTGCTAGCATATAAAAACCACTTCTCTCCTCTTAAAATACACTGGAAAAATGGAGTGTCTTGTACTGTATATAGTGACCTATAGTTGGCTATTTTGGTAATAACTGGGTGTGTCTTATATACTCCAATGCGTCTTATATACGGATGCATCTTATATGCAGGCAAATACAGTAATTCAAACCTATCCTGTTCAACATTCATTCCATTTTAATGAACCAGTTTCCCTTTGTAATTTATTAACACAGTATTAATGCTATTTCCAAGCTCCTGGTCATGTTCCAGTGGAATAAAAGAAGTTACCAAGACAAAGAATTCAAGTCAGCAACTACGCTACTAAATCAAACCCAGGGGAAAAAATCAGACTTTTTAAAGCTCTTTAAAAACCTCTATTTTGGTATCTGGCCAGTGATAGCTGGTATATATTTAGGCCAAAATATAGTTCTTTAAAAAAGAGATTTCATTGACGTTAAATATTTTTGAAATGAATATCTCACAGAATTGAACAAAAGAGAGAAGATAATCAAGTGTTCTTCCATCACAAAATATGGCAGCATTAAAATAAAGACTTAACATTCCCCCCCTCCCTCCCCCCCAAAAAGCGCCAATATGCGTTAGCACAATATAAATATGAAATCATGGTGTGTAACCTTATTTCCCCTGTGGTAATAAAAATACATTCTTTACAATTAAAATCAAACTAGTGCAAAGTCCAGTGGCGGTTGAGTCCTTGACCAGTGCACGGACCCCTTATTAAGTCCCAAGGGTGGATCCTTTGTGGGGCACCTCATACTTGAAAATTACACTAAAGATCTTCCCACCCAGGCGGTCGGCCAACCAAGAGTTTTTGATGACAGCAAGCTTGAGGCTCTCGCATTTGAGGGCTGCGTAGTAGTTGGTGTGGATGGCCCGGCCCATTCCTTCGATGACCACCAGGTCGGTCTTCCGTTCCCGGACCAAGTTGGCCAAGCCTTTGTCCAGTCGGCTGCAAGAAGAATTGGGTGGTTTATGGAGAAAAGAAAAGCAACGTTGAGTGCATCGGACTGGGGGTAGAGGCAAACAACTTCAAAAACAACTTCAACAGCAAAAATTCTTTCAACCCAGAATAATTTCTGACACAAATTATTAGGGTGTATCTTAACTTCACCCATTGAATACGGTTGGCTTTATCCTTGTTGATAACTGCTTTAGCAGACTTTGAATATTGAATGTAGGCCATTTGTGTGCAAATTTTATAACCTCTCTACACGTAGGACCTTGACTTCAACGTTCATGTATCCTACTCTACGGAAGGAGTGATCTCACCATAAAGGACATAGCACACAACTGAGTCTGTCTCTAGAGCCACCATTTCAAAGGCGTCTATTCTTCTGCACTCAGCTTTCCTCTCACAACTATACATTATCACCAGGAATACCATTGCTTTGACTATGCAAATTTTTATTTGCAAGGTGATGCCACTACTTTTTACTATGTTCCCCAGGTTTCTCATAGCTTGTCTCCCAAGCATCAGTCACCTTTTTATTTCATGGCTTCAATCCCCATCTGCAGTGATTTTTGTTTTTTTAAAATAAATTTTTAGTTTTTTAACAGAAAAAATAATAATAGAAAAAAGTACAAAATTACATAAACATGATGATAAAAAATAATGATACATAAAAAAACAAATTAATACAAATTAGTCATTTCAATACATCCAATCTCTTAACCATTCAACTTACACACACACACACACACAGAGAGTATGAAAATGTTTCTATTAATTTTTGTTCTGTTATCTATTTGTAGATTTGTATGTTATTGTTTTTATTGGAAAACTTAAAACAAAAATTAAAATGTGTTAATAAACTGGACAATTTTTGCTACATTTGTGGCAAATATACGCTGTGTGATCAACGCAAGAACCTAACCAAGAAGATGAGATTTGCTTACTTAAATCCTGATGTCCTAGGCAGAATCGGACTTCAGATTCTGATTCAGCGCACTTGATTTAGTATAGGACGCATGGATTAGACCAAATAGCAGTCACTATTATTTTTTTGTGATGCAGTATTTATGGACATCCACTTTTCTTGCTGATATTGACCAAGAACTAGGCATCATAAATCACACCAAAATGACAGCTACAGTGGACCCTCGATTAACAACGCGTTTGAATAGCATCATTTCTGCTTAACGACGCATCGTCACTCACCACGTGACTATCCACACAACGGTGAAAAACCGTCATGCGGATTAATGACTTTTTTTAACGTCTTTGTGCGGATGACAGCTTTTTGCCGCTAGATGGCACAGCCACCATTGAAAACTGCTCAACATTTCCCCTATAGTGACACTACTTGGGGAACCAAGCAGCGTCTTTATTTAAGGGTCTAGTGTAATTACATAGAGATCTACATGCTCAGACACCAAGGACATTCATTGCCATCTTGTGGCAAAATCAGAGCATCTTTCTACATGCCGTCACCATCCACTGGAATACACATGTCCTCTTTCTACCGCTGAATCAAAACAGAAACAATATTCCCAAATCCCTATTGCGGGAATTCCTCCTACCTGAGATCCAGACATGGCGAACTTGAACCCGTCTGTACCAACAGCAACTTCTCTTCCTTCAAGGCAGATCTAAAGAAGAAAGGTTTGTAAGCTTAGAGATGCCTTGGAAGTTATCAGGTCAAGAACATGCCATTCCTCATGCTAAAACCTTGAATTTCTTCAAATACTGCAAACTTTAAGTAACTTGGCACTATAAATTCAACGGTAGTTTTGGCTTAGGAAAGTAGTACAGTGGTACCTCAGGTTATGAACACCTCAGTTATTGTAATTTTCAGTTTATGAATGAAAATCCATTGAAAATAATGCTTTGGTTTACAAATATTTTTCAGAACAGATTAATTGGTTTTCAAGGCATTCCTATGGAAAACCATGTTTCGGTTTACGAATTTTGGTTTTCAATGCATTCCTATGGGAAACTGCAAAATGCATTCCTATGGGAAACCGGTTTACACATTTTTCTCAATACAAAACGTTCCAGGGAACACATTAAATTTAATAAACCGAGGTACTTTTCAACATTTGTGAGATCACAAAAATCAGTATTTTTAGCAGCCCGGGCAAACTAGGCATTGGACATGAGTGGATTCTAATGTAGCAGAAGACAGAGAGTGTTTAATTAGAAATCAGGATTATAGAAGAAATGCACAGTTTAAAGACGCTCATGACAGCTTCACAACCTCTCTGAATCATGCAATGCCGGAAATAGCACAAGGCAAAATATTCTGCAACATCATCACAATACGCCAATCTTCTACGAAGCAATCTGTAATCAACCGAAATGTTCATTGCCAGCACATCTATATTTAGAACAGGTCCACTGTTCAAACAGATTGTGTTGGTGGTTAATTCTTTTTGCAAACCAGCAGAGTTTCAAAAGGCCAGTTGTTAAAATACTATGTTTTATGGCAATCTAGTATGGTGTGGATTTAAAATGGAATAATAAAAGTCTTTGGAACATTACACACACTCACACTCACACACACACACATTGAGGCCACAACTTAACTTCTGTCCCAAAATGCTAAACTCATGCCATTTGTCAAAAATGCTTGAATAGCTTAAAATATCCTCAAGCCATAGAATAACTAATCACATCTTAATTTTTTAAAAAATCTCTCCCACAATAATTTATTTAATTAACACACCGGAAGGGAGTGGAGAGCACCAAACCGGTCCTCACCGTATAATTGGGTCTGTCGCCGCTATCCTCTCCGTCACAAACAGGGATTCACTATAGGTTATATCGTTCAGAGCTGGCCCTGAATTACAAGCCAATATAATCTGAAATACATAGAGAGGAGACAATGGAGGACATTTAGACTCAAAGCCATCCTAGAAAAAAAGCATGGGTTTTTTGAGAGCCGCATGGACACAACCGAAGAGAAAGCCTAGCAGACTTTAAAGCATAACTCAAATGAATTTTGGAACACACACTCAGTTCCACTTCCGCATTGTTCTAGAACAGTCGTGGCGAACCTTGGCACTCCAACTGTTCTTGGACTTCAAATTCCCAGATGCCCGAGTCTCTGTGAATCCACACAAATGGGTTTACTGCCCATACGTGCTCTTCTGGGACTTCAATTGCCAGGAGCCCAAGTCCCTGCGAATCCACACAAACCATCCGTGTGAATTCACAGAGACTTGGGCTTCTGGGAATCGAAGTCCAAGAACAGCTGGGATGCCAAGGTTCACCATCATGGGTCTAGAACAGTGATGGTGAACCTTGGCACTCCAGATGTTCTTGAACTTAAATTCCCAGTAGCCCTGATCAGCAGGAGTGCTGACTTGGGCTTCTGGGAATTGAAGTCCAAGAACACCTGGAGTGCCAAGGTTCGTCATCACGGTTCTAGAAGCTCCCCCTCCTGTCCAAAAATAGTGGTTAGAGGAGAAATCCCCTCCTTTTTTAAGATAAAGAGAAGGTTCTAGAGTTTGCTGTGAAAATGCATCCCGTTTCTTTCACGTACTCTATTTTCTTAAAACAAATACGCAGACTACTTCTGTTGACACTAGTCTCGACTTCACCAGCCTGTTGAAACTGATGCACATCTGTTTAACAAGCTACCAGCAGTGTTAAGAGACAAAATGGACAGTTAGTGGCATTGCTATGAACCAGGCTTCTCCAAAAATTGTCTGTATATAACTCCATACAGTGGTCTACTAAAGCTGACAATCCCACACTTTATTGCTGGCTTGTTAAAATTCTTCTTCTACTACTTCTTTCCTGTATAGGTCAGACATTAAACTGCCCAAATGAAGCCACCTTTGGTGAATTCATTCCGTAGTTCCCTTCCCCTGATCTAGTGTGAGAAACATCAGCCAGCACTACAAAGTTGGCATTGCCTGGGAAATGCCCGATTGTGGATCAAAAATACCACAATCTTTGTGGTAACCCAGCTTGTTAAAATAAGAAGGATGTAATATATAGACAAGTGGGACTTGGGTGGCTAAGTGGTTAAGATGCTGAACTTGATGACTGGAAGGCTGGCAGGTCAGCAGTTTGAGACCTGAGTGCTGCACAACGGAGTGAACGCCCGACAGCTGTCCCAGCTCCTGCCAACCTAGCAGTTCAGAAGCAAGAAATTGCAAGCAGATATATAGGTACTGCTTTGGCAGGAGAGGTAACAGAGTTCTGTGCACTTCAGAGTCCAGTCATGCCTGCCACATGACCACAGAAATGCCTGCAAGCACAGTTACACTGGCTCTTTGAGTATAGATGAGGCTGGTATTGTAGCCCACGCCACCTTGACTATCAAAGCACAAACTTCTAAATCATTCATGAGCAAAAGATGGCCCATCAACTGCTGCCGAGATACAACTCTCCATCATTCTTTCACCCTTGGCTCTTCTGTCTGAGGCTAATGGGAACTGTAGTCACATCCTATAAACACAATCTCCATTCTATTTTAGCCACCAACTGTTTCAGTCGAGACGTCTTTAACCTGCAAAGTGCAAAATCAGCCCAAATTAGGGGATGCTGGGTGGCTCAGTGGTTAAGAAGCTCGCCTTGTTAGCTGGAAGGCCAGCAAGTCAGCCGTTCAAGACCCAGGTACTGCAGGACGGATTGACCACCTGTCTCCTGTCCCAGCTCCTGCCAGCCTAGCAGTTGGAAAGCAAGAAATTGCAAGTAGATAAATACAAGACACTTCAGTGCGAAAAGATCTTGGGGACATGAAAAGAGCCTCATTCGGGTGAATCCTTTCAACCCAGAATAATTTCTGACATGAAATTATTATTATTACAGCCCAAATTTAATAAATAATTAGGAACCCAATGCATCATTCCCCTCCCCCTATTACTTCTTTGATTAAGATAAGTGATCCCATAGTAATTATTGCCATTTCTGCATTTTACCTTAAGCATGACAGGGTGATTCAACTGACCTCTGTACCCCTAGAAAGCATTTCCCTGACAAAGGGAAAGACGCCTAAAACGATGTCTATCCCACTGTTATCTGCAAAAATTAAGGCACATTTATGAGGGGGGTCCTGCAAAGGGAGAAGAAAACGCACGCATTAGAGACCTTTTCTCAGAACATAAAGGAATAGAATAAAATGTGTCTGAATAAACCTATGCGCCTTCCTGCCTGTTTGTCTCCACCATAGCTCACGAAGAATGACGTTTAAGCAACTGAAACATGACATGGATAAGAAGAAGTCCCTAGGGTTGCACTGTGGTGGCTCAAGTGGTTAAGACGTGGAACTTGTCGATTGGAAGGTCGGCGTCTGATTCCCAGGTACTGCATGACGGAGTGAGTGCCCATCTCTGTCCCAGCTCCTGCCAATTGAAAGCGAGAAATTTGCAAGTAGATAAATAGGGACCACTTCGGTGGGAAGATATACAGTGTTCTCCGGTGTCGAGAAATTGCAAGTAGATAACTAGATACTGCTTTGGCGGAAAAGGTAACAGTGCTCCATGTGTTTTTGTGTCTAGTCACGCCTGTCACAGAAATGTCTGTGTACACAGACGGCGTGGCTTTTGGGCTGTAAACTGAGTTGAGCCCAATGAACAAACGTGACTCTGGGCGGCTCACAACAGTACACAATAAAATCACAATAAAAACACTTGCAATAAAATACCAATTGTCCAAGTACAAAAGTTCCAAAACGGCCACAGACAGCCCACGGGGTAGGCTGACCAGGGGGGGTGATATGTGGCCCCCACCCCGACGGCCATGTCCCGGCACCAGAAAAGCACAACTCCAGCCATGGGCATGGCGCGGGGTCGAGGCGCCGTTCCTGCCACCCGTAGCGGCGATTCTCCAACCCCAGCCATGGACATGACTGATGTTCAGAGCAAGGAGACCTTTACCTATAATTGTTCATTGCCTTATTATGTTTGAGGAATCCTTTTATTAAAGGGAAACTGCAACCATTTTGCCGTTTTTTCAACAAAAACACAAAAAACGTCAATGCAAGGTGTACCTTTGGTCCATCTACATATCTACTATCTGGGCTTTTAGTACCTTGAGCCTTTCCAGCCAGGCGTCATAAGAATCTTGAAGCCATGGGCGCTCTGCGAAACAAACCAAGAAATATGTTAGCAACGGTAAGTTTTTGAATTCAGAAGGAAGCTTGGGAGAGGTTAGCAGATGCTTCTGCTAATGTACCTACATGGCACTCCCTTTCGGACGATAGAAAGGAACAGACACTAGGCTTTACCGTTGGGTAGAGGAAGCAAAAAAACGAGCCTTGTGGGGTGGAGAAGACAAGACCAAGATTGTCCATTCATAGACCACATGAGACCTTGCCAGAAACCGCTAGTTGCCTTTCTCTATCTTCTTCTTCTCCTGTATCCGAATCTTGGCAATCCTCATGGTGATCAGCCACATGAAGGCTGTCCTGAGAATATAATGCAGTGGCCTTTCATCTGCCTTCTGCATCGCAGCGTGACACCCGTACCACTGATCCAGTTCCGTGAGTCACTTTCTGGTCCTGGGCCCTTTTGGCACACAAAGTCCTCTTCAGCCCCAGGCCAGGATGGATGAAGGTGCTGCCCTCCATCAAGATGGATTTCATTTACTTGGGGACTTTGCCACCCAAAGTCATTAGTCCTCAGGGTCGTCGGGTTAGTTAATCACTGCCTGATGATCGGCAGTATGGTCTACTCTATTACCATGGCAGGATAACCTGGCCAGACTTTTAAGACCACCATAAAGGAACAGCACACATTGGGCTTTACTGCTGAGCCTCTGAAGAGCCACAGAGAGGCTGACAATGGACCAGGCTGGTCCGTTCATAGGCCAGATAAGCCAAAGGAGATCCAACCAGAAACTGCTAATTGCCTTTCTCTATACATGGAAAAAGTGCACCGATTCTTTTTTTGAACTCATAGACAACACTTCAATGAGCTTGAATTTTTCCGGGAACCCATTGGGGATCTGCAGCAATAGGACATTTGTCTGGACAATAACAGAAATGGTAAGAGAACTTCACACAGGGCACAGAAATACCGTATATACTCAAGTATAAGCTGAGTTTTTTAGCCCCAAAAAGGGGACATGCCTTATACTCAGGTCAGTGACCACGAGAGTCCCAAGACCGCACCGGATTGAGACATGCCAACAATTTAATTAATTTTACCATATTTTCATGTGTTTTGATTGTTGAAACTCACTCGCATTTCCCACCCTCAGCTTATACTCGGGTCAATCTATTTTCCTGGGTTTCTGGGTCAAAATTAGGTACCTCGGTTTATATTTGAGTCAGCTTATCCTCAAGTATATACGATATGACCCACACAGAGAGGAGGCTCATTTATCCCCAGGTGGATAACAAAGAGCATCTGTATAGCACAGTGATGGTGAACCTTTCAGAGACTGAGTGCCCAAAGAGAGGTAATCCTACAGGGATTACAATAGCATACAGCAGTGATGGCGAACCTTTTAGAGGCCGAGTGCCCAAACTGCAACCCAAAACCCACGTATTTATCACAAAGTGCCAACACAGCAACAGAGGAGGAAGGAAACACTCCCATTGGGCTGCTGGGCAGAGGGGTGGGGTGGACTCTGTGCTGCCGGGAGGAAGCGCTCCCATTGGGCAGCTGGATAGAGGGGCAGGGTGAACTCTGTGCTGGGAAGGGCGGAAGCACTCCCATTGGGCTGCTGGGTAGAGGGGTGGGTTGAATTCAATGCTGGGTGGAGGGAGGAAGCGCTCCCATTGGGCTGCTTGGCAGAGCAGCGGGGCAAACTCTGTGCTGGGGAGGGAGGAAACACTCCCATTAGGCTGCTGGGCAGAGGGGTGGGGCACACTCTGTGCTGGAGCGACGGCGCGCATGCCCACAGAGAGGGCTCTAAGTGCCCCGCGTGTCATAGGTTCGCTACCACTGGTATAAGATAACTCTTTTGCACCCCAGGGGAGACATTTTTGTGCCTTCACTGATGCTCATCATCTGTTTTGGAGACTGATGTTTGTTCTTGATACTACAAAAGAGCTCTTTTGAGGTCTACAACTCCCCATCTAAAAGTGGGGCGAAACCTTTGACCTGCACCCTGGCAGTGAGACCCAGATCTCTCCCAGTAATTAGGTTGAAATAAACAGGCTTCCGGTCCAATACCTTGCAGTTTCTCCTTAGCTTCTTCAAACCCGAACTGAGGCTCCGTTTCAAGAACGCTGGCATCAGAAAAGAGACAGAGATAAAGAAGAACAAGAAGACTGTCAGAGAGAAAGATTATGCAGAAAAGGCTGCAGGTGAACAAACAAATGCACCTATCCAAAATAATTTAATCTACTTTTTGATCTAGCTTTCTTTTCAGCAGGATGCCTCCAATGGAAGCATTGGTTAAAAGTTGAACAAGAATCCGCACGCTGGGAAGCTAGCTCAGTACCATTTGAGCTTGGGAAGCAAGGCTTTGATAGGATCAAACATGGAGGGTTTCTCTCATCATCCCTCCTGCCTGAACGCTTTAGCTGGAGACGCTCTGAATTGCACCTGATGCATTTTACATACAAAGCATGCGCTGCACCACCATGACACAGTTCTCCATTCCTTTTGGGTTATAAAGCCAAAGAACCTGAGTCTGTAGACATTTCTGTGGTCACGGGGGCAGGCATGACTGACTAGACACCCGAGTGCACAGAACACTGTCACCTCTCCCACCGAAGTGGTACCTATTGATCTAATTGCAAGCTTTTGTTTTTGAACAGCTAGGTTGGCAGGAGCTGGGACAGATGACGGGAGCTCACTCCATCATGTAGCATTGGGGGTCTTGAACAAGATACTCAAGGGGCGGGCAGTTAGTAGACAGAAAACCAAGCAAGAAAAGTTTTTGACACCTACTCCGAGACGGCTTTTGCTCCCCAATCAAAGACGTTTCCCGCCAGAAGTCCTTTGACCAGCGCAAACTGCCTGTCCTCCCAGCCTAAGGAATCCAAAGATTCGATGATGTTCTGGTAACATTTTAATGCTATGCCATTTTCTTTCTGCTTTACCTGGGAGAGAGGAACAATACATTTGAGAAGGGAGAAAAAATAATTTCTACTTCAATACCGTCATTTGCTATCATCACCCCATGATGTACTTATTCGGTTGTTTTATTTTGTTTTGTTCGTTTTATCATGTTATTTGTATGTGCACCATCCAGAGTGGGAAATATCCCAAATGGGCGGTATAAAAATCCAATAAATAAATATCAAGATTTCTCGTTGAAACTCATGGCTTGCAATGGGGCAATCCATGGTCATTAGGAGGACATACTGTCAAGAGAAAAGGGGAAAGTGTTTTGTGAGACACAGGGCAAGCGGAGGCATCTCATACAGACAAGAATATCCCAAATAACAACACACTGAGTCTCTTAAGCGGATGCTTTAACGCCAACCCTTTCAACAAAGGGATCCACTTAAATATATATAAACACATCTCAAGTCAATTTCAGTTCCCAGATAAGTCTATTTTAAATTGTATTCTCTAGCATACCTATATCACATTGATGCATTAACACAAACAGGGTTTTGCTCCTAATCCAATTAGACATGCACTTCTACAGCAGTTTTCTTTTGTTAATAACATGTCAGTGCTACCATTTAGGCATTCTGTTCCTCACGTCGGAACCAACACATTAGTGACACTGATGGGGCTTTTCAAGGTAAGTGAGATACTTAAGGAGTGATTTTCCCTGTTTCCACCCTGTCATTTCCTTGAGGAAGACTCTTTCATATAAGAACAGCTTCTATCTATCTATCTATCTATCTATCTATCTGTTCATTTGTTAATTCATTCATTCCATTTTTATATTGCCCATCTGGGATATTTCCCTCTATGGGTGAAATGCAAACAACAACAGTCTCATCCAATGAACAAAGAAGAAATGCCGTCGACTTCTGATTTATATAATTTATGTAACACTATTTATGGGTTTGCTTTGAGTTACATAAAAAATTCATTTTTCCTATGGGTTTGCTTCGATTTACATAAAAATTTCATTTTTTCCCTATGGGTTTGCTTCGAGTTACGTAAAAATATATTTTTTCCTATAGGTTTGCTTCAAGTAACATTAAAAAAACAATTTAAGTAAAAGTCTATGGAACGGACTTTTTTCGTAAGTAGGGGTTTTACTGTACCATATATAGAAAATACTATCATGACTCTCTGGCTAAAATCTGAGACTCTCCACTATAGTGCACTTACCTTGGAATAAGGATCTGGAAAATTGAACTCATTCAGACAGTGTTCCCTTGTATCTAGCAAACTTCTCACCGTTAAGGTGCCGTAGGCGCTGAAAACAAAGTCAGAGAATACACTGGTCAGTTGTCCTAAGAGATAAAACAAGGGGCAGGTTCTCTGCCCCACCCAAAAAACTTCTTCTTCTGTGTCCCAATCAAACCCTGGACTGCCAAAATGAAGCCACTTTCTTGGCTTTGTCAGTGGCGAAACTTAAGTCTACTGCAACTCGAGGAAGAGAATAAATCGTAATTTCTGCTTTGCTGCTTAACACTGATTTCTGATCTTATACTATCATCTGGCTGGACATCCTGCTACAGTAATGGAGTAGACCAGTGATGTGGAACCTTTTAGAGACTGAGTGCCCAAACTGCAACCTAAAACCCACTTATTTATCACAAAGTGCCAACACAGGGGAGGAAGGAAGCGCTCCCATTGGGCTGCTGGGCAGAGAGGCAGGGCAAACTCTCTGCTGGGGAGACTGCACGGGTGCCCACAGAGAGGGCTCCGAGTGCTACCTCTGGCATGCGTGCCATAGGTTCGCCACTACTGAAGTAGACCGTACAGCCAGCAACTCAATGACCTGACTCTCTAGCGGGGCCAATGGCTGTGGGCGAATGAGCTCTCCCTGGAAACCATCCTACTGGGCCCAACAGCAAAATGAGCAGAGGAGGAACCACTTCACTATTCTGATTCCCAACAGTCATGGAGGCAGAAGAGGCCACGCTAGATGGACTGGCTGTGAAGGCACACCTTTGATAATATTCTCAAGGCTGCAGCAGACCTTTGCAGTCCCGTTGTCAAATCCTGCATGTCTCATTTCATATGTGCCGAAAGAGATGGCTCCATGATCATAGTGTGTGGGTCACTTCATGGCATGCTGGAATCCACCTTAAACAAATTCACAGCAATGGCATTTTTCCTGCTTCAGGGGGGAAATGCATTCTCGGCTACGAGTTGCAGTCAACGCCAAGGATGTAACGGTTAGAGCAGTAGGACAATGGAAACCACGACCTGGAGAGGTGGCGAGCACTCCAACGCTGGAAGCATTCAAGAGAAAATCGGACAACCATCTGTCAAGTTTGCTTTGATTCAGATTCCTACACTAAGCAGGAATGAGTTGGACTCGATGGCTTAAAAGGCCCCTTCTAAGTCAGGGATTCTACGCTTCTTTGTATTTAAGGGGATTTTCAGAGATTGTTCCTCAAACCCCATATTCTAAAAGACTTGCTGAAAACCAACGAAGGCAAACTCTTAATCTCTGAGAGAGTCATGCCAACCTAGCTCCTGCCAACCTAGCAGTTCGAAAGCAAGAAATTTGCAAGCAGATAAATAGGGACCACTTCGGTGGCACAGACAACAGCTTTCCGTGTGCTCCAGCGTCATCATGCCTGCCACATGACCATGGAAATGTCTGCAGATGCAGACAGTGCTGGCTCTAAGCGGAGATGAGCGCCGACCCTCTGACATGACTGGATTTTGAGCCTGAGACACCCCGACCTTAACATGAGCTCCGCTTTGGGAAGAAGCAGTTAAGCAACGACTTACAAGGGCTGCTGCCTGAGCGTCTGAAGTTTCTCCCAGTACTTCTGCCGGAACTTTTCCGCTCGCTCAACAGCATCGACGGCATCGGGCTGGCTGGCTGCGGCACGCTTTGCCACCTGCCAGGAAAGAAGAGATGAAAGATTGGTCTAAGTCTGTGATCTCTGCCGCTAGAGCCATTTTTCAGATGGAAGTGATCTGCTGACTTAGAAACAAAACGTGTTTGTGAGTCAAGGTGGAAGGAAAAGATGCCTGAGACTTTAAAATAAGATTAAAAGAAAGGGAGGGAAGCATCAGCCACGGGCTTTGCATAAATACTCTTCTTCTTCTGCCATATCTGAATCTGAATCTTGGTGATCCTCGTGGTGATCAGCCATGACGACTGTCCTAGGAACAATATAATGCAGTGGCCCTTCATCTGCCTTCTGCAACAGTGTGAAACCCATAGTACCACTGATCCAGTTCCTCGAGTCACTTTCTGGTCCTGAGCGCTTTTGGGCACACAAAGTCCTCCTCAGCCCCAGGCCAGGATGGATGAAGCTGCTGCCCACCATCAAGATGGATTCAAGTGGGATTTAATCCACTTGGGGACCATCACTCTTCACCGTGGACTTCGGCACCCAAGCCATTAGTCCTCAGGATTGTCAGGTTAATTAACCACCACCTGACACTTGGCATTGAACCGCTCTATTATTATCCTAGCATGATAAACAGGCCAGATTGATATAAATACTCTTGTGGAAGGATAATAATGAAAGTGATCAGCGCTAGGATAGTCCCTTACCCTGTCCAGGGCCTCCTCAAAGCAGGAGAGCCAGTATTTCCTGGCCATGGCGTCGTCTGTGAGGTCGACTGTGTCGGGGACGTAGGTGGATGGGTCTTTAAGCAAGGGGAGGTTCACAAGCGGCCGCTCCAAACGATCCATTTCCAAGAGGTCAAACTGCGAGAGGAGAGGAAAGGGTTGGAAGAGAAGCCAAGAGAAAGACCTGGACTGTCAAGCACGCTTCAAAACAGAGGTATCAAACGCAATAGCTCCATACCTGTCAAGTTTTGGGAAATTTCTGTCAAATAAGGGAAATTTCCTGGCCAAAACGGGAAACTGGACAGCTATGCTTATCCTGTGCTGGCCTCTAGTCTAATTCCAGTCTAACTAATACGAGATGATGGCAGGAAAGAGTGTAAAATATGGGGGGTTGACAGAAATTTCCCGAAACTTGACAGGTATGGCAATGGCTCCATGTGTTTTGGTAGTTCAACTCCAATAATTCCTAATTCTTGGCTATGCTGCTAACAGATGAAGGGCAGCTCTACTCTTGTCTTCTAGATATAGGAACTGAAGGTATTCCAAGCAGTGAGGCACTAAATTGCAATGGAAATCTGCCTTAGATGAAATCAAACCGTTGGCCTACCTTGATTGCTATTACACTGCATCATCTGTGTGTGTGTGTGTGTGTGTGTGTGTGTGTAAATTATGCGTATAGGTTCTTGCGTTGATCACGCTATTTGCCACAAGTGTAGCAAAAATTGTACAGTTTATTAACACAGCTGCACCTACTCATCTTTAGCTCAAAATAGGCTCACTATGGCCCAGCTGTACTATCCAATAAGATGGTTTTGCAGTAGAAACAAGCCCTTAGTCCATCTTGCCTTATATACCTATTTCTGATGTCAGCTCACTGACTTGCTCAGCCGCTGCTGGAACATACATGCCACCAGGGGACGTGATTCAGCTGAGGTGGCAGCAGGCATAGTGGTAGCTGAAACTGTTATAATGTTCCCATGTAAAAATACATTACCGAATTGCCGACCATTTGAACAGCTATAGCACGCCTTAAAACCTGACTTCAGATTTGGAAACAGCACACTCGATATCATGTATATCACATGTGTTATTCCTAGATGCATAATCGCCATTGTGCAGTGTTATCAATGCTGATTTGTAGCACTCCTCCCAGTTTTAAGTCTTCTGCACCCCAAGACTTTCTCTCCAGATGTGCAAAACTACTTTATTTGTTGTCTCTGGATGTAGCGTAAGATGGGTGTTATTCCAATCCTTTCCCTCTGTGGATCAGAGAGCTCAAACTATGTGCTGTTCAACCCTGAGGAAACTTACGGTTCCGCTTCTTTCTCGCTGCATGGGGCAGATGTCTGGCGACGTGCTCATGAGCCCGGAACTGCCGGCATAGTTTTCACCCCAGCTATAGAGGTTGGGATCTAGGAAGGAAGAGCAAGAAAATGAAAGCAAACAGAGGGAAAAAAAACACCGTATTTGCCGGTGTATAAGACACACCATTAGTACCAAAATGGGCCACTAAAGTTCGCCCTTGCTTGAAAGCCAGTCGTATCCGACTCTAGAGTTCAGTGCTCATCTCTGTTTATAGCCAAAGACCCAGCACTGTCTGTGTCTGCAGACGTTTCCGGGACATGTGGCAGACATGACTCAACACCGGAACACTGTTTACTTTCCCACCAAAGTGATCTCTATTTATCTACCTGCAATTTCTTTCTTTCAAACTGCTAGGCTGGCAAGAGCTGGGACAGACGACGGGATGCAATAACCGGGAACTGAACTCTGACCATCCAATCAGTGAGTTCAGTGTCTTAACCACTTGAGCCACCGCAGTCCCAAATGGCCCACTAGAGGCCCCTATATACCATGAATACAGTATTTGCCTTCACACAGGATACACTCAATTTTTCTGGTGTATTTTAAGGGGGGGGGGGAGTGTGTCTTATACGCCTGCAAATGGGATTTTAAAATTGCTTGTATAAATCACATCTGTTACAACAGAGCAAAGAAATCTAGGTTGCAAAAACAATGCATTTAATGCTCTGCCCCCGCCCCAGTTGAAAAGACATTGGTTGCAAAATTCACACGAAAGTAGACTTGCAAGATAGACATTTTAGGACCGGGTCCTTTGAAGAGTGGCCAGCAATTTTGCTCAATTGCAGTCAGGTTGCAAAGTTACGCTTCTTTAAAAACACAGGCAAAAAACCCCTCACAAAACAGGTGGAACAAAAAACTAGCCCAGCTCCATTGAGAAAGACTAGGATTCTTGGCAAGTTCAGAATAATAAAGAACCGGCTAAGCTAAGACTAACTCTTCTGAATCCCATCTGCTAAGCCTTAATAATGTAAATTCCCATGGAGCCAGAAAATATCCCACTTTTTAAAAAAATCAGCTTGGATCAAGACTAAAGGCTTGACTTTATCTTCAATAAATGTACTTTAAAAAAACACAAAATAAAAGGGAATTAATACCAAGAATTATCATCAAAAGGTAAAGGTCTCCCTTGCTTGAAAGCCAGTCGTGCCCAACTATAGGGAGCGGTGTTAATCTCCATTTACAGCATTTGCAGACGTTTCCATGGTTATGTGGCAGGCATGACTGGAGAGCACAGAATGCCATTCCCTTTTCCTGCCAAAGCAGTACCTATTTATCTACTTGCATTCTTATTTTTTTTCTGCAATTTCGAACTACAGTGGTACCTCGCTTAAAGAGCATTATGCATTCCACGGGATTGCTCTTTAAGCGAGTTTGCTCTTTAAGTGAAACACGATTGTAAGTGACCCTGGTGGTGGTGGTGGTGGTGGTGGTGTTGCGAACCCCAATTTAGTTGTTAAGCAAGTTTTTGGTTGGTTTTAGTTGTTAAGCAAGGCAATCATTCAGAGAAAATTTTGCTCTTTAAGCAAGTTAGTCTCTAAGCGAGGTGCTCTTTATGCAAGGTTTTATTGTACTAGGTTGGCAGGAGCTGGGTCAGAGATGGGAGCTCACTCCATCACACAGCATTTGGGGCTTGAACTGCTGACTTTCTGGTTGTCAAACTCAGTGTCTTGGCCACTAAGCCACTGTGGCTCCTTCCTTAACCAACTTGCTGAACTCTTTTGCCATTTTTCTGGATAGCAGCCGCAAACACAGCACACTGGGAGGGAGAAGGCAAGGAGAAAAGACTGCAGTCCTGCCCTCTCAAACAAATCATCACCAATTATTTACACACTGGCGGAGCAAAGGGATGTGGAAATGAAAAGCAAAAAAAGGCTTTCTCAGGACGGAAATGAGAATCCCATATCTTGTTGGCTGATCATCCTCTAAGCCATAACCAGAAACGTGAAAGCCTGCGGGTGGAGGGGGTAGAAGCAGGACATCCTCTTTCCTGTTTTTAGATCTCTAAACCCATTGTGGGTGGGGAGCTTTTTCCTTTATGTATGAACCACCTTTCACCTCTCAAGCCACACCTTGAGATCCAAGCAGCTTCCTTTTGTCCTTCTACACAAGACTGCAGAACCCCATTTTGGTATGGATATTTCCCCCCCGAAATTTTTGGTGTGAGTGCGGCCATGTAAATCCAAATAAATACATAAATTGCTGGACGAAAAGACATCAAAGCCCATTAAAAGGAGGTGATGCCCAGAAATGTCAGCATGATGAGGACTTCTGGGAAAGAGACACCCACCTCACAGGTAACTCTTTCCAGAACGCTGCAATTACAGAAGAGAGCAGTTGGTGTACTTACTGTCTTGTTCGGCTCCTTTTAAAAATGCCCCGATGGCTCCCAGATAGCCTTCGTGTCGCAAGAACAGAGCCTGGACTTCTCCCTGCAATAAGAACATATAAGAACATAAGAACAGCCTTGCTGGAAGAGGCCACAGGAGCCCATCCAGTCCAGCATTCTGTCTCACACAGTGGCTCACCATTTCCTTCAGGGTATTATTCCCAAGCAGATGCCTTCACCTGCTTAGGATTCCCTGGAAATGGCATTTATTGAGAGATATCCTGCCTATCTCTCCAACCAGGCAGAGGTTGTGATACCCTTGTCCTCCATGAACTTGCCTAATCCTTTCTTAAAGCTGTCAAGACTGACAGCTGTCACCACTTCTTCTGGCAGGGAGTTCCATAGACCAGCGATCCTCTGGGTGAAAAAGTACTTTCTCTTATTGGTTTGAGAACTAGTACCCAAAGGTTTCATCGAGTGTCCCCTAGTTCTAGTGTTATGCGATAGGGAAAACAGTTTTTCCTTATCTACTTTGCCCACACCGTGCATGATTTTATAAACTTCAATCAGGTCACCTCTTAGACGTCGTCGTTCAAGAGTGAAGAGGCCCAACCATTGCGGCCTCAGATGGTAAGGAAGGTGTTCCAGTCCCCTAATCCTTCTGGTTGCCCTCCTCTGCACTTTTTCCAGCTCCATAATATCCTTCTGGAGGTATGGCGACCAGAACTGTACACAGTGTTCCAGATGGTGCCTCACCATAGATTTATAAAGAGGCAAAACGACACTTGCTGACTTATTTTCTATACCCTTCCTAATGATCCCTAGCATTGAGTTTGCTGTTTCCACTGCTGAGGCACACTGGGTTGACACCTTCATTGAGTTGTCCACCAGGACACCAAGGTCCATAATATGAAACATTCAGAATCATGGAAAAGACTGGGTTGGAAGGGGCCCTTTAGGCTTTTGAGTCCAACCCTTGCTCAATGCAGGAATACGAATCAAAGCAGATCTGACAGAAGGTTGCTTTCCAATTCTCTTGAATGCTTCCAGTGTTGGAGCGCTCACCACCTCTCAAGGCAGTTGGTTCCACTGTCATACTGCTCTAACCATTAAGTTTTTCCTGATATTCAGCCTATATCTGGCTTCTTACAGTTTTAGCCTGTTATTACGCTTCATGCACTTTGGGATGATAAAGAACAAATCCTTCCATTCCTCTTTATGATTATCTTTCAGGTACTTGAAGAGTGCCATCATATCGTCTCTTGGTCTCCTTTTATCAAGGCTATACATGCTCAGTTCCTTCAGTCTTTTCTCATATGGCTTGGTTTCCAGTCCTCTGGATTACATAAACAATTTTCCAGGAATTATAAAACCAGGTTAAAAATCCTATAATTATAAATGGAATCTTGGACAGCGTGTTGGGGATGGTCCCTGAAATAGACACTCCTTCTTAGTTCTTTCTGGAGAAAAGAGAAATGACCCTCGATATTATGTGAATGGAGATGTACCTCAAGTCCACCATGAAAGATCCAGGAAGAGCTTTATGATATTCTTGAGGATAAACAAGGGCAAAACCAAATTAGGAGATGGAGCAAGGAGCTCACTGGACATGGAATAACATCAAAGGAAGATATAACTGAGGAACTCAACCTGCCCTAAGTCACTTAAAGGATCCTAAATAGGCTGAGGGTTGGAGTGCCTAAATGTAAAACCAACATACTCAAGTGAGGGCTGATGGTAGACAGCAACACGCTATGTGAATGTGGAGAGATACAGACTCTAGAATGATCATCTGCTGGTGTTTAGATTATTACTGAAAGCATGTATCAATGACAAAGCCTAGCAGGTGGCTTCAATTCGACAGTAAAAGGTTTGACCTGGACACGAAAGAAGACGTTCTTTCAGGAGTGCTAAAGCTACTAACACCCCCTTCTTCATCTTCCCTAGCTTAAATCAGTTTTTTCAAAACAGTCTGGCGTTTCTTACCTTGGAGAAGAAATTAATACTGTAAGTGATTGTGCGCATGGTAACTGGATGCCCCCGAATGAAAAAACCTCCGAAATAGATTTTGTTCAGGTTGTGGAGCTTGGCATAGAGGCAAGCCAGCTGCCCGATGTCATTGCTGATCATGTGGAGCAAGCTTTTGGCCATGTCTTCTTTGGAAAACTCTAAAAAAAAGAGAGAGAAGCAAAGAGTTGACTGAAAGGTCCATCACACTCTTAAGGACTCAATGCGAAGTGAGGTGGAGAGTCTGGGGGTCATTCAAGCGTCATTTCATCCAACATCATCCATCCTGGCTGGTATAAACCAAGGTATAGGAGGGTGGGGGCTGTACCACAATTGAAGGGCCACACATTCCTCAGATTTAGCTTAGTTCTTTTATTTTTAAAAAATATATTTATTTTTAAACAAATAAAAAAAATAAAGGAAAAAAGGATAGCAATAATACAATAGCAAAAAATAATAATACTCCTGTATATAAATTAAATTGAATAACACAAATAATACATACTAACAAGCAAAAAAAGAGGGGGGGAGAAAATAGGGGGAAAGGAAAAAGATTTAAAAAGACAAAGGAAATATTATTTTTACTAAGATCTAAAATCTAGTTTATTAAAAAGGAAGAAAAGAAAGTTAAGGAAAAACCCCTAATCTCCTTAAAGGAACTTCCTTCAATTCCCCAGAGTATTAATTTCCACTTTAATTTTGATCTTTTCCTACCTGAATCCTAATAGTTCCTAATAGTGTACACAGAAAGAACCTCCTCGAAGATTGCGGTGTTTTTGAACCACAATCTGGCATACCCTGCTAATGGCAATCTTGTCTTGCCAGCTAATCTTTCTCACACAGTCAGGCGAAAGGAACTACAGAATGAATTCACCAAAAGGTGACTTCATTTTGGCAGTTTCACGTCCGACCTAGACATGGAAGAATAGTTCCCAATTCCCCCAACTTAGATTCTGTCATTTGCGGCAAATTCTTATAAACCCAGAAATTTTACCTGTTTAAAGCAGGATGTACACAACTGCAGCACTGCAGATGTTAACTAGTCCCGTGATGGTGAACCTTGGCACTCCAGATGTTCTTGGACTTCATTTCCCAGAAGCCTAAGGCCCCATGAATCCACACGAATGGCTTTACTGCGACTCATCCCCTCGTCGCTCCTGGAAGTGGAAGAAAAATGCACCCGTCTGGGCACGTTTTACCTCCGCTTCCAGGAGTGACGAGGGTGGTGCGGGCCAGATGAGTCGCAGTAAACTCATTCATGTGGGTTCACGGGGGCTTGGGCTTCTGAGAATTGAAGTCCAAGAACATCTGGAGTGCCAAGGTTCACCATCACGGGGCTAATCTATATTCTCCATCATTCCTCATCATCCAGTGATGGAAGAGAAGGTTGGACGGAAGGTGTCGTTTGAAATACTTTCAAGAATGGCAGGGCAAGACAATAACCCACTGGAAACACCCATAATAGACTAGAGGAGAAGAATTCACTCCCATTCCAAAACAATAATAGCTGTCTTTCAGCTGTCTTACCTTCGTCTGCTGTGGCCGATTTCCCAAAACTGCTGGCTATTAGGTTCCCACTTAGCCCAAGAGTCTGGTAGGCTCCGCCGTACACATCCTTCACCAGCATGTCAACATTTGTGTGTTGCCCTTTCGAAGCCAGTTGCAGTAATTCATCAAACTTCTGAAAGAAAAACCATACAATGCCCTCAACCTCAAGCAGAAAGGTCATTTTCAATGCCTCTGGACAGAATATATTATACTTACTTCCTATTGTTCTGCAAGTTATAAGCCATGACGTCAGGAAACATTTGCAGAAACGGCATAAAGTTTATTTATTGATTTATTTGTTCAGATTTATATTGCCGCCCACTCGCCGTAGAGACTCCGGGGCGGCTTACAATCAAAACGACAACAGTACAGTAACAACCATAAAATATAACCCCACAAAACAACCAAAGCAAAACACAGACTATCTCCCCTCCAGCCACTGGTGGGGGCCTGGAGGTGGCGGCAAAGACCTCAGCCACCCGCCAGGCCACGGCGTCTTCTCCCTCCAGCCATTAGTGGGGGCTTGGAGGTGGCGGCGAAGTCCTCAGCCGCCCGCCAGGC
Organism: Bradypodion pumilum; assembly: GCA_035047305.1. Classification (NCBI taxonomy): domain Eukaryota; kingdom Metazoa; phylum Chordata; class Lepidosauria; order Squamata; family Chamaeleonidae; genus Bradypodion; species Bradypodion pumilum. The sequence goes on along the minus strand of JAWDJD010000016.1, from coordinate 9,093,576 downwards.
CATGGCTACCCTACCATCTGTTCCATCTTATTATCTGGGCACAGCCCAAGTCCCGAAAGTTCAGCCTGGCTCCTCTAAACCTGGAGTTTGCTATGTTTCACTAGCTTAGCTCATAGGAAAGTAAACTGCCTACATCTGACTGCATCATTCCAGGTGAACATACATAGGATCAATGTTTTCAATATCAAGATTTTTTTTTATTTTTTTTTAAAAAAGATAGATTAGAGCAGGTACAGAGAAGGGCAACAAGGATGATCACAGGAATGGAAACCAAGCCCAATGAGGAAAGACTGGAGGAACTGCTAGGTCGCCAGGAGCGGGGACAGAGAGACAGAAGCTCACTCCGTCCTGAAGTACCCGGGAATCAAACTCCAACCTTCCAGTCAGTGAGTTCAGCGTCTTAACCACTTGAGCCACTGCTTTACATAATTGCTTTAACAAAGTTATATTCCGTTGAAGCAATTACTATGATTTTATATCCCAAATAAGTAACAATTGCCATTTTAACCCGATATAAAACATATAAAATAGCTAATTCATGCCATTCAGAGTCTCTTTTTATTCCACGCGTTGCGATATTGGGCAATTGATATGGAACAAAACTTTAAAAGAGTACACCAAAAAGTCCTTTACTCTCAGGGACACCATCTGGAACACTTATGGCCAAGAGATAAGCAGTCCAATACCAACCTACACCTCTTGATCGATGCATAGAATGGCCTCCAATGTGTTGTTCCACTTTTCTAAAGCAAGTTCTATCCCCCAGAAATGAAAAAAAAAAACCACGTTAGGAGCATCTCCCAATATTACCTTCGTTTGTGTAAGCAAAGCTCCGAGACCCCAGAATGTCCCACCGCCAATTGAGCTTCCACCGATCCATTCAAACTTGTCCTCTGTTTCTACCTATAAGGGATACAAACAAGGTAAGCACACAACATTAAAAAGCTTGTGCTGAAGAAGAAACAGGGACTTTGTTGTGGTGGGAGGGTGTTTGGAGCATTTCCACTTGGTTTTTGAAAAATTTCATCTCTTTTTGGCTCCGGTAGAAGCTCTCCTCGCAACCAGGAAGTGTTGGAAATCCCCCCCTCCCATCAGCTGTTGGTCGGAGATTTTTCCTGCAATTACCAGGGCTGGCCAATAGATGGCACTGATGGAAATGTGACAAATATGGCTTGAAAATAAAATAAAAATCAGCTCCGAAGAAAGCCCATGCTGTGGGCAGCCATGCTCGAAGCCCAGGAAAGTGGTGCTGGCAGTGGATTTAGTGGGAAAGGTAAGGAACTTAGCTTCATCTTCCATTCCATTTTACTTTGTTTTCTGCTTTTTTTGGATTTTTTAAATTAGTTTTTCTATTTTTTGTATTATTTTTTGAAAGTTCGGGACCCTTTTTTAACTTTTTCAATGCATTCCTTCCATTTACAATTTTTTCACAACGAAGGCTGTCAGAACGGGCCTCGGTTGTTTTACTGTACTTTTATTTCTGCTGGAGTTTTTATGGATTGCAGTGGCTTTCTTCAAGCAGGGTGAAGAAGAAGATGCTGGAATATATCCCAATATCATGTGTTTCACCTGAGGAATCATCCTATGTAAGGGTAAAAATGGGAACTAATGTCCTGGTATGACCCAAAATACCGCGGTGTATTATGGGCTTAGACGTTAGTGGTTGTATTCTCACCAATATGTGGGGGGTCACTTAGCAAAAGGCTATAATTATTTATTTATTAGATTTCTATACTGCCCATCTGGGATATTTTACACTCTGGCCAGTGTAGAATAAATAAAACCAGCATATACACACAATAACAGCTAGATGTTTGGCTACGTTGGCTATTTAATTAAAATGCTACTAGACCCATGATGGTGCATCTTGGCACTCCAGGCGTTCTTGGACTTCAATTACCAGGAGCCCATGTCAGCGCTCCTGTTGATCAGGTTCACCGTCACTGTACTAGACTGCTGTTTTGACCACCAGTTTTTGACTTTGGCTACTGGGCGCTTAGATTAGATTTGGGGATCAAACTGTCATTTGCTGACTGAGGAAGGCATTTATTTTTATGTATATCTGTATACAGTACTGTATTTATTTATTTTTTATTGCATTTCCTGTATTTATTGTATTTTGCATTTTGTATTGTTGAGAAAGCTTTCTTTTGCTGTAGAGAGCTTTCTCTTATTTTGTTAGATGCTCTGGGTGGCACTTGCGCCAGATAAACATAATAATAATAAACATAATAAACGTAAACATTATTGTTATTATTATTATTTTGTGAACAAACCAGAGTAAATTCTGAACACACAAACACCGGCTGAACACGCAAACACCAAGAGCCTGGGGGTCACGAAGACATTGAAACGACAATGCCTAACTCAGGAGATGCTGTAAGGTGCTTGTTTCTCCTCTTTGTTAAAAACGCACTAGTCCTCAAGCCAAACTGCCCCCGTAACTTTATAAAAGGAAGTAATAAACCCGTAGTAGTTAACCTATGGCATGCGTGCCAGAGGTGGCACTCAGAGTCTTCTCTGTGGGCACCTGTGTGGTTGCCCTAGCACAGAGATCACCCCTCCCTCTGCCAAACGGGAGCATTTTCTCCCTCCCCCAGCACAGAGTTTACCCCACCCCTAAGCCCAGCAGCCCAATGGGAGCATTTTCTCCCTCCACCAGCACAGATTTTACCCTGCCCTTAGCCCAATGGGAGCATTTCACCCCTACCCTGTTGTCGTGTTCGCACTTTGTGATAAATAAGTGGGTTTTGGGTTGCAGTTTGGGCACTATCTCTAAAGAGTTCACCATCATTGTAATAAACTATCATTAAGCAGATCCCACATACCTTCACTATAGAAACCCCTGAGCCAATGTTAACAAGCAAGTAAGGGAAAATATGTGGGTGGTTCATCTGAAACCGGAACTCAGGGTCTGCATCCTTCATGTACACAAACGCCTCATGGGGGATGTTCTTCAGTACAAAGTTACATCCTTTTATTAAGCAGGTCATGACGTCTTCCTTATCCAACCTACAGAAGGCAAATAATCACAAGCTGAGGTTTGCTTGCCTGTTTTAAAAGAAGGCTTTACCAACAGCAGGCACTGCTGTGGTTTAGGGGTTAAGACGCAAGAAAACCAAAACAGAGCAGACATGACAGCGGTTCCCCTTGCCTGGTGGCAGCGGTGTGAAAAAAGACCAAAACAGATGGATATAGTCCCTGCAGTCTCCCGCGGCTTCGGAGACTGTGCAAACAGTGGAAAAACACTGCTGCTGCTTGGCCAAACAAACTACTCTGGAAGTAGCAGCGTGTAAAAGATAGGGAGAATTTCCTTCATTTGCTCTTTCTCTGCTTTTCCACCCTTTTTTTAATCCTGCACCCCCACACCTCGATCAATCGATATCCACCGATGGGGGTCGGCTGGGGGAGAGGAGTAGGGGGAGTTCTTAGGGGATTCCCCTTTTTCTCCCACACCTCAAACCCCCGCCCCCCACTTCTCCACCCCAGCTGCTAACCAGGTGGGGAGTTCAATCGATCAAGGTGTGGAGGAGCAAGATAAAAAGGGTAATTGTCTAAGAACACCCCTTTTCTCCACCCCAGCCCCTCACCATCTGGTGGGATCCATCAGGGTGTGGGAAAGGACTGTGTCTGGAATTTCTTTGGATTTTTAAAATTATTTTTGGTCTGATCAGGACCGTTTTTTATTGATCAATGCATTCCTATGGGAAACCGTGCTTTGTTTTAAGGGAAACCCCTTTTATGGAAGAAGTTATGGAACGGACTTTTTCCGTAAAATGGGGTTTTACTGTATATTTACTTTGTATCACTTCTCATAGTTATTCATATTGTCAGGCTTGATTCATTTCGACACAGAATTGCAGATTGCTATCAGAGCCCACGGTTGACTCAATAAGCTTTTATTAGACACATCTACAGAGAAATCCCATTGGTTTCAGCTTCATTTCCTCCTAGCTAAGTGAGTGTAATAGAGGTAGCCATCTAAACTTTGGATTACAACTTCCATCGAGTGTACCCAGGACAGCCAAAGGCGAGCAATGTTGGGAGATGTAGTTCAACTGCATTTGGACATCCATAGCTTACCTACCCCTACCTAAAGAATTGCAGCTTTACTTACTTGTAGAACAAAACCGTGTATTGCAAAACACTCATCTTAGATTCAACGGCAACTGATCAGTCACCAACCATTATATTTTAAAGCATACACAGATGATATTTGGAATCATGTAAATCAATTGTAAGGGACTGAGAGGGCTCAAGTGGTTAAGACGCTGAACTCGCTGACTGGAAGGTCAGAGTTCGATTCCTGAGTACTGCATGACGGAGCGAGCTCCCATCTCTGTCCCAGTTCCTGCCAACCTAGCAGTTCGAAAGCAAGACATTGCAAGGAGATAAATAGGGACCACTTCGGTGGGAAGGTAAACAGCATTCCATGCACAAATAAAGGCATGCCTGCCACATGTCCATAGAAATGTCTGCAGATACAGATAGTGCTGGATCTTTATTTATTTATGATTTGTATTACTGCCCAGGCGACGTACAGATAGTAAAACCATCACAATTTTAAAATCACAATTAAAAACCCTTTAAAAACTACCACAAAACATTCCCTACTCTCCCACCAGTTTAAAAAGAGGGAGAGAGTGTTCTTAAATCAGCCAGCAGGCAGGGCTACAGCTCGGCCGGTGCCCCATACCTGCTCTGCCAGCCAGGTTTTTAAACCTTTCTTGAAGGGCAGTAATTCCATCTGGAAATGCAACTTGGTTGGCAAGAGGTTCCATAGGGCTGGAGCAGACACTGAAAATGCCCTCCTTCTAGTGCTAGATGCGCCTCTCTAGCTGATGGTATCTTTAGAGAGCCTCTCTGGTCCGCTCTGGTGGGATGGACAGATATACTTGGGGTAATGCGGTCTCTTAAGTATCCTTGCCCACTACTATGTAGGGCTTTAAAGGTAATAACCAGCACCTTGGCTAGAAACAGAGATGAGCACTGAACCCTAGAGTTGAATACAACTGGCTTTAGAGCAAGGGCAACCCTTACCTTTACCTTAAACAATTGCACACCTCCATTGAATGTGCCTCTCAAAGCCACTGGTTTCCTCAGTTCTGTCCCAAGGCGACCATTCTTGATCCAAGACTATCTCTTCAGTCATTCTCCATACAACACACATTTCACAGTTCAACTTACTTTAACCCCAGCTTTCTCTCAATAAGGTCTTTGAATTTGTAGGCACCACCTCCGGTGGCCTTGATCACTTTTGTTTCTGTGTTGACCAGATGGTCTTTGATGAAATCCAAACAGGTTTCAATATAGGCGTTCTCAAACTTAATGAAATGCAGCCGGGCCGTTATCTCTTCCTGAACAGTGATTTCGTAGGGCGATTCATGCTCTCCATCCTTTAGGAACAACAAGGAAAACAACAAAATCAAATTATGCCATCAGACCCCACCATGCTCACTTTCAACAAGCTAGCGAAGGCAGAACTATTTTAAGAGGCACTCGGGAATTTATTGTCCTTAAACTAAAGGGTCTTTTTCTGCCATGTAAATATTTTATTTATTTGATTGTTTATTTAAGAGCCCTGGTGGCGCAGTGGTTAAACTGCTGTACTGCGGACAAAAGGTTGTGAGTTCAATCCTGAGAGGGATCAAGATTGACTCAGCCTCTTCCATCCTTCCAAGGTTGGTAAAATGAGAACCCAGCATGTTGGGGAGCAAAATGCTAATTACCTGTAAAACCATCAAGAGTGCACTAAGCACTATGGGGAGGTATAGAAGTATACAGTAATTGCTACTTGCTATTATTTTGCTGCCATTATTATTCTACTAGGACAGTGAAGGCCAACCTTGGCACTCCAATTGTTCTTGGACTTCAATTACCAGAAGCCCAAGTCAGCACTCCTGCTGATCATGGCTTCTGGGAATTGAAGTTCAAGAACAGCTGGAGTGCCAAGGTTGGCCATCACTGTACAGTACTAGGATATCTTAGTCGCTTAACTGGGTGTAATAGATTTATTCATATAGGCTTTTGTTAAGTATTGTTCTGGTTGTTATATATTGTGTCTTCTTTGTTGTACTGTCGCTGCCAAAAGTGCCAATTGGGTTCGATGGGTGGAATATCAACTGAGATAATAAATAAAAGGAGACCAATAAATCAAACCTTTTGGGAAAGGATTTCTTGCCAAGACCTCTCTCCTCTCAGATGAACACATGCTTAATGATCACTTCTTATTTTCTGCAATCACCTAAATCCAGCTCCACTCTTAGCACAATATGTTGGGTATATGGTTTTGATTAATTACTGTTTACTTTATTCAGCCCACTTGTAATACCCGTCTGTTGTTTTTATTAGGCTATTGGGATACACAGAAAGAGCCTCCTCGAAGATTGTGGTATTTCTGAACCACAATCGGGCGTACCCTGGTGCTGATCTTTCTCACACTAGGTCAGGCGAAAGGAACTGCACAATGAACTCACCAAAAGGAGCCTTCATTTCGGCAGTTTCACGTCTTTGGAAGAAGAAGAAGTAGGCTATTTAACTACTGTTTTACCATTGCATATTTATTTTATGATGTTTTTAAAGATGCATGTTAACTGTCCTAAGTGGCTTCATCCAATAGGGTGATACATAACTATAATAAATAAGTACAGTAAAATAAAGATACTATCCCAGTAGTCAGAAATTCAAAATCACTTTGAATCTGTTCCTGCAAAAAAATAACATTGGTAATAACATTGACCTTACCTTTCCTGACTGATCAAAGGATCGAACCCTTGCTACTTTATGCTGGACCGTAGAATAATAGGCCAGTTTAGCCAGGGACCCTCCTGCCAATAAAATAAAACATGAAAAGTCTGAGATAAAAGTACAGAGATGTCTACAGGATCATTCATGGAAGAAGTGGTTTTTTCCCAAAAGATGGGCTACGGCAAGTTCATCTGTCATTCATCACGGACAATTACACAAAATAACTCATTCTGAAATCCCAAAGAAAGACGTGTATTGCTTCCCAATTCAACTCAATCTCGAATACTAATCATACAAATTGGAAAAATAAATAAATTAATAAGTTTCTCGCTTATGTTTGCTGATTGGGGTATTATAAATCTTTCTACCTATACTGCTTCTTTTACACATACTGTATTCTGTTGTTGCTATATGCCAGGGGTTCCCAACTTTTTCGCGCTGCAGGCCGGACCACTGACCGCTGAGTGGGCCGATCATGTGGTTCCTCCCACCATAAACGATGCCGTAAAACACATTCGCAACTGTCGTAAACGCATTTATGACAGCCACGGGTGCATTTACGGAAGTGTTTACGCCACGCACGGGCATGTTTACGCATGCACGGGCACGTTTTACGGCTGTCGTAACTGTGTCTGCTTCCGGTAGTGACGAGGACAGAAGCGGGCCACATGAAATGGCGCCGCGGGCTGGGTCCAGTCATAGGTTGGCCACCCCATTATATGCCATCAAGTTGGAACCAAGTTATAGCAACTGTAAAAGGACTTTTCCAAAGAAAGTGGATCTATTTAAGTGGGTGTAACTCAGTGTTTCTAAGGCTGTCATTTCCCCCAAGCACTGAATCAAGCACTTAGACATTTAGGAATTTAAGACCTCCTGTGGGGCATGGGCCCCACTTTGTTAAAGACTGGACTGAACTGGGTTTAAAATTTTCACACCCTCCAGTGAGTTTCCATGACTGAGCGGGAATTTGAACCCATGTTTCCAGAGTCCTAGTCCTACACCAATAGTGGGTATACTTCATGCTTACAACAAACCTATTAAATCGAAAGAAATCACCCACTTTGCTTCGAATCCATGAAACAGTGGAATAAAAATGTGAGAAGTGAAACAGCACCTAACCTCAAAAGTAAATCAAACTGTGCTCTTAGAAAAGCAATGTTTTACTCCATTACACAAGAATTTTTACAAGTACAGTATGGGGAAAAGGGGAATGTAACTGAGAGGAAATTTACAACTGGCAGTCATCCGCAGGCCAGTAAGTTAGCAGGATTCTGTTTTCTCTCTCTCCACATGCACACCACGTGTTGCTGTCTGCAAGCTGCATAGCTGTTGAGTATCCCGTTTTGGCCGGGAAACTACCGTATTTTACCCCTCTTTCCCGCCGTCCTTCCATATTAGTATTTTCCCATATTATATAATTTAAAAAAAAATCCCCTGCCACTCCAAAATGAACTCTGTCAGTGTAGCCGCGCGAGAACTGTGCGGTAGCCTGGGTGGCCGCAGTTGTCGCGATATTTGTGCTGACAGCGGGAACATAACAGTGGTTGACAAGTGGTTATTTTAGGTTTCTTGTACACCTATCTTAAAATTTGAGAGATGCCAGAGCTTGGTTGTGGCGGTGGTGGGATGGCTCGTGGCGGGTGGCGGAAAATCTCCCTTATTTTCAAATCCAGAACTTGAAAGGTATGGCAAGCTGCCCCCACTCGAGCATGTTGGTCTTGCATTTAGAGACTCCAAAAGGAGCCATTCAAATTATCCCCATGAAAAGTATCCATTTTACACCCCTTTCAAAACAAAATTACCCAATGCAATTGAAACCCAATACTGGACTGCATTTCCCTCCCCCTTCCCACCCCAATATCCATTTCTTGGAAAGAGGGGATCCCATTTACACCCCATAGGCACCCCCTCTGCATTCCTACACCCCACCCCTCAATTTGGGCCAAACCTTCTCAAATTATTCCCGAGACCTAATGCCCCCCTTCCCAAAACTGGACTGCATTTGGGCTTTAACACCCCCCATCATTGGGAGGAGGGGGAAATTCTCCTATATATTTACCCACCCCAGACCCGCCCTTTTCCTGTCTGAACCCCTTTCAAATCATCCCCACAACAGAGGCCTGACCCCCCTCCCCAAAAAATCATCCTTCATGCGTCATTATGGGGGAAGGGGGGTGTTGCCAACCTAGCAGTTCGAAAGCAAGAAATATTGCAAGTAGATAAATAGGGAAAGCTAACAGCGTCCCGTGCACTCCAGTGTCTAGTCATGCCTGCCACATGACCACGGTAACGTCTGCAGAAGCAGACAGGCGGCGCTAGCTCTTCGTCTTTGAAACAGACATGAGCACTGGGCCCTAGAGTCAGATGCGACTGGCTTTCGAGCAAGGAAAACGTTTACCCTTTACCTAGTGCTGTTATTGTGGTGGAGTGAGCGCCTGTATCTGTCCCAGGCTCCTGCCAACCTAGCAGTTTGAAAGCAAGACATTGCAAGTAGATAAATAGGTCGTGCTTCAGTGGGAAGGTAATCAGTGTTCCATGCACTCCAGTTTCTAGTCATGCCTGCCAGATGACCATGGAAACGTCTGCAGAAGCAGACAGCGCTGGCTCTTTGGCTTTGAAACAGAGTTGAGCACTGAGCCCTAGAGTCGGATACGACTGGCTTTCGAGCAAAGGAAACCCTCTCTCTCTCTCTCTCTCTCTCTCTCTCTCTCTCTCTCTCTCTCTCTATATATATATATATATATATATATATATATATATATATATATATATATTTGTGTTTGTGTGTGTATGTGTGTGTGTATGTGTGTGTATCCCTTCAGCTTCCTTAGGAACTCGGGGCTTTGTAGTCTTTTGACGCGCCCCAGCCTAGCCCCAGGAGTCTTTCGCGAACTACGCTTCCCGTCGGCTCCCGCGCGGCCGGTTCCACCGCGGGGCAGGCCGGGAGTTGACGTCCTTTGGACGCTCGGCGCCCACGGGCGCGGAGGAGAGCCGGGACTCCATTTCCCGGCGAGCCCTGCGCGTCGCTCTCCCCCCGCCCCCTCTCCGAGAGCTGCTGTGGCTGAGGGCACCTCCTCCTCCTCCTCCTCCTCCTCCATGACCGGCTCACCGATGTCGATGGCGAAGCGCTTGGCGTTCTCCAGGTTGCGGAAGATCTCGTCCGGCGGGAGCGTGATGCTCTTGTCCAGGCGGCCGCTGACGACGGCGGAGGCGCCCATCCCGCTGACGCCGCGTCCGCCTCGGTCCGCCATTTTAGGCGCCCGCCTCCGACCCACCCCGGCTGCTCGCCGCTCGGTGCGCCACGCCCGGCAGCTCATCCCGCATGCAAATTTATGCGCATATGCTTTGCGTGCTAAGCAAGGGGGCGGGGACAGCGGCCGGAGGAGGAAGAGGAGGAGGGCCCTCGCATGTCACTTGTGTGGGAGGTTCGATCCCCAGCGTCTCCCCGAATCTGAGTGTGGCTGCTTTGCCCAAAAAACTGCTCTTGTGTTGCGTTGGGGAATACATGATATAAATAAAAAAACTACATCAGAGGTGTATTTTTATGCTTTAATTTAATAAAAAAAAAAGATTTCATTTTCTTGTATGTATTTATTTTTTACATTTTGATCTTGCACTGGGACTCCCAGCTCCTGCCAACCTAGCACTTCGAAAGCAAGAAAATTGCAAGTAGATGAATAGGTAGGTGCTGGAGGAGAGTTTTGAGAGTTCCCCGGACAGCGAGGAGAACAAATAGGTCAATATTAGAAGAGATTAGCCCTGAGTGCTCCTTTGAAGGTCAAATAGTAAAGATGAAGATGAAGGTATTTTGGACATCAAACGGGAAGAGAGGATTCACTTGAGAAGGCCTTGATGCTGGGGAAGGTGGAGGGCAAAAGAAGAAGGGGGCGGCCAAAGATGAGATGGCTGGATGATATTGCAGACACAATGGGCACGGGGCTGTGTGGACTGAGGAGGATGGTGGAGGCATACCTGTCAAATTTTGGATTTGGAAATAAGGGAAATTTCCCAGCAAATACGGGATACTTGACAGCTATGCTTATCCTTTGCTGCCCTCCAATGGCGGCAATAGGGCATTGCAGTCTAATTAATAAGGGATGACAGCGGGAAAGAGGGTGAAATAAGGGGTTTCCCTGGCCAATAAGGGATACTTGACAGCTATGGGTGGAGGACGGGTGCCTGGAGGCCAATGATCCATAGGGTCACAAAGAGTCGGAGTCGACTGTGCAACTGAACAACAACAACAAATAGGGACCACTTTGGTGGGAAAGGAAAACAGCGTTCTGTACGCTCTCCGGTGTCTAGTCATGTCTGCTACATGACTACGGAAACGTCTGCAGAAGCAGACAGTGCTGGCTCTTTGGCTTTGAAACAGAAATGAGCACTGAACCCTAGAGTCGGATACGGCTGGCTTTCGAGCAAGGGGAACCTTTACAGGACTCGGGAGCAAACTCACAACATTTTGACTGCAATACAGCCATTCGTCTCTGGCTCTCCTCCCCCTTAAAATGTGCGGGTGGTGTTTTGCTTTCTTGATGTTTTTAATTTTTATCAATTGGTGTATATCTTTTTTTTTTTTGTTATTGTGAAGATTTTTTATTATTGTCACTGTGTTGTAAGCTGCCCAGAGTGGGAAAGTGAGGTATAAATGTAATAAATAAATAAATCTTGATGGAGGGCAGCATCTTCATCCACTGAAGACTTTGCGTGCCAAAAGGGCTCAGGACCAGAAAGTGACTCGCGGAACTGGATCCTTGGTACTATGGGTGTCATGATGCAATACGGAAGGCAAATGGTGGCTGATTGCCATGAGGATTGCCAATACAGTATTCGGATTCGTATACGGCAGAACAACAAGAAGAGAAGTATACACTCTTAAACACATTCATCCATTTGCTCATTACATTTGTATACTGTCCATCTGGAAGACATTCTTGCTCTGAGCAGTTGACCATACCTGTCAAGTATCCCGGATTGACCGGGATTTCCCGTAATTTTTGCGCCAATTTTCGCTATTTCCCGCCCGGAGCTGCCGCTATCCTTAAATTTGCACCCGGGGGGGGGATGAGTTTCTGCGCAGAAGGGGATGCGTAAAAGCCTTCTACGCATGCCTAGAAGTGACCTGCGCAGAATGGTTCTGCGCAGGTCCGTTCTACGCATGCGTAAAAGCCTACGCATACGGAGAACGGAACTGCGCAGTAACGTTCTGTGCAGGTCTCGTAATCTCGGGAGCTGCGCTTGACAGGTATGCAGTTGACACTCTTAAAAACAAAAACAGATGCCATTAATTCATAGGGTCAGCATAAGTTGGCTGTGACTCAGTGACACGTACTAACAGACATAAGGATATGGGAGACTGCCTGCTCTTCCTACATCCTACACACATACACACACACACACATATTAAAAGTAAAGGTTTCCTTTGCTCGAAAGCCAGTCGTATCCGACTCTAGGGCTCAGTGCTCAACTCTGTTTCAAAGCCAAAGAGCCAGCGCTGTCTGCTTCTGCAGACGTTTCCGTGGTCATCTGGCAGGCATGACTAGAAACTGGAGTGCATGGAACACTGATTACCTTCCCACTGAAGCACGACCTATTTATCTACTTGCAATGTCTTGCTTTGAACCTGCTAGATTGGCAGGAGCTGGGACAGATACAGGTGCTCACTCCACCACAATAACAAGCACTAGGTAAAGGTCTCCCTTGCTCGAAAGCCAGTCGTATCCGTCTCTATGGTTCAGTGCTCATCTCTTTATAGCCAAAGAGCCAGTGCTGTCTGAGTCTGCAGACGTTTCCATGGTCATGTGGAAGGCATGCCTCAACATCGGAGTTGCACGGAACGCTGCTTACCTTCCCACCAAAGTGGTCCCTATTTATCTACTTGCAATTTCTTGCTTTCGAACCGCTAGGTTGGCAGGAGCTGGGGCACTCCGTTATGCAATACCTGGGAATTGACCTTCCTGTTAGATTCAATGGCCTCATAGGCCTCTTCCAACTGTTCTGTTCCTTGCTTACAATTGCTGATGCAATCCATTTATGGCCAAAGAATTCACTTAAAATAATGCAATACACTTAGATAATTCACATTTAGATAAGTCATTTATTATGCTGGTAATGGCGATGATGTGTCTTTTCCAGCTGTTGCACACAAAAACCACAAACAGGAATATCTACAACACCCGGCCATTTTCAGCGTCTGTGCGTCCCACACAATACCCACAAATTTCATTCCCTAAGGACAGTAAGCAATTAAGGCATAACATCCATATGACAATTATGATACTGCTTGCATTTCATAGAATGCTCAAGTTGATAAAGAACCACTATGATATACTGTATAACATTTTTTTGTATCCAATAAGGATAGAAATTCATCTCTCAGCCTTGGAAAGTATTCACTGAACATCTCAATCACAAATCCACTTTCTCAGAAAGGGAACAGTTAGATTACATAACCCTCACATAACAATGTTGCTTGGTTCCCCAAGTAGCGTCGCTATAGGGGAAACGTCATTGTGCGGTTTTCAATGGCAGCTGCGCCATCTAGCGGCAAAAAACTGTCATTATCCACACAATGACGTTTAAAAAAGTCATTAATCCGCACAACGACGGTTTTTGTCGTTGTGCGGATAGTCACGTGGTGAGTGACGATGTGTCGTTAAGCGGAAATGACGCTATTTGAATGCGTCGTTAATCGAGGGTCCACTGAAGATAACTTTTTTTAGACTTCTGCAATTCTTGATTCTGTGAGGATTATCTTCTACACACACTTGAGTCACATCAGTGAAACTTGCCTTTCTCCCGGGTATGAACACATTCTACAAATATTATAGAACTTAATTACAGCAGAGATAAATAAAAAAAGGGCTGGGTTTTTCAAGAAAGAGTGTGGTGGCTCAAGTGGTTAAGACACAGAACTCACTGACTTGAAGGTCGGAGTTCAATTCCCAGGCACTGCATGACAGAGTGAGCTCCCGTCTCTGTCCTAGCTCCTGCCAACCTAGCAGTTCGAAAGCAAGAAATTGCAAGTAGGTAAATAGGGACCACTTTGGTGGGAAGGTAAACAACATTCTGTGCATTCTGGTGTTGAGGGATGGCTGCCACATGACCACGGAAAATTACCTTTACCTTTTCAAAAGTTTATCTCCCTAATCACATGATTATCAAACATCTAAAGAAGCTGAGAACTAGAATTTAGTGGTAAATTTGCGTTTTAACAGTATAGTCACCATATTTGGGTGGAGAAGCATCAAAGACTTCAAGCAAGTGTCATACTAAGCATGACAGCTTCCGGATGGGCTCCCATATTTGCACATAGGTTGGGAAGAGATTATCTATAGAACCCTTTTGAAAAATGAATCAGTCCGACAACTTTGTAAAAGTTACCTCTTTGCATGCTAGCAAACATACTCAACCATCACACATTCCTTCCTGCCCATCCCCTCCTAAAAATAAAACCTCACAGAGGTTAAAATGATGGGTTTTGATCCTTCCTCTTGGAAGAACATTGTAGATATCTCCTAATGTAAGGATGACCTTGGTCCATTCTATTAGAATGGTTTTCCCATAAGACAGTATCCTATGTTCAGGCATGTCTTACACATGGACAAGCCAATAGAAATTTGAATATATTATCAAATAATATCCATTCTCCAGCAGCTGAGAGAAAACTCAATTTTTTCCCAGTGAAAATAAAAGCACATCTAACATGAATGTCACAGTACATTACAGCACATAATATTATTTATAACTTCTCTTGCTTAGTAGGGGAGTGATGAAGAATTCTTCCAAAACATCTCCTATGTAATTCTTGTCCTACCCACAGCCTTGACAGGCACCTAAATGGCTGTGATGTTCTTTTTCTGGATAGACCATTTTGGTGGGACGGAAGCTGATTTGCCCATGATCAAAAGCACCAGAAACCTCTGGATGCTTCTTCGGAGCTTGGTCTGCATGTCAGATTTTGAGGTCAGCAGCCAAGAAGAATCCTATAATCCTCCACTTTGCTTTCAAGAGAAGACTCTAGCAATGGAAAGAAAGAAAAACGGTTTAGCGATACAAATGGTGGCGCAGTAAAACACAATAGTTGTGTAACGCTATAACTATGCAACAGGCTAAATAAGATTTTGTAGACCTGCCGGAGGAGATCTGGGAACTATCTATAAAAATAATATTTTATTTATTTATTTATTTATTCTTAGATTTTTATGCCGCCCACTCGGGGAAACCCGACTCGGGGCGGCGCACAATGGTGTAGCAAAAACCTGGCTGGCGGGCCAAGTTTGGGGTGCAGGTGGAGGGGTGGCTTCCGTTGGGTGGTTAATATAGGGGAGGATGCCTGCCGCACGGTTTCTTCAGTTCCTGCACCCCTCTCTTTTTAGGGGTGGGTTCTTATTGCTGGTTTTTATCTGTTTTATTTGCTTTTTATCTGTTTTTACCCACTGTTGTGAACCGCCCGGAGTCAGCTTTGGCTGAGTGGGCGGTATAGAAATTTAACAATAAAAAAAAAAAAAATAAATAAATAAATAAATAAATAAATAAATGAACGAATGAACAAATAAATAAATAAATAAATAAATAAATGGTGAAAACAGATAAAATATAGTAAAATATAACAAAACAGATTAAAACCCTCACTCGACCACCCACCAACCCACCATCCCACTCCTACCCCACATAATACTCTCTTATGCTACAATTTGTAGTATTCTATGGCAAAACCATTAATACTAAACAAATATAGACAGAAGCAGCTGAATCATAGAATAACTGAGTTGGAAAGGGGCCTTTTAAGCCATTGAATCTAACCCCCCTCTGCTCAATGCATGAATCCAGATCAAAACAGATATGACAGAGGGTTATCCAATTGTATCTTGAATGTTTCCAGTGTTGGAGCGTTCACCACCTCTTGTGGCAGATGGTTCCACTGTTGTACTGCTCTGTCTGTTCTGACGTTTTACCTAATATTCAGCCTATATCTGGCTTCCGGCACTTACCTTGGATTTTTAGGGACCCAACCGTTGTCACCAAAATTTCTGACCTCTCTGTGGAATTCCTTCTTGAGCAGACGCTTCAATTGCTCGGCATGGCGCTCAGCACGGTTGCTTCATTGCTTCGGGCTTCCGCCACTGTTGGCCAACCCCCCCCCAAGAGAAAACAGAGATAATTTAGTGTTTTTATTCTTGCTTTCGGGGTCCTTGTTTCCCCTTGACAAGCATGGGCCCACTCTGAGAGAAAAGCCACTTACCCTTGTTTTGATCTCTGGCCGAGATCAAAGTGGTGACTGCCAGGAGCTGCCATTCAGTGGACCACATAAAGCCCAGTGCCTGGCTTTCTGATGTGTGGTGCGGACAACGCCAGGCCCCTATTTATAATCCAGACGCTGCTTCCAAAGGCATGGGTATGGCGAGTCTGCAAGTTTCCCACACTCTCTGGCCAATCACAACCTGCCTTGAAGGCGGTAAAGGAGGCATCTACCGCAACCCAGTAAATCAAGTGTGAAAGGATTGCCTGGGGAGGGTTCACCATCACAATGGAAGGAACGGGGAGAGAAGCAGGTGGACGGGGGGGGGGGAACGTGGTGTCACAATAGAGGCCAGCTTCAAGAAGGATGAGAGAGAGAGGAATGTGGGAATAGCTTGGCATCAATTATAACGTGGGAGATTGGGGGGAATGTCAATATCTCAATCTGTTGGCTTTCTTCTCCAGCTGTAGCAAAATTATTTCCAAGGCCAAGACCAGAAACGATGGCTCCCCACCCCTGTCTTCCAGCTTCCCTGAGTCCAAAGGGGGTCCTTTGGGAAATAGAAAAGCTGGATGAGAAAGAAAGACATTTCCATTGGCGTTAAAAAATATATGTCAATACGCAGGCCAGAATCCTATTGATACAGCAAAGTTAAAGGTCAAGGTTTCCCGTGTCAGACCCTATGGGCTGGCGCTCAGCTTCATTTACTGCCAAATAGACAGTGTTGTCTGTGTCTCTGACTCCATGGTCATGTAGGAGGCATGACAACATGCCAGAGTGCACACAATGCCGTTACCTTTCCTATCAGAATGGTATCTACTTGCAATTTCTTGATTTCAAACTGCTAGGTTGGCAGGAGCTGGGACAGATGACAGGAGCTTACTTCATCATGCAGCACTCAAGTCTTGAACTGCTGACCTGCCGGTCATCAATCTCAGTTTCTTAACCATTAAGCCATCATTGCTCCACCATAGTAAAGTTGCACCAGCATAAGTGCACTCAGCAACAAGGACATGTCTTGTGCAACTTTTCAATCAGCTCAGATGCAACCAATTGTGCAACCGCCAAGTGGGCGGTATAGAAATCGAAATAATAAATAAAATAAAATAAAAGAAATCTGATTTGGGGATAGCATTTGTACCTTGGCACAAGACACAACTACCATGTGCTCAACCCTGAGATGTGCTAACCTAGTTGTGAGACAATTTCTTTGATAGCAAATCATGGTTAAACTAGGAAGCAGGGCCACAGTGGCTTAGTGGTTAAGACGCTAATCTTGATGACTAGCAGGTCAGCAGTTTGAGACCTGAATGCTGCATGACAGAGTGAGCTTCCATTGTCTCTCCCGGCTCCTGCCAAGCTAGCAGTTCAAAAACAAGAAATTGCAAATAGATAAATAGATAACCCTTTCAGTGGGAAAGGTAACAACATTCCATGCACTCTGGTGTCTAGTCATGACTGCTACATGACCATGGAAACATCTGCAGACACAGACAGTGCCAGTTTTTTGGCTGTAAACCCTAGAGTCGGATATGACTGGCTTTTGAGCAGGAGAGACCATCAGCTTTATCCCAACTTGAACATCTGTTTTTGGAATATAGCTGTTGATTCCTACAGGAATGGATTCAGATTCCTGCATTGAATATAGGGTTGGACCCGATGGCATAAAAGTCAGACCTTACCGGATTTCAAACAAGGGAGATCTTTACCTCTATGTTTACCTTTATCTACACATGAAATGTATGGATTTTTTTAAATTGAAGGGATCGTGAGTCCCTGGTTCCTCTTCTCCTCTGCCCCAAGGTAATTTTGTCGGGGGATAGCTAGGAGGTGGCATTCAACCACCTGCCACCAGCCCCCCCACTGTGCGCACACACCCACTCATGCCGTTGCTTTTAACAGCCGCGCCCAGGCCCCGGTTTCCATGGTGAACGGGTGCAACAGTGACATTCCAGCAGCCAAGGCACCTTGGGAGTTGTAGTTCTTGCTCTTTCTCGCATTTTATGGGGCCCACACCCCCCATGGGACCCATGACCCCAACGCAGACACTGCCACACAGCCAAGGTAGGTGCATGCCAAATTTCAGGGGGCTCGGTCAAGGGGTGTGGGAGCGCATACAGGACATACAAATAAACACCTCTGTTTTATATATATAGATTATATATGAAATTGTTGCCCATCCTGAAAAAATATTCGCCCACCCATGTCTAGAATCCTGGCAACAGCCCTGTGTTGTCTGTGTCTGTACACTTTTTCATGGTCATGTAAGAGGCATGACAAGTTGCCTGAGTGCACGGAATGCTGTTACCTTTCCTACCAAAATGGTATCTATTTATCTACTTGCAATTTTTTTGCTTTCGGACTGCTAAATTGGCAGGAGCTAGGACAGATGATGGGAGCTCACTCTGTCGTGCAGCACTTGGGTCTCAAACTGCTGATCTGCCGACCTTCCAGTAATCAAGTTCAGCATCTTAACTACTGCAGTTTCCTTCAGATAATTAGTAAAGGTAAATGGCACCCTTGCTTGAAAGCCTGTCGTATCCAACTCTAGGGTTCATAGCTCATTTCTGTTTATAGCTGTCTGTGTCTGCAGACATTTCCTTGGGCATGTGACAGGCATGACTAAACACTGGAGTGCGCGGTGCACTGTTTACCTTCCTACTTGAAGTGGTACCCATTTATCTACTTGCAATTTCTTGCTTTTGGATTGCTAGGTTGGCAGGAACTTTGACCTTCCAGTTCAGCATATTTCAGATCTTCCATGAGAGTGCAAATTGAGTTAGAATGGATGTCTCATGTCTGTGATTTGATGACAGAGAGCACCACATTCCCAGGGGCATGGAAAGAAAGGACACTGGGTTGACACTGATGGATGAAAGAGGTTCCCTGGGAAAGCATGCGCCTCCAGATGGTCTATCAGAAGAGGAATGGCTGATAGCCTGAGTGAGAAGTGGGGCAATGGCCGCTAATGGGCAATGTAATTTGGGCACACTTCTTTTGTCCTGAATGCCATCAGCGGGCAAGAAAGTGTGGGAATCACCAAGATAATCCACCCCAGACATCGGGGTATTGTTAGAAGAGTTTCCTTGAGAAAGGCTGGGATCAACATACCAGACAAAGGCAGGGGAAAACCCAGCATGGACAAATAGCATGGAATTGACTCTGTGTGTGTGTGTGTGTGTGTGTGTGTGTGTGTGTGTACTAATAAAAACAACATAATAATAATTTCGTGTCAGAAATCATTCTGGGTTGAAAGGATTTTTGTGGAAGAAACTCCGCTCAAGGAACGCCCAAATGAGGCTCCTTTCATGTCCCCAAGCACTGGGACAGAGACAGGCACTCAATCCATCATGCACTCCCCGGGTCTCAAACTGCCAACTTGCCAACCTTCCAGCTAACAAGGCAAGCTTCTTAACCACTGAGCCATGTCCAAAGCACTGTGATGTTTGATACAGTGGGACCTTGTTTAATATCATTAATGCGATCTCTGCGACGTTTCTTACAGCAAAAAATTACTTTAACCGAGTTTCCCATAGGAATGCATTGAATGCAATTTCCCATACGAATGCATTGAAAACCAAAATACTTTAACCGAAATGCAGTATCCTATAGGAATGCATTGAAAACTGATGAACTGTAATCTGTTCCGAGGGGAAATCCTGTAAACCTTGCCACAATTTTTTATGGATTTCCTTTTGTTGTGTGGTTTTTATGTTAACTGAGCTGTTTGTTAACCAAGTTTCCACTGTAGAGTACTTCAAAACAAAATCTTCCAGCATGAGATCTTATTATCTTATGGATAGCGCTGTGGCTTAAGTTCCGGAGCCAGAGTTTGGCCGTTTGATTTCCCCACAGCGCCTCCATTTGCGATTGTTCTTTTAAAGTTCGGAGTAAAACCCAGTTTCATGCCTGGCCTAGACATGGAAGAAGAAGACGAAGAAGAAGAAGAAGAAGAAGAAGAAGAAGAAGAAGAAGAAGAAGAAGAAGAAGAAGAAGAAGAAGAAGAAGAAGAAGCCACAAGGTGGCTCCTCTACAGATGGGAGCAGAAATGACAGCCAACGGGTGGCATTTAATTCATTTGCTTTTCCCACCTGGACATCTGGGTGAGTGAATGCCCAAATCCTGAAAGCTAATGGAAACAACATTGTGAACAATATTTTGGATAGCCTGATCCCAGCTTGAGGGCTGCAGTGACTTTGTGGTTAAGATGTTGAGCTGGACAACTGGAAGGTTGGCAGGTCAGCAGTTCGAGACCTAAGAGCTGCACGACAGAGTGAGCTCCTGTAGTTTGTCCCAGCTCCTGCCAACTTAGTAGTGCGAAAGCAAGAAATTGCAAGCAGATAAATAGGCACTGATTTGTCAGGAAAGGTAACAGTGTTCCGTGTGCTTCGGCATCTAGCCATGACTCCCACATGAGCATGGAAACGTCTGTAGATACAGACAGCCCTGGCTCTTTGGCTATAAATGGATGTGAGCACCATCCTCTAGAGTTGGGTACGACTGGCTTTCAAGCAAGGGAGACCTTTTACCTTTATCCAAGGTTGAACAACTGTTTTTCACATATAGCAGGTGATTCCTACAGGTATTGATTCAAATTCCTGCATTAAACATAGGGTTCGTACCAATGGCATAAAAAGGCCACTTCCAACTTAGTTATTCTATGATTCCATGATTCTATGTCTTTTTCATTCATCTATTTCTCATGAGCTTTTCTGGGACATCTTCACTGAACCAGCTAAATAGATGCTGGCCATCTCTCTCTCTCTCTCTCTCTCTTTCTCTTTCTCACTCTCTTTCTTTTGGCATTTCTTGCAATGTTTAATTTCAGTTTTGAACTACAAGTCACATAAACCCCAAATCAGTGTGACCAGCAGATTTTGAGATTCCTGGTCCAAATAAAGGGGAAATATATATATATATTGTGTGTGTGTGTGTGTGTGTGTGTGTGTGTGTGTGTGTGTGTGTGTGTGTGTGTGTGTGTGTGTGTGTGTGTGTGTGTGTGTGTGTGTATATATATATATATATATATATATATATATATATATATATATATATATATATATATATATATATATACACACACACACACACACACACACACACACACACACACACACACACATATACAAACCTCAGTTGCCCTTAGTAGGTTCATGATGGAAACAAGGTTTTAACTCAAAAGTTATCCAATCTCCTTTACCTAGTTTTTGTCCATCTGAAGAGAATGCTTCATTCATAAACAAACAAACAACAGACACACAAAGATTATTTTGATTTTTTTTTAAATCAACCAAGGAATTTCAAATCGCCTTCAGTAATGCATGATACCACACGAACATAAGAACGTAAGAACAGCCTTGCTGGAAGAGGCCACAGGAGCCCATCCAGTCCAGCCTTCTGTCTCACACAGTGGCTCACCATTTCCTTCAGGGTATTATTCCCAAGGAGATGCCTTCACCTGCTTAGGATTCCCTGGAAATGGCATTTATTGAGAGATACCCTGTCTATCTCTCCAACCCAGAGGTTGTCCTTAGGTAGCCATAATTATAGCCATTAATACCCTTGTCCTCCATGAACTTGTCTAATCCTTTCTTGAAGCTGTTGAGACTGACAGCTGTCACCACTTCTTCTGGCAGGGAGTTCCATAGACCAGGGATCTTTTGGGTGAAAAAGTACTTTCTCTTATTTGTTTGAGAACTAGCACCCCAAAGGTTTCATGGACTTTATAAAAACACTCAAAAACAATTTGCCTTTTGAACATACACACACACACACACACCGACGGAGACAGACAGACAGACAGACAGACAGACAGACAGACAGACAGACAGACAGACCCCATTTTCTCCTTATTAAATATATATAACTTCATGTTCCTTTATAAAAGGCATCTGATTTCTCTCTCAAAACAAGAGACTCACACACACACAGAAACCACAACTTAACATAAGTGTTCCCTAGACCTTTCTCCCTATGTACCAAGAATAGTACAGGATTTCTGATAACACAACTAATTTGAGGAGGGGAATGATTTAAAGAAGTAAAAAGAGCAAGGGATACTACTGTTGGGCAATGGATGCTTCCAGATCAAAAGAGTTACAGTAAAACCCCTACTTATGAAAAAAAGTCCGTTCCGTAGGTTTTTGCTTAAATTGAATTTTTTTGTAACTCGAAACAAACAAAATTATTTCTTTTGTGCAACTCGAAGCAAACCCATAGGAAAAATGAATTTTTTTAATGTAAATCGAAGCAAACCCATAGGGAAATGAATCTTTATGTAACTCAAAGCAAACCCATAGGAAACCGTGCAAATTGGGACATGGTTTTAGCACAAAAATCATTATGTAAGTTGAATTTTATGTAACCCGAGGCATTTGTAAGTCGGGGTTTTACTGTAATTAAAAACACACGCACACACCACAATTCTTAGCTGTTTTCACTTGCTTCCTATAGACCACCAAGTTGCTTCTGAATTACAGTATTGACAACTCTAAAGAGGGGAGTTTTGACATTTGTTGATGTTCAAAGAGTGGTTTGCCAATCCCACCCACAAGTGAATTTCTATCACCACACAGTGGTTTGAACTTAGTCTCCCAGAGCCTTTATCTAACAATGGTTCTCAAATAGGAAGATAATTTTGACCATTTGGTGATCCAACCTGGTTTGTAGATAAAATGTAATGTGTATATAGAGGGTGCCAAAAATGTATATACATTTTAAGCGCAAGTTATCTGAGGGTTTCTCAACCTTGGCTCCCCAGATGTTCTTGGACTTCAGTTCCCAGAAGCCCTGATTAGCAGGAGTACATACTTGGACTTCTGGGATATGAAGCCCAAGAGCATCTGGGGCCCCAAGTTTGAGAAACCTATGCCATGCTTTTTGAAGTTGAATTGAATTATGGTAGCTATGTATAGTATGATGTTCACTCAAAACCGGCTACATTGGCAGTACCTTGGGAAGAAATTGAAATGGCAGCAATACAAGTGGACATTGTGGTCAATGCGTATACTTTTTTGCTGGCCTCTGTAATGTTAAAAAGTATGCAACGTATAGGAGGATTTGCAAATTGAAAAACAACTCAGATTTTCTCTAAAATTAAGTGCATTGTCCTAATTCAATGATGGCCAACCTTGGCACTCCAGGTGTTCTTGGACTTCAGTTCCCAGAAGCTCACGTTAACACACCTGCTGATCAGGGCTTCTGGGAATTGATATTTTATTTATTTATTTATTTGTTTCTGATTTATATTGCTGCCCAACTCCAAAGACTCTGGGCGCCTCACAGAGAATAAAACCAATATCACATTTTAAAACTAATAAAAAAACCATAAAAACTGCTAGCAAAAGTTACCCCAACCTCTACAGATAAGAGTTCAAGAACATCTGGAGTGCCAAGGTTGGCCATCACTGCCCTATATCTAGAAGCACTCCCAGAAAAAGTGAAATAAAGATGGATAGGTACACTAAATACTTTGATACAAACTACAAGTTCCCTTCTTAAGGTCACCATGAACAAGGTCGACCTTTTTCAACAGCTGCTGCTAAAGCCTTTGGCCATCCCATCTGATTATTATTATTATTATTATTTGGGGGGGGCATGCATCTGAAGCTTGACCTGTCAGACTTCAGCCTGCTGTTCACTTGGTGAAGAGAAAAGGCAAACTCAAGATCATCATATCTCCATTGCAAGACATAGACACACAACCCTTCATTGTGAAGGAACACAACTTCGTGCACATTGCTGTTTTGTGCTACATTTAAAAAACCCAACCCAACCCAACCCAACTCAACCCAAAAATACACCGTCTCTCTTCTGTTTTGGAAATCCAACATTTCCTACTGTTTAAAGAAGGATCATGGAAAAGCAAAGATCCCTCTTGCTTTGAGTGTTTCTGGTTTTTCGGATGGTGGTGATTGAAAATGTCCATCCCATGCTCTACCAGGGCCTCCAAAGAGTGGGAGAAATCCCTGCAGGGTTTTTGCTGTCCCACTGTTTTTTTGGCATAGGGCAAGACGAGGCAGGTGGAGGGCAGAGGCCCGCAGCTGGGCGAACCACATCTGCTATCACGTGGACTTTGCAGAAATGCTTGATCAACTGAGTCTGTGTTTCCCTCTTGGGGTCGCACAAGGACAGGAAGTAGAGTGCTTCTCTCAAGCAACGCAGGTAGCCAGTGTTAAAATCCAGTTCCGGATTCTTGTGGCCAAACGCTAAAGGGGAAAACAATGAAACAAAATATGGTCAGAGCCCTGGACGGATACAAAGCCGACTTGTGAAATGGTCCTCTCCCCCAATGCCTACTCTATAAACACAACAGCCTTATAAAGTTGGCCAACTGAAGAGAGAGAAAAGCTGCCATCCATTGTGATTCGCGTCTAACACAAGTGAATAAATGAATTTATTTTTAAACCAGAGCTCTCTAACTTTGATCCATCACATTCATGTATTTTTTGAACCGAAATCAGGTGTACCCTGGTAATGGTCACCTTGGGTTGCAGGCTAATCTTTCTCACACCAGGTCTGGCAAAAGGAACTGCAGAATGAACTCACCAAAAGGTGGCTTCATTTTGGCAGTTTCATGTCTGGCCTAGACACAGCAGCAGAAGCAGCAAGAGGGGGAGGAGGAGGAGAAGATGATGATGATGATGAAGAAATTTTTACATATATTATTTTCCCCTACAAGTTATCTGATCTCTCCTTCAAGGAGAATATAGTCACATGATTTGTGAATATAATTTATTGGAAAACCATCTGTCAAATCTGCTTTGATTTGGAGTCCTGCATTGAGAAGAGGGTTGGATTTGATGGCCTACAAGACCCCTTTCCAACTCAGTGATTCTATGATTCTATATCTAACTTAAAAATATCTACAGACTGGCTCTTAGTCCTTTATCTGTGGGAGACGTAAGGAAGATGATCAAAAGCCATAATCATCAAGGCACTTGCTGTTCATGATTTCCTTACTATCCCATACTCTGCATTCAGAGAGTTTCACCAATGGCGAACCTTGCCACTCCAGGTGTTCTTGGACTTAAATTCCCAGAAGCCCAAGTCTCTGTGAATCCACACGAATGGGTTTACTGAGCAGTAAACCCATCCGTGTGGATTCACAGGGAGTTGGACTTTAGGGAACTGAAATCCAAGAACACCTGGAGTGCCAAGGTTTGCCATCATGGACCTATGCCTTCAATTTTATCCACACCAACTGGTCAACATCCTATCGTCATCTCTTGTGTTCATGCTAGCTGTCAAGCTGTCAGGCCATTTCCCCCCAACAAGCTTACCATAGCCCTCCCATTGACTCTGGCCCTTCAAGTAGCTGACGGCCACTTCCAGGATATCGGCTTTTTCCACCTTGGAGTTGGACTGATGCTGCTGGAATTCCCTCTCAAGCAAGACTTTGAGCTGTTCGATGCTGCTGTTGATCCGGTCCCGGCGCATTTTCTCCACCACCGGCTTCCTCAGCTGCCGAAGAGAAAGAAATATAGGTTTTAAAACTTTGCAGATGTCAACACAAGCATCACAACTCACGGTCACCTGCAAGCCTGGTTGTACCAATAATAATAATAATAATAATAATAATAATAATAATAATAATAATAATAATAATAATAATAATAATAATAATAATAATAATAATAATAATAATAATAATAATAATAATAATAATAATAATAATAATAATAATAATAATAATAATAATAATTTTGTGTCAGAAATTATTCTGGGTTGAAAGGATTTTTGCTGGAGAAACTCCACTCAGGGGATGCCCGAATGAGGCTCCTTTCATGTCCCCAAGATCTTTTCCTACCAAAGTCGTATTTATCTATTTGCAATTTCTTGCTTTCGAAAGGCTAGGTTGGCAGGAGCTGGGACAGAGATGGGTGCTCAATCCATCATGCAGTATCCAGGCCTCGAACTGCTGACATGCCGGCCTTCCAGATAACGAGATGAGCTTCTTAACCACGGAGCCACTGCAGCCCCACCAATAACCAATAATATACTGTATAAGTTTGTTAATATTTGTGTGTATATCCCCCCATATATTTGTATTTGTACGATGTTTTCTTTCATTTATTTTTGGAAACAATATTCTTTTTAAAAATGAGGACTAGAAACTTGATTTCTTTTCCAGCACAGTTGCTCTCTGGTAGAGCCCATGCCTTAAAGGCAGAAGCTTCCATCACTAGTTCTCAGGCAGGACTAGGGAGGGATTTGTCACAAAAAAATCGCAAAGCGCTGCTGCCGGTCAGAGCTTGTGAGAGCAGGCTCATGCTCAAAACCCAGTCTCCTAGCAGTTTCCCTGGGTGTCTAAGCTCTTCATTACCTTGTTTTTCTCCTTTGATGGCAGACTCTCCCCTTCTCTGTGCACGATGCAGCTGGATTTAGGAGCCATGTGTTAGACAGATCAACCCGGCGGAGTGGGTCTCAGCTGTTGTGCCTTACATAAGTGCCACCTTATGCGCCAAAGCTCCCAGTGGACTCTTCTATTTATATCCACCACCGGCTCTGCAGTGATGTGAGTTTTAAACCTCTCTGTTTCCCACACTTACCCAGCCAATCCAGGCCGGCGGTCAGATAATAGGGGAGATATCTCTCTTTAGAGCATGCTACATTGACCCTCAATGCCCCCAGATGGAATAATCTTCTGCTTGAACCAACTGGTGGTTCAAAGCTGCATACCAGAGGGGGAAATGGAGATCTGGGAAAGATCTTTCCAGCTGCATCCTCTGAGGGACAACAGACTCACACTGCAGAGTCAATCCTCTATGCCAGGGGTGTCCAAACTACAGCCTGTGGGCCGGATCCAGCCCCTGATGCCAAATCATCCGGCCCATGCCGCCCTCATTGCTCCCGGAAGCAGAAGTAAAACATGCCCATACCTCCAATGAGGGTGGCTGCGGGCCAGATGAATTGGTGTCAGGGGCCAGATATGGCCCACAGGCTGGAGTTTGGCCACCCCTGGTTTAAGCAGAAAAAAATGGCAGCTTAAAATCTATCTCATCCTGTTGCAAAACAGATTGCATGGCGTGTTTTACTTCTGCTTTCGGTGGGAGGAACCACATGACCGTCCGGCCCTCTGAACCATGTGACCAGCCTGCTGTGGGCATGGTATGGTGGGCGCGGCCAGCGGGAAAGCCCTTCCTTGCACCCAAATTAGAACTACTGTACTGTAGTTTATTTCAAAACTTGGATGGGCGGGTCTGCAACCGGTTCTGGCGAACCGGGGCGAACCTGCTGATGCCCACCACTGAAAATGTGGGGCAAGGAAGTCTTTGCGTATTTAATGGTTGATACCTCTGTGAGTGATTGACTAAGACTCAGGGGGCCTGGGTTCAAATCCCTGCTCAGCCATGGAAATTGACTGGGGTTGTGGAACTGGTAAAACCACTCCTTAAATATCTCAATTACCTTGAAATCCTTATTAGGATCACTATAAATCAATTCTGACTTGATGGTACATGACAACATCAGCCACTGTCTACTCATGGCCGATTAAGTTTCCATTTCTTTCTCCAACAGAAATGATTCTTGGCAGCTGTTCTTCACTGAAGCTGCAGTTATACTACTTAGTCATACAACCTTCGGAAAGTCTGAAATCTCTACTTTTGTTTTGCATCTTGCTGCAACTTGATGACTGGAAAGTCAGAATTTGATACCTGAGTACTGCATGACGGAGTGAGCTCCCAGCTCCTGCCAACCAAGCAGTTCAAAAGCAGAAAATTGCAAGCAGATAAACAGGGACCACTTTGGTGGGAAGGTAAACAACGTTCCGTGCATTCCGGTGTCTAGTCATGCCCGCCCACATCTCCATGGAAACATCTGCAAATGAAGATAGTGCTGGCTCTTTGGTTATAAACAGAGATAAGCACTGAACCCTGGAGGCGGATACAACTGGCTTTCAAGCAAAGGTGACCTTTACCTTACATGACGTGGACTGGTGACAGCGTTCAGTGCGCTCCGGTGTCTAGGCATGCTTGGCACATGACCACGGAAACGTCTGCAGAAGCAGACAGCGCTGGCACTTTGGCTTTGAAACAGAGATGAGCACTGAACCCTAGAGTCGGATATGACTGTCTTCCGGGCAAGGGAAACCTTTACCTTACTATGGTGCTAGAGGTCAGATTTGTGGATACTCTGGTCTGCCAGAAAGATGGGCAAGTAGATCCTAGATCAGGGTACCTCAAATTTGGCTCTCCAGATGTTCTTGGACTTCAGTTCCCAGAAGCCCTGATCAACAGGTATGCTGACCTGGACATCTGGAATTGAAGTCCAAGAACACCTGGAGAGCCAAGTTTGAGGAACCCTGTCCTAGATCAAATAGGTAAAGGTAACGGTCATCCTTTCTTGAAAGCCAGTTGTATCCAATTCTAGGGTTCAGTGCTCATCGATGGTTATAGTCAAAGAGTCAGCGCTGTCTGCATCTGCAGATGTTTCTGTGGACATGTGGCCAGCATGACTAGACATTGGAGTGCATGGAACGCTATTTACTTTCCCAACGAAGCGGTACCTATTTATCTACTTGCAGTTTCTTGCTTTCGACCTGCTAGGTTGGCAGGAGCTGGGACAGAGGTGAAAGCTCACTCTATCATGCAGCACTCAGGTATCAAAGTGCTGACTTGCCAACCTTACAGTCATCAAAGTTCAGCATCTTAGCCCTTAGATCAAATAAGACCTCAACTATTTCTGGAGTAAAAAAAACCCCAACAATGAAACCAAGGCTATCCTATTTTGGGTGCATCTTGAGAAGGCAGGATTCCCTAAAAATGTCGGTAATGGTGGGAAAGGTGGAAGACTGCAGGAAAAGAGGAAGAACCAAACATGAGTTGGATTAATTCCCTAAAGGAACCCACAGGCTTGAGCATTCAGGAGCTGAGCAGGGCTGTTGAGTGTAGGACATTTTGGGAATTGCTCATTCATAGGGGTCACCAAGGGTCAGATGCGGCCTGATGACATGTAACGACTTCAGTAACAATGTGTGGGGAGTGGCATTTGGGTCCTTGAAATACAAGGTCTTCTGAGAATTGGACTGAAAAACATCTAGGTGAGGGCTGAAGGTTGGGCTTTACTAGCCTACACCACACTGGTTCTTATTGCTGGACGCGATCCAGTCCTATTGAACAGCACCAGAGAGGTTCATCATCCTTAGATCAGGAAACTGGAGATGCTGGTTAAAGTGGCTGTCATGGCATCAAAGGCCTTGTCCCTCTGGTCTTTGGAGTGGCAGCTTCTAACCTTCCTCGGATGGCTTGTAACGATTAACCAGATGGTCTTTTGGGAGTTGGACCCCCACCCTCCTGCCAGGCATTGAGGTGCAAAACGCCATCACTAATTTCGCCCCTCCGGCGTACGGCACACGTCTTTTGTCTGGCCGAGGAGAGGACGAGTGTGGGAAACTCCGTGGAACTCAAACCCACACAGCCTGGTGCTAATAACTCCTTTGTGAGCTGTGAATGCACCGTGAACTCACATGTCCTTTGAACCAGAGCAGGGGAGGGGGGGGAGAGAAGCAAAATGATGCGGAGAAGGTCTTCTCATGCCTTGTGCATCAAAGTGGAACACAAGGCGTAAGAGGAATGAGGCACAATCATCCTTCACCAGCCAAACCCAAAATTTGGCCCGTTAATTTGGAAATTAATTTGGAGAGGTTGGGGGTGAGAAATGGCCGAGCCAGCCAGGTTGGAGGGGCAATGCTCTGTCTGGAGTGGGTTGCGGGGTTCCTGGGGCCCAAATTGCAGTGGTGATGGGCATGGGGCAATATGGTGGGTACTGGGGGGTGGGCAGTACTCGAGGAGTGATGGACCGGTGTTTAGTATCTGTCCCTTGTTCCGGCCCCTTGGTTATGTCTCTGGTTCCTGGACAGCCGACCCAGAGTTACCCTTCTCTGAGGCTGTTACTGGTGAATGCCAGATCAGTCTGTAACAAAGCGCCCCTGATTTTGGGTATGATTTTGGGCAAGCGGGCCGATCTGGCATGCATAATTGAAACCTGGCTGACACTGGAGGACGGTGTCCCTCTATCAGATATGTGTCCAGCCAGGTTCAGTATTTGTCACCAGCCTAGGGGTAAGGGGAGGGGTGGCGGCATTGCCATCATAGCCAGAGAGTCATTGAGAGTCGCAAAAGCCATGGCTCCACAGATACTGGGTTGTGAGACCCTGCTCCTTTGGTTGGCCTCTAATGGGCAGTTGGGAATCCTGCTCCTGTACCTGCCCCCTTGCAGTGTAGCGGATTCCCTGCCAGAGCTCCTCGAATCCATTGCAATGTTGGCATCGGAGCTCCCCGCACTTATGGTGTGGGGGACTTCAACTTGCCCTCATTGGGAGTTGGGTCTGAGGTGGCTCAGGAGTTCACGGCTACCATGGCAGCTGTGGGTCTGACTCAAGTAATTCAGGGCCCGACCAGCAACACTGGTCGCATACCGGATTTAGTTTTTCTGTCGGAGCGGTAGCAGAGTGATCTGAAACTACAGCAAGTTCACATTAAACTGGTGCTATGGCCGGATCACTATCTGGCAACTCTGGACTTTCTGGGGGTGATGCTGAACCGCAGGGAGGCAGGGCCAGTTGAGATGGCCCGGGCCCGGCAACTGATGGATCCGGATGGATTCCAGAGGAAACTGGGGTCTTTTCCTCTGGATCGGCAACATGATTTATCTGAAACCCTAGTGAGCCTCTGGAACGAGGGGGCTGCAACAGCTTTGGATGTGATTGCGCCACTGCGGTCTCTCCGTGCACGTGGGCTCCGCTCATCCCCATGGTTCTCACAGGAGTTGAGGGAGCTCAAACGTGCAAAGAAATGCCTAGAGCGCCGTTAGGTGAAGACCCAGAGTGATTCCAATTGAACACTTGCTAGAGCCACTATTAGGGCCTACCTTGTGGCAATAGAGGTGGTGAAACGTCAATATTTCACCACCTTTATTGCCTCCACAGATAATTGCCCAGCAACCCTCTTCCAGGTGACTAGGTCCCTCCTTGGTAGGGGGAGGCCTGAACCCGGTTGGCAGGGGTCAGCTGATGATTTTGCTGATTATCTGACAGAGAAAATCGTTCTGATTCACTCTAAGGTCAAGCCTAACGTAGATATTGGGGGTCTGGAGCTAACTGGACTACAGTCTTGCCATGTTATCTGGGATTGGTTTAATCCAGTTGTGCCCGAGGAAGTGGACAGGCTCCTTGGATCTGTTTGCACCACTGCCTGCTTATTGGATCCCTGTCCTGCCTGGTTGGTTAAAGCAACCAAGGCGATGTCAGGTGGTTGGGTCGAAGCAATAATCAATTCTTCATTGTGGG
The DNA here is from genome assembly GCA_035047305.1 of Bradypodion pumilum. Lineage (NCBI taxonomy): Eukaryota > Metazoa > Chordata > Lepidosauria > Squamata > Chamaeleonidae > Bradypodion > Bradypodion pumilum. The sequence continues at coordinate 9,062,299 of JAWDJD010000016.1, read as the reverse complement.
AGGGGGTGTTTCCTGCATCATTAAAACACGCATTGGTGCACCCCCTCCTGAAAGTATCATCACTTGACCCAACTATAATAGCCAATTTTAGACCTGTATCCAACCTCCCATTTTTAGGAAAGGTGTTGGAAAAGGCAGTGGCGCAGCAGCTCCAGGGTGTCCTGGATTAAGCAGATTATCTGGACCCTTTAAAGTCAGGGTTCAGGGCCGGATATGGTACTGAGACCGCATTGGTCATGCTTTTGGATGATCTCTGGCATGAGTGGGGCAGAGGTAATCCTATCCTAGCTCTTCTTGACCTCTCAGCTGCCTTCGATACCATCGGCCATGGTATCCTCCTGGAATGCCTCCGAAGATTGGGGATCCAGGGCACTGTGTGGTCCTGGTTTTCCTCATTTCTGATGGTCCAGACCCAGCCGGTGCGGTTGGAGGATGAGAGGTCCAGCCCTAGGCCCCTCCAATATGGGGTGCCTCAGGGCTCGGTTCTCTCGACTCTCCTACTTAACATCTACATGAAGCCGTTGGGCGAGAAGAAGGGCCTTTTCAGTGTCCGCTTCGGCCCTATGAAACCTCTTACCAACCGAATTGCGCCTCCAGGCAGAGCTGTTGCCCTTTAGGAAAGAACTAAAAACCTGGCTGGTAAAGCAGGTGTGGGGGACCAGTGGCGTGGTACACCCCCCCCCCCCCTTGCTGGCTCATATGATGCAGGCCTCTCTGCTTTTTTAGTCACTTTTAGCCGCTTTTTAACTGTGATCTTTTAAATAATTGATGGGTAGGGGGTTAATTTTAATGTTTTAAGGTTTTAAGATTGTAGTGTTTTATGTTGTTGTTGTTATGCCGCCCAGAGTCGCTGGCTCGAATTGGGCGGCAGTATATATATTTTAAATGAAATAATAATAAATAAATAAACATAGCATTATTATCCAAATTTGGAAATGTTCCAATGGTGTGGCAAAAGAAAACAAAAATGATTATAATGTTGGTTATAGCAGCAAATTGAACATAGTCAAAAAGTGAAACGCCGATTTGGGTGTTGATTACTTAAAGCAGAGCCGGAAACCCAAAATCTACACAACTGTACAACAATACAATTGGGTTGGACTTGGGTTGGACATGCTGACACCCAAAACCCAATCAATAAATCAGTTGTAACATTATTAATATTAAGTACTAATTTTACTACTCCTTGACTCTGAGCAGAAGCGCTCCTTTTTAAGATACAGTATATTTTAAGTACTGTACCCTCATTTTAACTTCTGTTCTCTTTGCTGAACTACGCTGGTCTTGGATCGTAATAAAGATTGATTTGACTGATCACCAAAGAAGACCTGAGTAGAGAAGGATTTGTGTCCCATCTCCCACATTTCCTGATGTGGCTGATTTCCTAAAAAGATGTAGACGTATCCGACATCTCTGAGCCATGAATTTTGGCTGAACCAAATGAAATTTTAAATATGTTTTTGAAAACAAAACTGAATACAGTACACAGCATTACAAAAAAATTGTCTGATACTTGGTCTAATCCATGTGTACTATACTAAATCAAGTGCACAGAATCCAGATCTGAAGTCTGATTCTGCCTAGGACCTCAGGATCTCAAGTTAATTAGTTACATTCTCTCATTTCTGCACCTACTCATCTTTAGCTCAAAACAGACTCACTATGGCCTAGCTGTACTGTCCAACAAGATGATTTTGCACTAGAGACAAGTTGTTGGTCCATCTCTCCTTTTTCTGATGTCAGCTTACTGACTTAGCCAGCTGCTGCTAGAACATGCATGCCACCATGGTACATGATTCAGCTAATGCAGCAGCAGGCTCAGTGGTAGCTGCAACTGTTATAATGTTCCCATGTAAAAATACATTACTCAATTACTGACCTTTTGAAGAGCTATAAGGTAAAGGTAAAGATTTCCCTTGCTCGAAAGCCAGTCATATCTGACTCTAGGGTTCAGTGCTCATCTCTGTTTCAAAGCCAAAGAGCCAATGCTACAGCTATACCATGCCTATAACTTAAAATCTGTACATGACAGAGAAATTCTGAGTTCAGATTTGGAATCAGAACATTCGATATCATGTAAATCGCATGTGTTATTCGCAGTAGCAAAATCATTGTTGTGCAGTGATACTGAAGCTAAATCATATCCAACCCAAGTGACTTGCACGTCAACTGAATTGTCATGATTCATTGACTGAAACTCATAAGACTGGTTCTCTTTTTTAAAAATGGAGATACGTGTGTGTAGTGGCTTTCCCTAATTATACATGTGCTATTTTAGTGCCAAGGGGCTGCACAGGCCAACGGCTGCCAAGGGGCTTATGAGTCTTCAAGTAAGGAAGGGTGGAGAGACGTTCTCCCACACTTCCGACTTAACATTAAAGACCCAAACAAAAGAGGGTGGGAAGCTGCATGACAAATGCATCTCTCAAAATGGTTCAACCTCCCCCCCCCTTGGCCCCCAACCACCCTTCTCCCACCCACTCCTGGCCACTCCACCCTGCCTTGTGGAAATTCCCATAAGTCCTCTTTATCGGGTGCACAAGAGGGATTTATTATTTCCTGGGTTTATTGACTCTGAAAAGCCCAAGGGATTATGGCTGATTTGCACATGAATGGATGGAGTGTGTTGGACAAAGAGGCCGAGGGCGGTGGGATAATGTTTTTGGATGTGGGAAAGAGCTGACCCTCCAGGATACCAGGCTGGTGCCTGATGGTAGGTTCAATTACTTTTCAAAGGGGAATGTGGTCCTTCCATAGATCAGTTGAGCACAAGCCAACACTGTTCTAGCGGGGAGGGGAGGGAGGCAGCCCCCGTCCATGCCACAGTGACAACCAAACATAGAGAGTGGGATACCAGGAGAGGATTTTTCAATCCAGTTGTTAAAGTAGGCACCTTGGGGTACACAGAAAGAGCCGCCTTGAAGAGTGTGGTATGTTTGAGCCACAATTGGGTGTACTCTGGTTGCTGGCTAATATTTCTCACACTAGGTTAGGAGAAAGGAACTGCAGAATGAATTCACCTAAAAGTGGCTTCATTTGGGCAGTTTCACATCTGACCTAGACATGGAAGAAGAAGAAGAAGAAGAAGAAGAAGAAGAAGAAGAAGAAGAAGAAGGTGACGAGGAGAGGATGAGGATGAGGTCGACGTCTTGAATCGGTGCGATTTACACACTTGCTGACTTGTTTGTTATGTGACATTAAGTTGGAAACAATTTATAGAGACCCTAATAAAGCTGTCAAAGTAATTGAGATATTAAAGGAAAGACTTTAGTCAAACTCAGGCTCCTGAGTCCTACTCCAGTATCATTTATTAACTGATTAGTTATATCAGCTAAAAATGTGATTAGATAAAGTATGATTACAAAAACAGAATAAAAACAAATTAGAAGTTGTTGGCAGTGGTGGCTGGAACTCGTATCTGAGAATGCATTTTTTCCTGAAGCAGGAAAAATGCCATTGCTGTGAAATTGTTTAAGGTGGATCCCAGCTTGCCACGAAGTGGCCCACACACAGTGATCACGGAACCATCTCCTGTGGCACATATGAAATGAGACATGCAGGATTTAACACCGGGACTGCAATGGACTGCCGCAGCCTTGAGGATATGGACAAGGTGCACCTTCACAGCCAGTCCCTCAGGCATGGCCTCTTCCACGTCCATGACCAATGGGAATCAGAGTTCCTCCTCTGTTCATTTTGCCCTTGGGCCCAATGTGATGGTTTCCAGTGGCATTTCCTCCACTGAGGGGGCCTCACCCCACCTAAAGGGGCTCGTCTGCCTGTATCTTTTGGCCCCTTTAGGAAGTCAGGTTATTTATCACCGCCCAACACTCAGCGAGATTAGAAGTAGAATGATACAATCACAATAGTCTATCACTCTGTCTACTTCGCCATGCTGGTTTGATTTAAAGGTAAAGATAAAGGTCTCTGGAATAAATAAATAAATAAATAAAATAATTGGGATCCACATGGCATAAACATAGTTCATGTGTCATTGCTTGCATTCCAGCCACATAAACTAACCCTGCCCAATGTGAAAGGGCGGCCGGTGAGCTTTCATTTAGAGCCCTGGTGGTGCAGTGGTTAAACTGCTGTCCTGCAACCAAAAGGTTGTGAATTCAGTCTTGACCAGGACTTAAGGTTGACTCAAGCCTTCCATCCTTCCAAGGTTGGTAAAATGAGTGCCCAGCATGTTTGGGGCAAAATGCTAATTAACTTGTGAACTGCCCAGAGAGTGCTATGGAGCAGTATATAAGTGTGATTACTTTGCTTTAGAATGGTGAATTGCTGCTAATTAAGAAGTTGCCTCTCTCGTTCCCAGACATGCACCGGTCACATAATGTCATGAACTTGGAAAACATTACCTTAATTTAGATTAATCTTTGTCATTACTTAGTAGAAGAAATGGGATTTTTTTTCACACTGTTTGTATAGGGATTTCCTGGAGAGCATTACATCACCGGGTTTAGCGCCCCTAGAGGTTTAGAGAGTCATGAGAGGAACAATTTCCAGAACTCAACACATCTATTCACACTTTAAACTTCAAGTTCATAGCCTTTTGAACTTGTAAGGCCATTCACCCACTCAAGAGGGGGAGTGAAAAGTCGACCTTGGGAATTTTACCAGACAGTTCTGACCTTGAAAGATCTCAGAGAGAGATAACTCAACATCCTATCTCTCAGATCTAATATCAGGGACACCTCTAAATTCCTTAGGTGGGAGAAAAAGGGAGATCTTAGCATAAAAAGACCGGGTTTTTCTGAGTTAGAGAGGGGTTTCATCAGATGCAGTGGAGCGCTTTGATGTTGGAACCATTGCCAGGAGAATCAGAGATGGAATTTTGATATGGGGCCGTGGTGAGGCCACTTCGTGGAGGAGATAGAATGGAACTGGATTTTCCGACTCAGTGTATTTCTTGCCAAGACATCACTTAGCCTTGGTAGACCCAAGAGGCATACCACAAAGGAAACATTCAATTAACACATGATGCCCAAAGGCCACACACCCATCTCCAAACTTCCTGAAAGTCTGCAGCAAATACCACAGTCTTGATTTCTTTAGGGATTATTATTTCACCCTGATTGCGTGTGTCTTCCGCGTATCTTTGTTTTTGGGGTGTGTAATTAGCATGTGTACATGTAGGGCTGGGTTTCTTTATCTGGAGATAGACAGGATTAGCCTGGGTGAGAGAATGTGTGGGCTGATCTTCAATGCAGATCCAACGATGTGGACTGGTCAGTCGAACTTCCCGCCTTGGACGTGCAGCACTCCTGATTGGTTCCTGTCTTCAAGCCAAGCATACCCATTGGTGACAAGCTGCACAAACGAATTCTGCCATTGGTTGCTGCTTTACCTTCGCCTCTACCTAATCCCCCAACCCTCCTCCCTCTATTCTTTCCTGGAAATTGTAATCTTTTACCATTACTATTTATTTGCAAAAATATTTACTTTTGTAACCCAAAATTGATTTACTTATCTATGAAAAGACCACCTGCTGCAAGTTTATTGTTTCATTGTAAAAACTTTATTGTAACAGTAGATAGGTGATAGGATTAGTCTGTATCTATGGAAATGTATAAGAAGACTTCGCACTGTCAGGACTTCAGCTCTCTAGCTCTTTCTCTGAAAATGTAGTAAGCGAAGCTCACGTTTAGATTTTTATAACAGGCAGGTTTGAGAATTGTCTTTGACCACTAGCAGGCTGCTGTTGATTAAATGCATTTCAATAAAATTTAATTTTTGCCTGAAATTCAATTCTCAGTGGTTCCTGGGGGGGGGGGGGGGTTCTGCCAGGGGAAGAACTTTTTGAACTAAATTAGACATCCTGGTGCTTCACAGGTCTATAGCTGTTTAGACCTACAACAGAAAAAAGGGATAGCCATTTCTCAGGTAACAGTGCCATGTCCCAGACATCTGTGTACCATTTACTCAAATCTAAATTCGAACCACCTTTCCAATTTCTGGCAACCTGTTGTCTTGCTAATGTTAAGAAAATAGCTAATAAATCCTGTATATTTGCGTCCAAATTCATATCCTCTAAATCTATCAACAATACAATTTTTTTCATTCAGTTTTAAATTGATATCCAAAATTTTAGCTATTTCTTGTTCAATTTTATGCCAAAACTCAGCAACAATTGCACAGTCCCACCACATATATTTATACATCCCTGTTTCCCATTGACATCTCCAACATACTTTTGAGTTACTATTATCTATGATGACTGATTTCATTTCTGCAAGCCTTAGAAGTCCCAAAAGCATTCTGATATCTCTCATCTCTCCCCCACAGTTATGTTGAGGCTTAACTTTGTCACACTTACTACCAGAGTTTGCAAACGGAAGGAGTAACAGATTGAGAAATAAACCTTGATTAGCCTCTTTCCCATTCTGCGCCTCTCAAATCTCTGGAGTCTCATTGACATCTGTCTGAACATGTGTGTAGACGTTTGTGAGCCTCTGCATGTTTCCACTTTCTCAGGCTACAAGTCTGTCAACACACCAACACCTAGAACAAAGGGCGTGTGTCTTGGGAAGGGGGAACGAAACAACTCTGGGTGATTGTTTAGGGAGGCAAGGCTCCCTTTGAGCCGCTGGATCCAACTGGTTTAAGAAATTATACATTCAGAAAGCCTTATCTTCAAGACCTCTTCCTTGCTTCCTCCCTCCCTCTATCCATCACTTTTTTACATCGCTCAATCGCTCAATCAATCAATCAATCAATCGATTGATCCTTCCTTCCTTCCTTTCTCCATCTTTTTTACATCCATCCTTCCTTCCTTCATTTCTACCTTCCAAATTCTGACGTTTTTCATTCATACATTTCATTTGTTACCCTATTATGCCATTTTACCTCCCACAAGCTCAAGCCCATGTATATAGCTTTTCTCCCGTGCTCTTTCTCCCCCACAACAACCCTGTAAGGTAGCCTACAAGGAAGGAGGGGGAGAAAGAGAGAGAGAGAGAGAGACTGGTAGAAGTTACATGGTAGATTTCTATTGCTCAGTGGAGGACATAAATGATTTTTTGTTTGAGTTTGCTAAATGCTTTGCAATCTTCACATGCTGATTTTTTAAAGTAAGTAAGTAAGTAAGTAAGTAAGTAAGTAAGTAAGTAAGTAAGTAAGTAAGTAAGTAAGTAAACAAATATCTTTTTTGGCATGGTTTTGGCATTTTTTTTCTTGAGGATGCGTGAACTTTAAAAGTGTCTGTCCAAATTTCCCCCCTCCAGATTTCCTCTCTTTTTTTCTTTTTTTTCTTCCTTCTCTCTCTTCCCTTCCCAGCCTACAAAATCCCCCCAGCCCCAACCCAGATGTTAAGCCTTGGAGAGAGGAAAGGAACAGCTTCTCTCACCCCCTTTGCAAAATACTCCTAGCCTGCCTTGTCAGCTCTTGATCAATCGCTTTGGCCTGACCACAAACAGTCAATGCTACGCAGATGGTCTCTTCCCCCCACCCTCCTTCCCAAGCCTACCCCAAGCTGCCCCCTCCCGGGCCCACAAAAGAAAGTCAAATAGTCAAAACGCTGGCACACGTCCCCCTTCTTCTTCGCGTTCAATGCCTTGAATGGAGAGACTGTGGGAAACTCAAACCGACTCCGCACTCAGAGAACAGCAAGCCCAGCTCCTCATCTGCCCAGCGGGTGACAAGGAGGATGATGATAAGGAGGAGGGAAGGGCAACCTCCAGTTGAAGGGGGAGAGGGGACAAGACATCCAAGTAATGGGTCAAGAAAGGAAAATGAAATTGCAATAAGGAGGATCAGGAGGAGGAAGATTTTTCTATGCACAAAAGCAAAAACAGCTCTCTTATTTGCATTATCTCAACCTATATGTTTCCTACATTCTGGTTGTCTACCTTATAGGCATTGTAGAGCAACAAAGATTTATTGGAGGAATATGTGTGTGTTTCTTCTTAAAGCGATTGCCGTCACTTCAATCTCTCTTCCAAAAATCCAGAGCAGCCTTTATGCTTTACTTGTAAACAGCATTAGCTAGGCCAGAGATGGGCAGTCTTGGCCCTCCAGCTGTTCTTGGACTTCAATTCCCAGAAGCCCAAGTCAACACACCAGCTGGTCAGGGTTTCTGGGAATTGAAGTTCAAGAACAGCTGGAGGGCCAAGACTGCCCATCACTGAGCTAGGCCAAAGCCAAGTCCAAGCTCAAGGCCTCCTTTGTAATTCGCCAGTTGCGCCCGCACCTGGACCGGGACTCCTTGCTCATGGTCACAAATGCTCTGGTCACCTCCAGACTAGATCACTGTAATGTACTCTACATGGGGCTGCCCTTGATGACCATTCGGAGGCTGCAGCTGGTTTAGAAAAAGGCAGCCTGGTTAATGATGGGGTGTAGAAGTTATGCGCGTGCCTCTCCACTGCTCCGGGAACTGCACTGGTTACCAGTTTGCCTCCGGGTGCAATTCAAGGTGCTGGTGATGACCTTTAAAGCCCTACATGGTAGTGGGCCAGGATACCTAAGAGACCATGTCACCCCAAGTATGTCTGCCCGTCCAACTAGAGTGGACCGGAGGGGCTCTCTAACTGTACCATTGGCTAGAGGGGCTCTTCTCTCTAGCACAAGGGAGAGGGCCTTCTCCATGTCCACACTATGGAGCCTCCTGCCGACAGAGCTATGGCTCCAGACGGAATTGCTGCCCTTTAGAAAAGATCTTAAAACCTGGCTGGTGAGGCAGGTGTGGGGCACCGATGGGGAGGTGACCTCTGCCCGCTGGCTGGTATAAATTGTTCCCTCTTCTGTGGTGGGGTGGGTGGTTCTTTTTAATTGGACTGATTTTAAATGATTTTATTGAGGATTTCAAAATGTTTTTTATGTCATATTGTGAGCCACCTGAAGTCATTTCGGTGAGGGTCTGGCAATACAAATTTTTAAAATAAATAAATAAATAGAGCCAGTCATGTCCAACTCTAGGGTTCAATGCCCACCTCCGTGTACAGCCAAGAGCCAGTGCTGTATGCATCTGAATCTTCCATGATCCTGTGGAAGGAAGGAAGGAAATAAAAGGCGCAGAAGGGAGGGAGGGAGGAAGAAGCGAGCAGGTGAAAGGAAGGAGAAGTTAAAATTTAGAAAGCATTTGTTCACATATATTTTTATGTGCAAACTTGTGTGAACTCCCCCCCCCCAAAAAAAAGAAGAAGGTATCCATAGTAGTGCTAAATCCCATAAATCATTTGTGCTTGTGTGTATGTGTTATGGATGGCTTGCAATCCGAGGCACATGGGCTTGTGTGTGTCAACTGAAAACTGTGCGCTTCAAGTCTGCCTGCCTGCATAGTTTCCAGCCACATGACTAAGTAGCTTAGTCCTCGGACGGTTGGAAGGGATTTCAAATCTTCCGAGTTTCCCACACATCTCTTAATGGCATTCATCCTTTCCATAATTGGGCGTGTGCCTATCCAGGCAAAAAAGGAGAGAGAGAATTAGCAATGGCCTTTGAGTTGGCATTGTGTTCAGTGGGAAAAAGCTCTGAGTCCAGAAGACCATCTGGAAAACACCTACCCAGAAAGCAGTAGCTGTTCCTCCTTCTGCCTCTTATTCCTTTTAAAAACAACAACGCACCAGCAACATCTGGCAGCAGTATAGGAAGGAATACACACTCTGTCACATTGGTTTTTTTTTTGAGACTTGTTCCCTCTAACACACACACAAATTCTTCATGCTCTTAAAAATAAAATATGTTGATGATTATATATATATATATATATATATATATATATATATATATATATATATATATATATATATATATATATATATATATATATATATATATATGTATGTATATATATATATATATATATGTATGTATGTATGTATGTATGTATGTATGTATGTATGTATGTATGTATGTATGTATATGTATGTGTATCCATATATAAAAATCATCAGCATGTCTTTTTTAATTTTAAGGGCATGAAGAATTTGTGAGTAAAAATCTAAATATTAACTTGAATCTTTCCCCCCATTTGGGGTTTGGGAGTGGATGAGAATGAAGTAAAGGAAATTTCTGGAACACGTCCTGTAAATACACAATTGTGTATATTTACAGCCACTCTCTCTTTAAAAACAAGAACAAAACAGAACACGCACTCTCACACACGCTGCAAGCTCCCACCCCCACCCCCTTTTTGGAAGGAGACATGGGAGATGAGGTGCTATCAACTTTCCCACCACTCAACATAAAAGGCTTTGAGCTCAACAGCTGCCTTTCCATACAAAAGGTGGCCAAGGCTTTTCATCAGACTGGAACAATGAGGAGTGAGGGTGGCGGAGAAGGGCCAGGGGAAGGAGGGAGGAAGGAAGGAAGGAAGGAAGGAAGGAATCTGTTCTAGGGAGAAGGAAAGGAAGGAAGAGGAAGGCAAAAGAAAGAAGGAAGACGGAATAATGAAGGAAGGAAGGAAAAGAGTTTAAGGAAGGAAGTAAAAGAAAGAAGGAAGGAAGGAAGGAAGGAAGGAAGGAAGGAAGGAAGGAAGGAAGGAAGGAATCTGTTCTAGGGAGAAGGAAAAGAAGGAAGGAATCTGTTCTAGGGAGAGGGAAGGAAGGAAGAGGAAGGCAAAAGAAAGAAGGAAGAGGGAATAATGAATGAAGGAAGGAAGGAAGGAAAAGAGTATAAGGAAGGAAGTAAAAGAAGGAAGGAAGGAAAAAAAGAGTAGAAGGGAGGGAGGAAGGAAAGAGTAGGAAGGAAGAAACAAGAGGGAGGGAAGTGGAAAGAAAGAAAGAAAGAAAAAGAAGGAAGGAAGAAAATAATAGAAGGAAGGAGGGGAAGGCAGAAGAAAGAAGGGAAAGGAAGGGCAGGAAAAAGAAAGAAAGAACGAATGGAGGAAGGAAGGAAGAGGAAGGCAAAAGAAAGAAAGAAGGAAGAGGGAATAATGAAAGAAAGAAAGAAAAGAATAGAAGGAAGGAAAAGAAAGAAGGAAGGAAAGAAAAGTGAAGAAGAGAGGGAGGAAGGAAAGAGTAGGAAGAAAGAAAAAAGAGGGAGGGAAGTGGAAAGAAAGAAAGAAAGAAAAACAAGAAAGAAAGAAAGAAAATAATAGAAGGAAGGAAGAGGAAGGCAAAAGAAAGAAGGAAGAAAGAGGGAATAATGAATGAAAGAAAGAAAAGAGTAGAAGGAAGGAAGGAAAAGAAAGAAAGAAAGAAATTTTAAATTGAGCAAAAGACTGGATTTTGACACAGATGTGAGTCAACACCACCACAGTGTCCTTCAATACAGGGTCACTGAGAATGAAATACAAATCCTCGATCTCTTTGGGGAAAATTGCGGTGTGTGTGTGTGTGTTTTAGGAAGGCCTTTTATTTATTTACTATCTTTATACCTCTGCTTACATGTAAGACATTCTCGGTAATTCACAGAGTGTCCCCCTATGCCTTCTATTTTGTCAGGCTCCAATTGCCATTTTTGTCCTGGTTACTCCACACCACATCCCTGTAAGGCAGGCCAATATTGGTTGTGTACCAGAAGAGGAATAGGAACTGAGGCTGAAATGAACAAGTCATTTTCTGGATTAAAACATGTGGCCCCAATACAGACTAGCAATATATTCTATATTCATACCTATCAAGTATCCAGGGTTGGCCGGGAAATCCTGTATTTCTGCGCTTGTTCCTCCCCTTTTCCGCCGCCGTCCCGTACTTGAACGGTGAGGAAAGGGGTTACTGCGCATGCGCGCCCATAGCAGATGGACTCTGCGCATGCACAAATGGGCTGTGTGCATGAACAAAGGGGTCCTGCGCATGCACAAAGGAGTTGTTGCTGTGCATGCACACCCAGGCCAGAGCAGTTCCCGTATTTTCCAGAGCTGTGCTTGACGGTTGTGTCTATATTTGTCTGTCTGTTATTTTTTCATTCTCCCTTTCCCTCATTGTGCTCAAAATAGCTGAAATCTCTCTCCATCTCTCACCATCACAACATTCTTTTGAGGTAGATTAAGTTGGAGGTCTGTGACGGGCCGAGGACTGCCCACTCAGCCAAGTGGGATATTCACACCCAAGTGGGATATTCGAACCCAGGATTCCTCTGAGAGTCGGTGTAACATTTTATGAAGGCTGGCACGATGCAACTTTCCCCTCAAGCATAAAAGTGACCGCTGAATTTAGTTTGGATCTGGAATGGTATTTAATTTAGTAACCTTCCATATCACCATGTAGTCTCTTGGCAGGAAGCAGTTTCTGTATCAGAATCAGTTTTGCATGTATTGCTCAATTTCCAGATCATATTCTGCTTTAAAAAAACAACAACAACCTAGCAGTTTTAAAGCAAGAAATTGCAAGTAGATAAATAGGGACAACTCTGGTGGGAAAAAGACCTTGGGGGACATGAAAGGAACCTCATTTGGGCATTCCCTGAGAGAGTTCCTCCAGCAAAAATCCTTTCAACACAAATAATTTCTGACACAAAATTATTATCACTGCAAAAAATACAAAGTTAATGCACTAAACTTCATAGGTTTCCCCCCATATGATATTCCCTCTGATAGGGTCTGGCCAAGTTATCCTGCTATGGTAATAGAGTAGACCCTACTGCCAGCGAGTCAACACCGAGTGTAAGGTGACTGTTAACTAACCTGACAACCCTGAGGACTAGTGGCTTGGGTGGCAAAGTCCACAAGGAAGGGTGATGGTCCCCAAGTGGATTAAATCCCACTCGAATCAATCTTGATGGAGGGCAGCAGCTTCATCCATCCTGGCCTGGGGCTGAGGAGGACCAGAAAGTGACTTGTGGAACTGGATTAGTGGCATGGGGGCCACACTGCGATGCGGAAGGCAGATGAAAGGCCACTGCATTATATTCTCAGGACCATCTTCGTGGCTGATTGCCATGATGATCGCCTATATTCGGACTTGGATATGGCAGAACAAGAAGAAGATGATGAGCCTTGCACATATTTTCATCTATGTATATTTTCTTTGCTATGCATTTTCACTTAATCTGTGCAATTACTGAGGCAGGAACTGCGTCACAAAATTTGGACAAGGGCCCTATGCAAAGACATAGCATATTAGCAGAAAAAGTGTGGATTTAGCTCAGTGGATTATTTAAAATATATAGATATAATGAACTCTTCTTTGCATGCCTAAACTATATTGCAATGGGACTTAGTTCTGCACAGATGTATGTAAGATAGTGCCATTAGGAATATGCATCAACTGGCAAAATTAAGCATCTTGTACTTCACAAACATTGCTCCATAACATTTGTAATTATTTATATATTCAAGAAATGAACTTTACGATGAGCATTAATAAGGCATGTTATTTGTGAAACTGTCGACAGTTACTGCTAGGCAGTGGGCAAACAGCCAGAACAAAGCATAAAGTTGATGAATCAGAAATCAGGATCGCTCAGTAGAACCTCCATGTTCAATGTCCTGTACTAGGGATTCTCAACTTTACCGGGCCATGGGCCGGACAACTTCCCCTGAGACTGCACAGGGTTGGACAAAATGGCAGTGGGCACATTTGCGCATGCATGGGTGCATCCGCTTCCAGGGTCATCACCGTGGGCCGGATGGAAAGGTGTCATTGGCCAGGGCCGGCCCATGGGCTGTAAATTGTGAATCCCTGGCCTATACCTTTCTAGCAGAGCTGAGAATCCATGCTGCAATAACTAAGCCCAAACTCAGCTCATGATCTGAGTTCAATCTGGGCAGGCTCAATGTTGACTTGGCCTTTCCACCTTCTGAGACTGGTAAAATGAGGATCCCGTGTATTGCTGGGGTGGGGGGTGGGGTGGCAATTACCTTGTATATAATTGGCTAGCACAGTTTTTCTCAACTTTGGGTTTCCAGATGTTGTTGGACATCAAGGTCTCAGAAAGCCCTGACCCGCAGGTGTGTTGACTTGTGCTTCTGGAAATTGAAGTCCAAAAACTCCGGGGGACCCATGGCTGAGAAAGCTGAGGCTAGCGAGTGATAATTTTTCATTAATGGAAGTCATCAATAATCCAAATCTGCAATGATCTTTGGAGACTCTAGTAATAAAATATTGGTGAGATAAAGCTAGTTGTTGAGTTGCCTCCACCATCACATCCTACAAAACCAGGATTTCTTTCCACTGCAACAATTCTGTAGAGCAGATTAATATCTTTACTGCCATAGCACAATAGCCTGGTTGAGAGTCAATGGCTAGAGGCTGGAAAAGTTACTTTTCCTGAACTCAAATGCTCAGAATGCCTTCAACTGGCATAAGGCTTGGGTGAAGCTTTAGAGATGCATGAGTCTGAAAATAAAACAAAGCTTTCTCAGCTCTGACATTACCTTACATAAGAACATAAGAACAGCCTTGCTGGAACCGGCCACAGGAGCCCATCCAGTACATCATTCTGTCTCACACAGTGGCTCACCATTTGCTTCAGGGGATTATTCCCAAGCAGATGCCTTCACCTGCTTAGGATTCCCTGGAAATGGCATTGAGAGAGATCCTGCCTATCTCTCGAACCTGGGATTTGTCCTTGGGTATCCATAATTATAGCCATGGATACCCTTGTCCTCTTCCATGAACTTGTCTAATCCTTTCTTGAAGCTGTCAAGACTGACAGCTGTCACCACTTCTTCTGGCAGGGAGTTCCATAGACGAGTAATCCTCTGGGTGAAAAAGTACTTTCTCTTATTTGTTTGAGAACTAGTACCCAAAAGTTTTATCGAGTGTCCCCTAGTTCTAGTGTTGTGCGATAGGGAAAACAGTCATTCCTTATCTACTTTGTCCACACTGTGCATGATTTTATAAACTTTGTATTTATTGCATTTTTGTATTGTAGTTGGTGTAATACCATGTACTGTTGTGCAATTTTGCATTGTTGTTTTGCTTGTGAAATTGTATTTTGCTTTGTATTGGTGCTATATTGTATTTCTGTACGTTATGCATTGTGAACCGCTTTGGGTTGTCTGCTGGACGAGGAAAGCGGTATATAAGAATAAATTTCAATTCAATTCAACCAGGTCACCTCTTAGACGCCATCGTTCAAGAGTGAAGAGGCCCAACCGTTGCAGCCTCAGATGGTAAGGAAGGTGTTCCAGTCCCCTAATCATTCTGGTTGCCCTCCTCTGCACTTTTTCCAGCTCCATAATATCCTTCTGGAGGTATGGCGACCAGAACTGTACACAGTATTCCAGATGGGGCCTCATCATAGATTTATAAAGAGGCGAAATCACACTTGCTGACTTATTTTCTATACCCTTCCTAATGATCCCTAGCATTGAGTTTGCTTTTTTCACTGCTGAGGCACACTGGGTTGACATCTTCATTGAGCTGTCCACATGGACACCAAGGTCCCTTTCCTGGTAAATGTCTTTGTGTCATGAGGAAGTGAAATTCAAACTTGTAACATCTTGGTGTCCAACACCACCCCATTCTGAGCTACTTTACTTCAGTTAATCAATCCTGTGTCCCACTGCTCTGTGCCTGGAGTCTTTTCGCAGAGAGTTATAATCATACATATTCGCTCCCTTCTTTTTCTGCCTTATCCGATTATGAATATTGGCAATCCTGATGGCTATCAGCCTTGAAAACCGTCCTGAGAATATGATGCAGTGGCCTTCCATTTGCCTTCTGCTTTGCAGCATGACACCCATAGTACAGTTATGTGAGTCACTTTCTGGTCCTGAGCTCTTTTGGCACACAAAGTCCTCCTCAGCTGGGGCTGGGGGCCAGTATTGATGAAGCTGCTGCCCTACATCAAGGGGGATTCAAGTGGAATTTAATCCACTTGGGGACCATCACCCCTCCCAGTGGACTTCAGCACCCAAGCCACTAGTCCTCAGGGTGGTCAGGTTAGTTAGCCGCCACCTGATGCTCAGCATTGAGTCGCTAGCAGTAGGGTCTACTCTAATAGCATAGCAGGATAACCTGCCCAGTCTCTTCTTATGTTCAAATAAACTCACAATCTTCTCCCTTAGTCAAAACTCCCTCTGGATAGGGAGAAGAACACATCTCTTTGACATGCTAGCTTTCTAAGTGCAAGGATGTATGGCCTTGAGGAGCAGGCAGTTGAGCGCTTGACCAGGGCTTTCCCCAAGGGGGAAAAATGATATAAATTTGGGCACGTGCCAGTCTCTTTTGACCAAGTTAAGCTTGCTCTCGCTGCCACTTGCTATACACACCCTCTTTCCCCCTATGTGGAACATGCGCGGACAGGCGTGCACCATGCGAACGGCTGTGAAGTATACCTTGTGATGGCTTGGAATGTGATTAATCTCTTTTGTGGCCCCCGTGAGTGGATGACCAGCTCATTCCCAGCAAATCTGTAATCTTCCCCTCCCAGATTCTTCACGATAGAGTCTCCACCTGCTCACTCTTTAGAGAGTCATTATCTCCCCTCCCAGCTATTCACTGTCAATGGAGCATACAAAGAAGAACCGCTTCTCCTATTGTGTCTCCCAACGTCTTCTGATTGGTTCCCGAGTGTGGGAAACTCAAATGAAGCCGAGACCCACAGCGTCCTGGCAATCCTCTGAGTATAAATAGAAGACGAGGGAAAGTGTCTAACTATCCGGCACATTTCCACAACCGAACGCATCCAAAGTCAACTCCTGCTTTGAGGTATTAAGAAGCCATGGCTCCCTCTAGCATCCTATTCATGGACCCCAACGGCGTGCTTACTCCAAAAGAGAAAAATAAAGTAAGTAAACCTATTCGGGTTTGATCTGGGCTTCTTTGAAAGGGAAACCTAAACTGGGTTGAGAGCAGTTTCTTCCATAGAAAACCGGTGTTACTGATGGAGAATCTTCAGCATTGTCATAGAGCATTCCCAAAATTATATGTAGGGACAATTATGTCCAGGAATTTGCATTTTTCTTCTTCTGTGTCTAGGCCAGACGTGAAACTGCTGAATTGAAGGCACCTTTGGGTGAGTTCATTCTGCAGTTCCTTTTGCCTGACCCAGTGCAAGAAAGATTAGCCAACAGCACAAGGTAGCCATTACCAGGGTACACCCAATTGTGGTTCAAAAGGAAGAGGCTCTTTCTGTGTACCCTAGAATTATAACTTCCGGCATATGTTTTGTCTTTCCAAGCTCTGGTCCTCATCAGACTTGAAATTCTGATGAATTTTTTTTTTGGGGGGGGGAGCCAAACTAGCTGTTAAACAAGTAGGGAATTGGTCTATAGCAATTGTGATGCTTCACTTAATAGCAGAAATGTAGTCCTAGTTAGCTTGAGCACTCATTGGGGAGAGGTGTGATTCAACTTACATGTATCTCAATGGGGTTCTCCTTCTTCACTTGCAGCTGAGGAAGCCAGTGGTGGAGAAGATGCGTCGCGACCGCATCAACCGCAGCATTGAGCAGCTGAAGCTCATCCTCGAGAAGGAATTCCAGAGGCATCAACCCAACTCCAAGCTGGAGAAAGCCGACATCTTGGAGATGACGGTGGATTATCTGAAGCAGCAAAGCCTTCTGCCGCAACCCAAGGGTAAGTAGATGGAGAGGAATTCACAAAAATTGTTGTATGCTGAGTCAAATCCCTTCCCTGTGTTGCATTGACTATTCAGATTATTTCTTGGGCTCCAGGCAGAGATATTTCCTAGCCATTTTTGGTGGTGGTAATGATGGAACTGAGTTGTCCTGTTCAGGAAGCTAGCCATACCTTCTTCCAGAAATACCCTCCATTCTCTTACCATCATGTTCTCCGTTTTTTACCACTGAACCAACTGCATCACCCAAAATCTTTGCCGTTGCTTGCTTTTCCACACCCCTAGGACTGTTCCCAAAAACTCCCCTCCTTTTGTTCCTTAATGGTCCAGTTTCCCTCCAACATCCTATCATCATCTGCTAGCTTAAGTTACTCTTAATATCCTTTGAAGCTATTCCAAGCCATCCTTTGAATTCTTCTTCTTTTGTGCCCCGATCAAACCCTGAACTGCCAAAATGAAGCCACCTTCTTGGCTTTGTTGTTGGCCAAAGTTAAGTCCTCAGCAGTGCATGTTTCTGGTCGTAATTGGCAGACTAGTATATATGCTGAATTCTGTATCTCTCCACAATGACAGCATGTGTTGTCATCTGCCAGCAGCCCCCATTTGAGCATGTTGGTCTTACATTTAGGGACTCCAACCTCAGCCTATTTATGGTCCTCCAAGTGATGTAGGGGAGTTTGAGTTCCTCAACCATACCCTCCTTTAATGTTATTCTTTGTTTAGTGAGCTCCTTCCTCCATCTTCTAATTTGATTTTGCTCTTGCATACCCTCAAGTATGTTTATCCTTCCCATGAATACTAAATTGTTATCTCTCTCTCCTTTCTCTTCTGCAGCAGCAGGACCTGTCCATAAGGACACACAGGTGGACTTCAAAGAAGGCTACTCCAGATGCCTTCAAGAGGCTTTCCACTTCATATCTCTCCTTAAGGTCCACAACAAGACCCAAGTCAAGCTAGTGAGCCACTTCCAGCAGAACCAGCTCCCACCACCTGATGCAAGCAGCTCACCTGTTGTATTGAAACACCTGGTGACCAAGAACACCCACACCCTCTGGAGACCATGGTAGACATCTGGGACAAGGAATTTCCAAAGGACTTTCATTCCAGAGGGAGGGATAGGCCCCGGTGTTCTAGTCCTGGTCCTCTTCTTTGTAGGAAATATTTTCCCTTTATTATTATTTATTCTTGAGGAGGGGAGGGGGAAATTTGGACACTGGGTGTGTTGAATGGTTATTTGGGCTGTGCTTCAATGGGGTGAAAGCAACACACTGCTCCAGTCCAGTGTGGGGAAGGGGCGTGTGTACCTTCACAATGAAGAGAAGTGTGTGTTTGCTTAGTAGCAAAGTATATGTTGTTAAAGTGTGGTCAGGTTTTCCGAATCTGGAAGCTGCTATAGCAGGGGGTGGGGAAATCATGGCTCTCACAGAGTTCAATAGAATTTCAAAAGAGCTGTCTGAGGTGCTGAACCCAGTTTGAGTCCTACTCTTATCAAGTTCGAAGTAAAATTGGGAGTAGACTCAATTCCTGTTGATCTTGGGGCCAGCAGCTTCCACTGCCTCCTGATGTTGTTGAGCTACAACACCCATCACCTGTAGTGATCAGTTCAGCTGAGACTCACAGGCACTGGAGTCCAGCGACATTGAGAAAGCTACGTCCCACCAGTCAAAGATCACCCACCATGGTTTTGCAAACAGCTTCTGCCTCTGATTTTGTACCTCGTCAATAAATCAGATTTTGGGGTTTCACAGCCGCAAGGGGTACTTTTTGTCTGGCTGAGAAGCTACAGGTCCTCAGTTTAGGGACCTCACACATCTCTCTGCTACTGTTTCTTAGGAAATCAATACCTTCTTTGCTTTATATTAAAGAAAAAAATGATAGTCCAATGATGGATTGTGATGATTCAATGTCATACATTTTATTTGTGAAAGTAAGGATGCTAAAGCTCTTTACGGTGTTATATTTCATTGAAATAAAGGAATTGTTTCCTCTATATGAGGATAATTGCCATCCAGCTTGTGGGTGGCAGATATGTTTTGTGTTTCCTGCTGCCAGGATCTTTGTATGGTTTGCATACAGTGTATGCTCCTTCTGTACTTATCGGAAGGGAAAACAGAAATAAATAAATAAATATTTAAAAACAATGTTTCATGTCATTTTCTGGCTTTGCTTTGTTGGAGGGGGACTCAAGGCAGTCCATGCAAAAAGGAAATCAACTATTTTTTATTACCTGGGACTGCAGTGGCTGAACTTGACAGCTGGAAGTGTCGGCAGGTCAGCAGTTCGAGACTCGAGCGCTGCACAATGGAGTGAGCTCCCACCTCTGTCGCAGCTCTTGCCAACCTAGTAGTTCAGAAGCAAGAAATTGCAAGTAGATAAATAGGTACTGGTTCAGCAGGAAAGGTAACAGCATTCAGTGCACTCCGGTGTCTAGTCATGCCTGCCACATGTCCACATAAATGTCTGCAGGCACAGACAGCACTGGCTTTTTGGCTGTAAACAGAGTTGAGCATTTGAACCCTAGAGTCGGATACGACTGGCTTTCGAGCAAGGTCAACCTTTACCTTTACCTAGTCTGAGGGTTTGCAGATTAGGATGCTACGTTAAAAAATCTTTAGCGGTAGAACGAGTCCTCCTCACTCAGACAATCTTGGATTCAAATTCCTTCTGCCCGTAAATGTTGACCCTAGTGGTTGAGTCTGGTGGGAACTGCACTTCATCAACAGCCATTCAATATCTCCCATTTTTAGTCTTAATTTTAGTAGCTGCCTCCCATCAGAGAATATAGCACTGTGGTATAAAGCAACTTTAAGAACAGGGAAGCTTTAAAGCAGGAGTATCCAAGCTACGGCCTGTGGGCCAGATCCAGCCCATGGTGCCAAATCATCTGGTCCATGCTGCCTTCACTGCTCCTGGAAGCAGAAGTAAAAAGCATGCACACATGCACAAAATGCTGACGTAAATGACCTGCGGCTGTCATAAAAGTGTTTACGACATCTGCCGGTGCATTTACGGCAGCGTTTTGTGCATGTGCATTTTTCTTCTGCTTCTGGTGGGAGGAACCACATGACCGGCTTGCTCAACCATGTGACCAGCCTACGGCCAGTAAAATTCGAGCACCCCTGCTTTAAAGGTTGGCATTTTGCTCTACAACATGGGCACAAAGTTGTCCTGTAATGTACCAATCAATTCATGTAATGTAAGGTCCAGAGAGTAGTAAAAGATAATTTCCTTTGTAGATGTGTGTGCATTTCCCAATCTATGCCTTACTTTCCCACCAGAGTCTTTTATTCCATAGTATCAACCTGTGTATTGATACTATTGATACATGTACTGCATATTGATAGTTCTAGGTAGAGAATATACAGAAGTGACTTTCCATTCTCTTCCTCTGTGGGGAGCTCTTGGGACTGGGCAGTCTTCAAAATTATCCAAAATCTACACATCTGCATCATCAAAACATTGAAACCAGGCCTCCATCCTTTTACTTCTGTATTGCACTTTATCCTATGTCTCCCACCCTAATCATTTTGTTCAAAGGAAGTTGGACGATCTAATTCTGCCCTCTAGTGCTAACTGGAAGGATAATAGCTTAAAATGTTTTTATGCAATGATATCTCCTTACCTAACAGCTTTATGCCCTCGGGTTCTGTAAGAGAAGACACTTGGGTATATCTATAAATGACTCAAATTGCATGAGGTCCTGGCTAAAGAAGGCCAGATATAGTGCTGGATGAAGCAAAGTCAATTTGCAGGTCTATTTGTGTCTGGAACACAAACTGTGCTTCAGCCTTTTGTTGTAAAACAAAATTTAAAGGTGACTTTCATGCCAGCCCCTAAAGGTAAATATTTACTTCCCTAGTTAGGATCCATCTTGTCTCCAAATGCCACCTATATCAGTGGAAAACCAAGCTGCATACGTCAATAGGACATGTAAGAGTTCACTCACCTGGCAAGCTCCTGCCAACCTAGCAGCTGAAAAGCAAGAAATTGCAAGTAGATAAATAGGTACCACTTCAGTGGGAAGGTAAATAGCGTTCCATGCACTCTGGTGTCTAATCATGCCTGCCACATGTCTACAGAAATGCCTGCAGACGGAGACGAGCACTGAACCCTAGAGGTGGATATGACTGGCTTTCGAGCAAGGACAACCTTTACTAACTTCTCCTTATTCAATCATTCTTTCTTGCTTTGATCACCCCATGTTGTATCTCATTCTCCTCAATTCTAGTGAAAATAAGAATTCCAAAAACTAATTCTGGACCACAAACAAGTAATATAACTTCTTTTTTCTTTATTTTTTTGGAAAGAACACTTAAAAATCAGGGTAATATGAATTTCATAACAGAAATTTTTGAAGTGGTAGCCATGTTAGTCTGTGCAAGCATATCAGATAGTAAACAAAACAAAACAAAAGACACAAAAATGCTGTGGCACCTTAAAGACTAACTCCTGTATTTTAACGTTGGCTTTTGTGGATCAAGTCCATTCCTTCAGACATACCATGAAAATCCACTCTTATGTCTGATGAAGTGGACCACAAACCTCCATACACCTCTGTCCTCCACCATCCTCCTCAGCCCACCCAGCTTTGTGCCCACTACATCTACAATACCATCTAGCCATCTCATTTTTGGCCGCCCCCTTCTTATTTTGCCCTCCATCTTTCCCAGCATCAAGGCTTTCTTAGGTGAATCCTTTCTTCTAATTTGATGTCCAGAGTACTTCATCTTCATCTTTACTCTTTGACCTTCGAAGGAGTGGTCCGAGTTGATTTTTTCTAAGATCAACCTATTTGTTCTCCTCGCTGTCCAGGGGACTGTCAAAACTCTCCTCCAACACCACATTTCAAAGGCATCTATTCTTCTGTGCTCCGCTTTCCTAATGGTCCAGCTCTCACAACCATACATCACTACCAGGAATACCATTGCTTTGACTATGCAAATTTTTGTTTGCAAGGTGATGTCTCTGCTTTTCACTATGTTCCCCAGGTTTCTCATAACTTGCCTCCCAAGCATCAGTCGCCTTCTTATTTAATGGCTGCAATCTCCATCTGTAGTGATCGTGGATCCTAACAAAGTAAAATCTGTCACTGCTTCTACTTCTTCCCCATATATTTTCCAGGAACTGATGGGACCTGTTGTCATTATCTTGGTTTTCTTGATGTTGAGTCTCAAGCCACCTTTTGCACTCTCTTCTTTCAACCCAAGCAGGAGCTTCTTTAGGTCTTCCTCACTTTCTGCCATTAGGGTGGTATCGTCTGCATATCTCAAATTGTTCATGTTTCTCCAAGCAATTTTGATCCCAAATTGTGATTCTTCCATCCCTGCACTGTGCATTATGTGCTCTGTGTATCAACTCTCTGATATGAACTTCATAAGTATCCCACTTGAAGAATGCCATGAGAAGGCTACCTACAACTCTAGCAGATCTGTTCGCCAATGGACTAAGACGTGGGAAGATATTAGAAACTGATTCATTTATTTGGGTGCTACTTTCTGAGAAAGGGCCTCTTTTTGCCGGAGAAATAATTTTTGTAAGAAAGCAGAGAGGTTTCAGTCAGTAGAGTTGTGAATCTCCTATCGATCTCAGTTCTGTTTCCCAGAAGAAGTGTTTGGGCAACAAATCAAGATAAGATATATGCACATCTTTTGGGAGATCTTTCCTAAGATACATGACCATGGTCCTCCTGCTAGCCAGTATGGTGATCTTGAGATTGTGCTTGCTGAACAGGAGGTTTAAAATGGCTTCATACAAGATCGCTACAATCAAAAACTCAGCAATGACTTCTACTTCCTGTGGTTTCTTACGTTTTCAGAAGATTGTGAAGATTGGTTCCTGGATACACGGCTCACTGTACAGTGGAACAACTGAGTTTTCTCTTTTTCAGTGTGTCTTCAGCTCTGACGATTCTTGTTATTGAACGCTGACTAATGTTTTAAGTGACATTTGATAAGAATCTAGGTAGACAATTGATTTCAACTCTAAACGTGGCGTGAGAATTCATCTTCTCCTTTATTTACACATATACTGCACCTGGTCTGATCGAATGATTGGTTGTGTCATTTGACTGCTAGAAACTGGAGAGAGAGAGAGAGAGAGTAAAGGTAAATGTTTCCCTTGCTCGAAAGCCAGTCGTATCTGACTCTAGGGTTCAGTGCTCATCTCTGTTTCAAAGCCGAAGAGCCAGTGCTGCCTGCTTCTGCAGATGTTTCTGTGGTCATTTGGCAGGCATGACTAGACACCAGAGCTCACAGAATGTCGTTACCTTCCCACCAAAGTGGTCCCTATTTATCTACTTGCAATTTCTTGCTTTCAAACTGCTAGGTTGGCAGGAGCTGGGGCAAAGACAGGAGCTCATTCCATCCTGCAGTACTCGGGAATTGAACTACTGACCTCCGGCCTTGCAGTCAGCATCTTAGCCCCTTGAGCCACTGCAGAGAAAGGCTTTTACTAATATCTGAAAGTGAAGGAAGGAGTACAACACAATGAACAGCCTTTCCAGAACAGGAAACCCTGATTTGATTTTACTTTCACTTTCACACTTCCAGTTTGCTGCTAGCCTGCTCAGAAGCCGAAAACAGTACAGAGTCCAGAAGCAGTTTTCTCTTCCCGATAGAAAAGGGACAAAAACATTGAAGGAGAGTTGGAACGGCTGGAACTTGGAAAATGACAGATGTGAATACCGGGGATATCAAAGCTCAAGGATTGTTAACAATTTCTGGAATGTAAAGACACTGAGACATCCCTATCTACAAGTCAAAGTGGCTGGATGGAATCCAATATATTCCAGGAAGCTCTTTGGTTGAAATCATGGGATTGGTAAGTAGACTGCAAAATTGTACTTCGTCTTGTGATCAAGCAATATGGGTGTAAAAAGGAAATTTGTTCCCTTTCCTATGAAAAAGAGTCTGTTTGTGAGTTAGAAAGGTTTTATAAAGAGGATGGGTGTGTCATGATTAAGTCCTACATTACTGTTTATTTTTTTAAAATAAGGAATGCCCTTTGACTACGGTGGCTCAAGTGGTTAAGATGTTGGACTTGATGATTGGAAGGTAGGCAGGCCAGCAGTTTGAGACCCGAGTACAGCATGACAGAATGAGCTCCCATCTCTGCCCCAGCTCCTGCCAACCTAGCAGTTCAAAAGCAAGACATTGCAAACTAGATAAACAGGTACCACTTTGGTGGGAAGGTAAAAAGCATTCCGCTGGCTGGGCTGTCAGTGACATGATCCCCCCCCCCAACTTACTAACCTTGACTTCATGGGTAGGGGCACAGACATTTCCCTTTCTCACTAGTCGGTAATCTGACACCTTCAAAGCTTGGTTGAACCTGCCAGGTCATGTGCCCTGTGGTATGTAGGTATGGGGTAGGACGTTGCAGCAGTAGTATCCCAGAGGAGTAGAAAGACCCCCTTGGTGGGGCCCCTTCAAAGATGGGGAGATTGAAGCGTGAAAAGTTTTGGTTGAACTTGGAGAAGAAGGGCATGACAGAAAATGAATGGAAAGCGATTTGCAACCAGCAAGAACTCATCCCTTGATAGTCTGGTCAAACGAGAAAATAAGGAAGGGAGTAAAGGAACTGGTTAGAGCTAAAAACACTTTGCTCCTTGGGGTGAAAACTGTATCCTATTCCAGAAAATAAAACTAGGTTAGCAATTGCTAAACTGTGACCATCAGCACTTGGTGACTGGATGGCGATTTGGGTCTCCAGATGTTCTTGGACTTCAATTTCCAGAAGCCCAAGTCAGCAGGCTGGCTGTGTGGTCCACATTTCTCTCAATATCTTCTTGATGGCACCATCCACCACCATCTTCTGCTGATGGTGACCATTGTGTGGTCCAACTGAGATTGGAGTGGTTGGTGTCAGCTTGGATGTCTTCTGAAGAAGATTGACTAACAGGGGTGGGGAGGGTTTAATGATTGGGAGATCAACTCTGATACACAAGTTGGAAGGTGTTTTTGGAATTCATGTCCTTCCCCAAGTTTAGTCACCGGTGGGTAACTAAAATAATGGCTAAAGCAACTCACACCAAGGTAAAGGTCGCCCTTGCTTGACAGCCAGTTGTATCTGACTCTAGAGTTCAGTACTCATCTCTCGTTACAGCCAAAGAGCCAGCCACGTTTCTGAGAACATGAGGTAGGCATGCCTCAACACCAGAGAGAACAGAATGCTGCTTACCTTCCCACCAAAGTGGTACCTATTTATCTACTTGCAATGTCTTGCTTTTGAACTGCTAGGTTGGCAGGAGCTGCAGTCCCTAATTAAAAGTCAAGGAGGTGATAAATCAGGGTTTGGCAGGGAATTCATATCCCACACTGGTAACAGAATTTTCAACCAATATGAATCCATTATGGGTGGGTATCCAGACTGGATCTATAACATAAGATGGAGCCATATGGCTAAGGAAGACACTGTAGTAGATAGGACTGAACTTTCAAAGTTCGGCCGGTTCGATCCCACATTACAGGATATAGAAGTCAAAATGTTTTCAACAATGGTCTCTTGTAGCACAGATCACTAGCTTTTATTAGTTCAGTAAGATTGAAGGCAAAAGCAAAAAAGAAGAAGACATTTACACAAAATTTTGCCAAATATTGCAAATTCTGCAGTTTTAGAAATTGCAAATTCAAACTGTTTGGAACATTAGTCTTCTGCTGTAAGAGAGACCACTAACTTTTATTTTCTCATGAGGATGTGAGGCAATACTTTCTGCACTATTGCAAAAATAAAACAAAACAAAACAAAAAAGACATTTACACAAAACTATGCCAAATTTTGCAAATTCTGAACAGTTTTGGAAAATGCAAATTCAAACATTTTTAAACATTAGTCTTCTGCTGCAAGAGAGACTGCTAACTTTTAACAGCTCACAAGGATGTAAGGCAATACTTTCTGCACTATAGCAAAAACAAAAACAAAAAAAGATTATTACACGAACATTTGCCAAACCTTGCAAATTCTGAACAGTTTTGGAAGTTGCAAATTAAAAATGTTTTAAACATTAGTTTTTTGCTATAAGAGAGACTGCTAACTTTTAACTGCTCACAAGGATGTAAGGCTATACTTTCTGCACTATTTCAAAAACAACAACAAAAAGACATTTACACAAAAATCTGCCAAATCTTGCAAATTCTGAACAGTTTTGGAAATTGCAAATTCTAACAGTTTTAAACATTAGTCTTCTGCTGTAATAGAGACCACTATCGTTTATCTTCTCATGATGTTGTAAGGCAATACTTTCTGCACTATTGCAAAAAGCAAAAAACCAAAAAAGTCATTTACACAAAATTTTGCAAAAATTTGCAAGGTTTTCTGAATTCTGAACAGTTTTTGAAATGGCAAATTCAAACGTTTTTAAACATTAGTCTTCTGCAGTAAGAGAGACCACTAACTTTTAACTGCTTCTAGGTATGTAAGGCAAAACTTTCTCCACTATTGCAAAAACAACAAAAAGACATTTACATGAAAATTTGCTAAATCTTGCAAATTCTGAACAGTTTTGGAAAATGCAAATTCAAACTGTTTTAAACATTAGTCTTCTGCAGTAAGAGAGACCGCTAACTTTTATCTTCTCATTAGGATGTAAGGCAATACATTCTGCACTATTGCAAAGAACAAAAAACAAAAAACAAACAAACAGTTACACAAAATTTTGCCAAGTTTTGCAAATTCTAAACAGTTTTGGAAATGGCAAATTAAAAATGTTTTAAACATTAGTCTTCTGCTGTAATAGAGACTGCTAACTTTTAACTGCTCACAAGTATGTAAGGCAAACCTTTCTCCACTATTGCAAAAACAACAACAAAAAAGACCTTTACACGAAAATTTGCCAAATCTTGAAAATTCTGAACAGTTTTGGAAATTGCAAATTCAAACATTTTTAAACATTAGTCTTCTGCTGCAAGAGAGACTGCTAACTTTTAACAGCTCACAAGGATGTAAGGCAATACTTTCTGCACTATAGCAAAAACAAAAACAAAAAAGATTATTACACGAACATTTGCCAAACCTTGCAAATTCTGAACAGTTTTGGAAGTTGCAAATTAAAAATGTTTTAAACATTAGTCTTTTGCTATAAGAGAGACTGCTAACTTTTAACTGCTCACAAGGATGTAAGGCTATAGTTTCTGCACTCTTTCAAAAAACAACAACAACAAAAAAGACATTTACACAAAAATCTGCCAAATCTTGCAAATTATGAACAGTTTTGGAAAATGTCAAATTCAAACTGTTTTAAACATTAGTCTTCTGCTGTAAGAGAGACAGCTAACTTTTATCTTTGCATGAGGTTGTAAGGCGATACTTTCTGCACTATTGCAAAAAGCAAAAAAACAAAAACAAAATGACATTTACATGAAAATTTGGCAAACCTTGCAAATAAGGCAGAGTTTATGAAAAGGCAAATTCAAACTGTTTTAAACATTAGTCTTCTGCTGTAAGAGAGATTGCTAACTTTTATCTTCTCATGAGGATGTAACGCAATACTTTCTGCACTATAGCAAAAAGCAAAAAACCCCAAAAAAAGACATTTACACGAAAATTTGCCTATTCTTGCAAATAATGAACAGTTTTTGAAAATGCAAATTCAAACTGTTTTAAACATTAGTCTTCTGCTGTAAGAGAGACTGCTAACTTTTATCTTCTCATTAAGATGTAAGGCAATACTTTCTGCACTATTGCAAAGAGCAAAAAACAAAAACAAAAACAAAAAAAGGACTCAAAATTTTGCCAAATCTTGCAAATTCTGTACAGTTTTGGAAATTGCAAATTCAAACATTTTTAAACATTAGTCTTCTGCTGCAAGAGAGACTGCTAACTTTTAACTGCTCACAAGGATGTAAAACAATACTTTCTGCACTATTGCAAAAACAACAACAAAAAACAATTTTACACAAACATTTGCCAAACCTTGCAAATTCTGAATAGTTTTGGAAATTACAAATTCTAATTGTTTTAAACATGAGTCTTCTGCTGTAAGAGAGACCACTATCTTTTATCTTCTCATGCGGAGGTAAGGCAATACGTTCTGCACTATTTTAAAAAAAACAACAACAAAAAAGACATTTACACGAAAATCTGCCAAATCTTGCAAATTCTGAACAGTTTTGGAAAATGTCAAATTCAAACTGTTTTAAACATTAGTCTGCTGTAAGAGAGACCACTAACTTTTATCTTGTCATCAGGATGTAAGGCAATACTTTCTGCACTGTTGCACTATTGTACAAACAACAAAAAAGACATTTACATGAAAATGTGCCAAATCTTGCAAATTCTGAACAGTTTTGGAAATTGCAAATTCAAATTGTTTTAAATGTTAGTATTCTGCTGTAAGAGAGACCACTAACTTTTATCTTCTCATGAGGATGTATGGCAATACTTTCTGCACTATTGCAAAAAGAAAAACAACAACAAAAAAGACATTTATATGAAATTTTGCCGAATCTTTCAAATTCTGTACAGTTTTGGAAATTGCAAATTCAAATTGTTTTAAACATTAGTCTTCTGCTGTAAGAGAGACCACTATCTTTTATCTTCTCATGAGGATGTAAGGCAATACGTTCTGCACTATTTCAAAAACAACAACAAAAAAGACATTTACACAAAAATCTGCCAAATCTTGCAAATTCTGAACAGTTTTGGAAATTGCAAAATAAAGTGTTTTAAACATTATTATTCTGCTGTAAGAGAGACCACTAACTTTTACCTTCTCATGAAAATGTAAGGCAATACTTTCTACACTATTGCAAAAAGCAAAAAAAAAGACATTTACAAGAATTTTTTGCCAAATCTTGCAAATTCTGAACAGTTTTGGAAATTGCAAATTCTAACTGTTTTAAACATTAGTCTTCAGCTGTAATAGAGACTGCTAACTTTTATCTTCTCTTGAGGTTGTAAGGCAATACTTTCTGCACTATTGCAAAAAGGAAAAAACAAACCAACCCAAAAAGACATTCACACGAAATTTTGCCATATTTTGTAAATTCTGAATAGTTTTGGAAATTGCAAACTAAAAATGTTTTAAACATAATTATTCTGCTGTAAGAGAGACCACTAACTTTTATCTTCTCATGAAGATGTAAGGCAATACTTTCTACACTATTGCAAAAAGCAAAAAAAGACATTTACAAGAATTTTTGCCAAATCTTACAAATTCTGAACAGTTTTGGAAATTGTAACTTTTATCTTCTCATGAGGATGGAAGGTAATACTTTCTGCAATATTGCACTATTGCAAAAAGAACAACAAAAGACATTTACACGAACATTTGCCAAACCTTGCAAATTCTGAATAGTTTTGGAAACTGCAAATTCTAATTGTTTTAAACATGAGTCTTCTGCTGTAAGAGAGACCACTATCTTTTATCTTCTCATGCGGATGTAAGGCAATACATTCTGCACTATTTTTTTTAAAAACAACAACAACAAAAAAGACATTTACACGAAAATCTGCCAAATCTTGCAAATTCTGAACAGTTTTGGAAAATGTCAAATTCAAACTGTTTTAAACATTAATCTTCTGCTGTAAGAGAGACCACTAACTTTTATCTTGTCATCAGGATGTAAGGCAATACTTTCTGCACTATTGCACTATTGTACAAACAACAAAAAAGACATTTACACGAAAATTTGCCAAATCTTGAAAATTCTAAACAGTTTTGGAAATGGCAAATTAAAAATGTTTTAAACATTAGTCTTCTGCTGTGATAGAGACTGCTAACCTTTAACTGCTCACAAGTATGTAAGGCAAAACTTTCTCCACTATTGCAAAAACAACAACAAAAAAGACATTTACTCAAAAATTTGCCAAATCTTGCAAATTCTGAACAGTTTTGGAAAATGAAAAATAAAATGTTTTAAACATTATTATTCTGCTGTAAGAGAGACCACTAACTTTTACCTTCTCATGAAGATGTAAGGCAATACTTTCTACACTATTCCAAAAAGCAAAAAAAAAGGACATTTACAAGAATTTTTTGCCAAATCTTGCAAATTCTGAACAGTTTTGGAAATTGCAACTTTTATCTTCTCATGAGGATGTAAGGTAATACTTTCTGGAATATTGCACTATTGCAAAAAGAACAATAAAATACATGTACATGAAATTTTGCCAAATCTTGCAAATTCTGAACAGATTTGGAAATTGCAAATTCTAATTTTAAACATGAGTCTTCTGCTGTAAGAGAGACCACTATCTTTTATCTTCTCATGCGGATGTAAGGCAATACGTTCTGCACTATTTAAAAAAAACAACAACAAAAAAGACATTTACACGAAAATCTGCCAAACCTTGCAAATTCTGAACAGTTTTGGAAAATGTCAAATTCAAACTGTTTTAAACATTAGTCTGCTGTAAGAGGGACCACTAACTTTTATCTTGTCATCAGGATGTAAGGCAATACTTTCTGCACTATTGCACTATTGTACAAACAACAAAAAAGACGTTTACATGAAAATTTGCCAAATCTTGCAAATTCTGAACAGTTTTGGAAATTGCAAATTCAAATTGTTTTAAATGTTAGTATTCTGCTGTAAGAGAGAC
Source organism: Bradypodion pumilum (assembly GCA_035047305.1). Lineage (NCBI taxonomy): Eukaryota > Metazoa > Chordata > Lepidosauria > Squamata > Chamaeleonidae > Bradypodion > Bradypodion pumilum. The sequence goes on along the minus strand of JAWDJD010000016.1, from coordinate 9,031,346 downwards.
CACTAACTTTTATCTTCTCATTAAGATGTAAGGCAATACTTTCTGCACTATTGCAAAGAGCAAAAAAACAAAAACAAAAAAAGGACTCAAAATTTTGCCAAATCTTGCAAATTCTGTACAGTTTTGGAAATTGCAAATTCAAATTGTTTTAAATGTTAGTATTCTGCTGTAAGAGAGACCACTAACTTTTATCTTCTCATGAGGATGTATGGCAATACTTTCTGCACTATTGCAAAAAGAAAAACAACAACAAAAAAGACATTTATACGAAATTTTGCCGAATCTTTCAAATTCTGTACAGTTTTGGAAATTGCAAATTCAAATTGTTTTAAACATTAGTCTTCTGCTGTAAGAGAGACCACTAACCTTTATCTTCTCATGAGGATGGAAGGCAATACTTTCTGCACTATAGCAAAAACAACAACAAAAAAGACATTTACATGAAAATTTGCCAAATCTTGCAAATAATGAATAGTTTTGGAAATTGCAAATTCAAACTGTTTTAAACATGAGTCTTCTGCTGTAAGAGAGACCACTATCTTTTATCTTCTCATGCGGATGTAAGGCAATACGTTCTGCACTATTTCAAAAAAAAAACAACAACAACAAAAAAGACATTTACACGAAAATCTGCCAAACCTTGCAAATTCTGAACAGTTTTGGAAAATGTCAAATTCAAACTGTTTTAAACATTAGTCTGCTGTAAGAGGGACCACTAACTTTTATCTTGTCATCAGGATGTAAGGCAATACTTTCTGCACTATTGCACTATTGTACAAACAACAAAAAAGATGTTTACACGAAAATTTGCCAAATCTTGCAAATTCTGAACAGTTTTGGAAATTGCAAATTCAAATTGTTTTAAATGTTAGTATTCTGCTGTAAGAGAGACCACTAACTTTTATCTTCTCATTAAGATGTAAGGCAATACTTTCTGCACTATTGCAAAGAGCAAAAAAAACAAAAACAAAAAAAGGACTCAAAATTTTGCCAAATCTTGCAAATTCTGTACAGTTTTGGAAATTGCAAATTCAAATTGTTTTAAACATTAGTCTTCTGCTGTAAGAGAGACTGCTAACTTTTATCTTCTCATAAGGATGTAAGGCAATACTTTCTACACTATTGCAAAATCAAAAAGAACAAAAAATGTCATTAACACATAATTTTTCCAAATTTTGCCAAATTTTAAAATTCTGAACAGTTTTGGAAATTGCAAATTCAAACATTTTTAAACATTAGTCTTCTGCTGCAAGAGAGACTGCTAACTTTTAACTGCTCACAAGGATGTAAAACAATACTTTCTGCACTATTGCAAAAACAACAACAAAAAACAATTTTACACAAACATTTGCCAAACCTTGCAAATTCTGAATAGTTTTGGAAATTACAAATTCTAATTGTTTTAAACATGAGTCTTCTGCTGTAAGAGAGACCACTATCTTTTATCTTCTCATGCGGAGGTAAGGCAATACGTTCTGCACTATTGCAAAAAAAAACAACAACAACAAAAAAGACATTTACACGAAAATCTGCCAAATCTTGCAAATTCTGAACAGTTTTGGAAAATGTCAAATTCAAACTGTTTTAAACATTAGTCTTCTGCTGTAAGAGAGACCACTAACTTTTATCTTGTCATCAGGATATAAGGCAATACTTTCTGCACTATTGCACTATTGTACAAACAACAAAAAAGACATTTACATGAAAATCTGCCAAATCTTGAAAATTCTAAACAGTTTTGGAAATGGCAAATTAAAAATGTTTTAAACATTAGTCTTCTGCTGTGATAGAGACTGCTAACTTTTAACTGCTCACAAGTATGTAAGGCAAAACTTTCTCCACTATTGCAAAAACAACAACAAAAAAGACATTTACTCAAAAATTTGCCAAATCTTGCAAATTCTGAACAGTTTTGGAAAATGAAAAATAAAATGTTTTAAACATTATTATTCTGCTGTAAGAGAGACCACTAACTTTTACCTTCTCATGAAGATGTAAGGCAATACTTTCTACACTATTCCAAAAAGCAAAAAAAAAAAGACATTTACAAGAATTTTTTGCCAAATCTTGCAAATTCTGAACAGTTTTGGAAATTGCAACTTTTATCTTCTCATGAGGATGTAAGGTAATACTTTCTGGAATATTGCACTATTGCAAAAAGAACAATAAAATACATGTACATGAAATTTTGCCAAATCTTGCAAGTTCTGAACAGATTTGGAAATTGCAAATTCTAATTTTAAACATGAGTCTTCTGCTGTAAGAGAGCACTATCTTTTATCTTCTCATGCGGATGTAAGGCAATACGTTCTGCACTATTTAAAAAAAAACAACAAAAAAGACATTTACACGAAAATCTGCCAAACCTTGCAAATTCTGAACAGTTTTGGAAAATGTCAAATTCAAACTGTTTTAAACATTAGTCTGCTGTAAGAGGGACCACTAACTTTTATCTTGTCATCAGGATGTAAGGCAATACTTTCTGCACTATTGCACTATTGTACAAACAACAAAAAAGACGTTTACACGAAAATTTGCCAAATCTTGCAAATTCTGAACAGTTTTGGAAATTGCAAATTCAAATTGTTTTAAATGTTAGTATTCTGCTGTAAGAGAGACCACTATCTTTTATCTTCTCATGCGGATGTAAGGCAATACATTCTGCACTATTTTTTTTAAAAACAACAACAACAAAAAAGACATTTACACGAAAATCTGCCAAAACTTTTATCTTCTCATTAAGATGTAAGGCAATACTTTCTGCACTATTGCAAAGAGCAAAAAAAAAACAAAAACAAAAAAAGGACTCAAAATTTTGCCAAATCTTGCAAATTCTGTACAGTTTTGGAAATTGCAAATTCAAATTGTTTTAAATGTTAGTATTCTGCTGTAAGAGAGACCACTAACTTTTATCTTCTCATGAGGATGTATGGCAATACTTTCTGCACTATTGCAAAAAGAAAAACAACAACAAAAAAGACATTTATACGAAATTTTGCCGAATCTTTCAAATTCTGTACAGTTTTGGAAATTGCAAATTCAAATTGTTTTAAACATTAGTCTTCTGCTGTAAGAGAGACCATTAACCTTTATCTTCTCATGAGGATGGAAGGCAATACTTTCTGCACTATAGCAAAAACAACAACAAAAAAGACATTTACATGAAAATTTGCCAAATCTTGCAAATAATGAATAGTTTTGGAAATTGCAAATTCAAACTGTTTTAAACATGAGTCTTCTGCTGTAAGAGAGACCACTATCTTTTATCTTCTCATGCGGATGTAAGGCAATACGTTCTGCACTATTTCAAAAACAACAACAAAAAAGACATTTACACAAAAATCTGCCAAATCTTGCAAATTCTGAACAGTTTTGGAAATTGCAAAATAAAGTGTTTTAAACATTATTATTCTGCTGTAAGAGAGACCACTAACTTTTACCTTCTCATGAAAATGTAAGGCAATACTTTCTACACTATTGCAAAAAGCAAAAAAAAGACATTTACAAGAATTTTTTGCCAAATCTTGCAAATTCTGAACAGTTTTGGAAATTGCAACTTTTATCTTCTCATGAGGATGTAAGGTAATACTTTCTGGAATATTGCACTATTGCAAAAAGAACAATAAAATACATTTACATGAAATTTTCTCCTGCCAACCTAGCAGTTCGAAAGCAAGAAATTGCAAGTAGATAAATAGGGACCACTTCGGTGGGAAGGTAACAGCGTTCTGTGCGCTCCGGTGTCTAGTCATGCCTGCCACATGACCACGGAAACGTCTGCAGAAGCAGACAGCGCTGGCTCTTCGGCTTAGAAACAGAGATGAGCACTGCACCCTAGAGTCGGAT